>CM053570.1:35448239-35474972 GCA_028646485.1 Cryptoprocta ferox | reverse complement strand
TCCTAGGATTTACATTTTCAAGTAGTTTTCTTAATATATTTCTGAATACTATAGCTGTTACTGTTTAAATGATCTAATCTACATGAATAATTTAATTGTAGTAATTTACTCCTCTGAAATACAGAAAAAATAATGTGATTAATTTACTCTTCATTCAATAGAAGCTTGTGTTTCACTGGAAAAACATCAGTTATATTTGGAAACATATATGGCTTTTTGCTTTGACAACTGCCAGAGCTATCATATTCAAAGGCTTGATGATCTATTACCGAATTTGAAAGGGAAAACCACAAAAAATTTACAAGCACACTACAGAAAGATGTCAAAATTTTCCAGAAGAGGTAGATGTGACTGAATAGTTTAAATGCACTGTCATGAAATTCTAGACACATCGAACTTAATGCAAACGAGTAAACTCATGAATTGGAATGAAGTAACACTTCTTTAAGGATGCAAATTAAAAAGGAAACATCAAAATAATGAAATCTGCCATTTTTTCCCTCCACTGAGAAAATTCTTTACTAGATCTCAAAAACAGACTGGGCTCTTTGGAAAACAATGATAGAAAAAAGGTATTTGATGTAGATATGGGCATTGAGAATTCTCCCCAGATACTCCAGTTAGTATTTGAATAACCTTATAGGAAAACTACTGTAATTAGTTGTATTCGTTACACATAGTTAAATATTCATTAAATCAGAGCATATTGTAGAAGAAAAATGAACTTATTTTCAAAAACATTGTAGAAATCAATGTCACTGTTTGATTATCTCCGTAGATTGGAATAACTCCTTTGTCTGAATATACGTGTCAGTGAAACTTTCTGTCAAGTATGCTGCTCTGATGTTTCAGGATTGTACACGGTACATTCAAACACTCAGAAAAACTTGTCAAAGAAATTTTAACAAATTTTTAGATAACTATTTTTAATAAGCAGGTCATATGTGTGTATTGTTGAGGATTTGGAAATCACCAGAAGTTACAGAGGAAATAAAAACTTCTGTAATGCCATCACTGATGAGTAACCATCCTTAATAAGTTGATGTATGTTCTTCCAGTATTTCTTTACATATAAAATAAAATATAGGGTTAAATTGAATTAGAATACTATATAGAATTGTTATGATAGAAAATGAGTGTAATATATTATATAACAATCATGATAAAATTTTAATGTAAATGTTTCTTCCATGAATTAGTTTTTATTTCCCTAGGGTAGATATGTGGAAGCAATTTCAGAAGAAAAAGGTTGAAAGTAGTTGAGTGGGGAGTAGGGTAAAGGTGTATAGAGCAGTCTTGTGGTAACTTCATAGTCCTTATCAGCTTTGTTCTTTGTTATCCTGAGGCAATAACTCTGTCTTCTGTTTCTTTTATTTACTTATTAATTACTTAACTGCAGTGTATACTGTGCCCATATTTTCTAAGACATGTACCATCTGACCATCTGCATCATCATCTCTTTGAGGACCTCTTCAAATGCAGATTTGAATGTTCATCCAACATTCAACATGAGAGGGGGATAAGTTTAGTTAGACTCATTTTAAGCTAGTGCCCTGGATGCTGCATGTGATTTTAAAATTTGAGAATCACTGTTATTGTAGCTGTGACTTCTTGATTAACGTGAGGAATCTGGAGCTCAAGTCTCTTTTCTCTCTCTCTGTATCTTTTTGACTCAGAAAACTAGAAGAACCCATTCAGATTTACTTTGATCCTAGATCCACCACTAGCTCTATGACTTTGGGCAAGTTTGTCTGAAGTCTTATATGTCCAAATGAAGACAATAACACTTCCAAATTCTACTTATATGTCCAAATGAAGACAATAACACTTCCAAATGTCTACTTGGAAGACAATACCACTTCCAAATTCTACTTTTTTAAAGAATTAAATATGATATGTTTTGAAATTTCATGGTACGAACTAGTTGAGTAGGCACTCAACAGTATTAGTCTCCTTCATTAGAAGTAAGAGACTTTTTTTTTAAGTTTATTCACTTATTATTTCTGAGAGAGAGAAAGAGAGAGAGCACAAGCAGGGGAGGGCAGAGTGAAAAAGGGACACACAGTCCAAAGCGGGCTCCAGGCTCTGAGCTGTCAGCACAGAGCCTGACATGGGGCTTGAACTCACGAACTAGGAGATCATGACCTGAGCTGAAGTCAGACACCCAACTGCTGAGCGACCCAGGTGCCCCAGAAGTAAGAGACTTCTAAAGACCATACAGGCTTATCTGTAATTTTTTTACACAGAGGAACTAAAGCTCAGAGAAAATTTGGCTTCTGAAAACATATGCAGAATAGCCTGACATTCATACATTACAGTTGAGATAAGTTATACTGAGTTAAAGTAAAACTTTGTATTTGGAAGGAGGGTTTCCCACACACAAAAATGTATTATGTTTATAGGTCTATACACAGTGGCAGGTATTATGCACATATGTGAGGCAGTGGCAGGTACAAAGAAAATGTTTGTAAGCCACCTGCATGGTAACCGGAATTAATTTATTTTACTGAGTATGTGCTCCACCATGAATCACCTGTGACATACATGAGACTACCCCCTGCAGATGGGCCCCAGAGGCTGCATGCAGAAATCTATTGCCACATTTGCTCTGAGGTTATGCTTCCTTCAGGCTGCTCACAGTCAGTGACTGCTACCCATGCTGCAGGGATGTTAACAGAGTCACTGACTGTGTGAGCAGCCTGAAGGTAGCATGGGCCCCCTTCTGGGAGAGAGACTCCTATGTCCTCTGACTTTGTCTTGAAGAGCCCCCTACTGGCCTCGCCAAACATTCCTCATACCATATGGCAATCTAGGATACTTCCCTCCACCCCAGCCTTCCTTTTCTTGTTCTTTCATTTGGAGTTAACCCCACATCCCAGTCTGATAATTCTCCTAGCCTTTTCTGGTTCCTTCCACATTCTCTCTCATAAACAGTTTCCCAGTAAAGTCCTGGCACAATTAATCTCATTTTGACATTTGCTTTTCAAAGAGTCTGAATTAGAATATCTCCCTAAGTTCCTATCCCATCTCATACAAATTTGAACATACTTTTCTTGATGTCAGCAATCTTAACTAATAAAATCTTATATTTCCTATGTTTAGGATAAGACATATTAGAGATTCATCCATCCATCTATCCATCCACCCATCCATTCATTCAGTATTTATTGAACATCATTACAACATGTGGCTGATAGTGAGTAGACAAAGAAATAAACTATATAAATTCACTGTCATCATGAAATCCATATTCAACATTTTTTGAATAATTTTTAAGCAAATGGGGCATATGTGTAAATAAAGTATGTAGGTACAAACCAGTGGAAAAAATATAGTTCAGTTACTAACAAACTATGGACCCAATAATATGAGCATAGTTGGATTTAGGAGAGAGAAGGGCGGGGTCCCTGGGTGGCTCAGTAGGTTAAGCGATTGACTTCAGCTCAGGTTATGATCTCACAGCTTGTGAGTTCGAGTCCCACGTTGGGCTCTGTGCTGACAGCTCAGAGCCTGGAGCCTGCTTCAAATTCTGTGTCTCCCTCCCTCTCTCTCTCTCTCTCTCTCTCTCTCTCTGCCCTTCTCCCACTTGCAATTTCTCTCTCAAAAATAAATAAAACATAAAAAAATTTTTTTTAAAGGAGAGAAAAGGGCAACAAGTGTAGACATGGGGAGATGAAGCAGGATGATGATTGTTTGGAGTTTTTCACAGAGTCAATAAATCCTCATGTGCTCTAGGCATGCCTACTGAGTAAATACAAAATTGCATACATTTACAAAGAGCTTTTTTCCTTTATGTACAATGATGTAACTAATGGTGATATTAATTAATTGTATAGATTTTTTATCAATATTCACTGCTTAAATTAATGAATTCTTAAAACAATTATCATTGGGTAAATCAGATGGGGGAAAAACCTCTTTTGACATTAAAAGAGATCCTCTTCAAAAGTTGAAACACATTGGGAAATAATTCAAGTACATTAGAATTATAAAGAAAGGATAAACCTTGTGTATATGAGGTGAACTTTCAGGAAAAATGGGATTTGAGTTGGACCCTTAGAAATGACTTAGAATGGGGTATCATAGATGGAATTCACATTTACAAATTTTGAGCTCCTAAGTGCTTTGTGATATTCTAGTTATTTTACATGATAACTTATGTATCCATTATCATTTTGAGCTTGGTAGTAATATTCCTATCCTAAAGAGAAAGAGAATAAAGCTCAGAGAGATGAATTCACAAATTCAAGGTAATACACCTACTAAACGATGGAATGAGATATGCTGAGACCAGGAACAGCACACACATCTCTCATCCACCCCAGGCATTCCCAGGGATTGGGAACTATCTAATTCATTATTAGTTTGCTCTGTTGGAGGACATTTTTTCCCAGAGTCCAATTTACTTTATTATCCTCATTATTGTCATCCCTCAAAAATATATTTGATGGCTCTATGTACAGAGATAAAGCATATATAACCTGTGATGGTAGGTGGTTCACAACATCCCTTCATTCAAGACACAAGCACCCACCTATGGTGGTTTGTTTACCATGTAGAAAAGATACCAGTCAGGATGCAGAATACAGAGGAATAAGTTCAGTAGAGGTAGAATATATAATATATGCATATATATTATATCTTATGAGATCAGAAAGTAAAACTGACATCTGATGGGGAAAAAGGAGGAAAGACTTTTATAGAGAAAGTGGCAATAGGTTTAAAACCCAGTGATAATCCAGAAGTAAGACTTACCAGCAGTATTTAAACAGAGTAAATGGGGCAGAGCTTTCTTCTTGCTAAGTTCACAGAAACTTTCTTTGGGGGGGTGCAAACTTTAAGAACAGAATATGATAATAAGGGTGTGTTGATGTAATAAACTAAAACAAACAAAAAATTCAGTTTGGATTTAAATTTCTCACATTGGGGAGCCTGTATGGCTCACTTAACCGATTGACTTCAGCTTAGTTCATGATCTGGCGGTTCATGGGTTCAAGCCCCGTGTCAGGCTCTGCGCTGACTGGACCCTGTTTCTGATTATGTGTCTCCCTCTCTCTCTGCCCCTCCTCACTCAGGCTCTGTCTCTCCCTGTCTCTCAAAAATAAATAAATGTTAAAAAAAGAAAGAATTTCTCACATCAAAATTATAAAAATTTCTATGATAACAATGCCTTAATTACCTTTTACCTAGAAGGTCTATCTTTTATTACATTGTTTCAGCAGTTTAAAAACAAGGTTTTGTTAGAATGTTCAGATTGGACCAATAGTTTCTCCAAATAGGACAGTCTTTTAATCAATAAGTCAATAACATTTTCTGAGGGACCCACATGTGGAGAGCAAGATCCAAAAGAATATTATAAAAGAAACAAGAAGCCCAGTGCCGCTCTTGAGAAGATTACAGCCCCATGAAGACACAAGGTAGACCTATAAAATTATAAACCTGAGTGACAGAAACATCTGCCAGATGGAAGCCCACAGCTATAAAGAGACATTTAGTAAGTGTTCAGTATTCAAGGAAATGGACAGGAAGGACTTTAGGGTGATTGAAATGAAAAGAAGCCAAGTGGGGTTAGTTTAGAGATGCTTCATGAAGGAATGGATTTTTGGCCGGGTTATGGGAAACATGATCTGGCTGCATAAAACTCTTGTATTTCTTTGTGGTATTCCCCAGATGAACTTTATTAAATTGGTGTGATTATAGTTGTCTTTAGTTCCCTTCTTCCCCCATTTCCTTTAGAGACTAGCCTGGTCAGGTCTATTTGACAGAATACCCAACCCAGTTAGAGATCTGGATCACAGAGCTGTCTTCCATTCTAACACTAGAATTACTATAACTTTAATAATCCCCGTCTGTTTGTCTTATACCTGAGTCTGCTGTCATTTCAACAGCAGGGCACATGGCCAAGTCTCTCATCTTTCCATCTTAGGTTCCTAGCAGTAAGAGTTATTCAATTGTCTCTTCTATCCTTAAAGACCTCCAGAAAGTTCTTTTTTTAAAAAAATAATAATAAGGATCAGTACTGTAAATTTGTATTGTGTCAACTTATCTAAGCTGGAAGTATATTTCTTAGAATTTCCCTCCCTGCATCCCTGTGGGCATGCATGGGATTTCGAAGGGGACATGTGAAGCAGCAGCCACATTCATTTCGTCATTGGAAGACTGGCGAATTCTCACAAATCTCCCGACTTACCTTGTCGATGTGGGGCAGAGGCTGTACCTGCAGATTCCCCAGTGCTCACCTGATCACCCTTCCATTTCTATGAATCTTGGGTCAGGTGTGTGCCTTAGCACGGTAAGAAAGTGAGCCAGCTTTTTCTAGGTCACCAATATTCATCAAAGACGGATGCTTGGAGAAGGTGAGAAGAACAAAGATTCCAGTTGGAAAGCATGGGTTCTAAGTCAGTTTTGTGGGCTGAAGTGTGTTCTTGTAGCTTCACATCTGTCTTTCCTTCCCATCGACCTGCTTTGCTCCAGATGCAAAGATAACAGCTTTCATGGACTATTCAACCAGCTACTACCATGCCATAAGAATGAGTTCTCTTAGTAAACCCATTTCCATATGTTATATGAGGATATATAGCGTCCATGATATATATTTATACATATTATTATATATTATAACATTATATATACATGCATTTTCATTTGTATTTGTATGTGTATGCATACATATGTATGTTTGATCTGATTGGGACAAGTTCCTTCAGCTTGTTCTACTTGCCAGTACATTATCTTTTTTAACCTTGGTCGAAAGAAATGGAAAGTTCTGAACTCTCTGTGCCTGGCAACTCCTTTCCCTTCCTTCGTCCTGAGCTCATTGGTCCTTTTCCTAGAGAAATCTTCCTCAACTTACTTACAGTGCTTTCAAATGTCACTCTGTTCTACCTCACAAGTGTTTTCACAATTAACATTATGCATAAATACAAATTGATCAATTAGTTTAATGTTAGCCTTCTTCAATAGATGGTAAGTCACAAGAGGACAGGAATCACATCTGTTTGGCCTCTTGCCTTTTTCTAGAGGCTAACTGGATGCCTGGAGTATATTAAGTGTCCAAAGTAAATTTATTAGATGAATGCATACCTATTCCATATCCTTGCCTCTTTCGTTACCCCCCATCCCCCCATTACTGTTGGTTCAATAAATGCATTCATTTATGTGCATACGGATGTTTGTTATGTATGTTCATTCTATACCAATAATTGCTCCTACTAATCATAGTACCTGGAACCTGTTAATTTCCAGAGCAGCTCTTCCTCCACCCTCATATAAAGCCTTCTCCCTTTGATGTCTTGTTATCCACCTACAGCCCCTTTTATCTCTCTTCATCCTATTCATCTCCTGACCATCTGTCAGTTCCCCTAGTATCACTCTTCAGAACTAGACTTTCATCACACTTCCATATATTCATTTACACATGTGTTTATTCAATAGATACTTGTCGGGTGTTTACAATGTGCCAGATCCTATGGCTGAATAGTGAAGGACTGGATTTATCTATTCTCTTGGATTTGGGAGGAAATCTTGAACTGTTTCCATTTAATCCAAGAAAAGACAGGTACCAGGGGCTTTCCCTTCCATGCCTCTATGCCTTCTCTGGCCATCTGAAGTCCCTCTTACTGATCGTTGATGCTTATAGGTATCAGGAGCTTTGGAATTGGGTGAGAGTGGGAGTATTTGGGTGATCTTGGAATGTCTCGGAGCACAGTTGCTTGTGAAACCTTAGAGAGGTGATATGCAGTTAGCTGTTGACATGTGCCTTCTCCAGAGAGCCACAGGAGCTTACGGTATCCCTCAGCACAAGGCAGAGCTATTCTTACATTGTGCTTCCTTGTGATTCACACTGTAGCCCAACTCTTCATCTGTTTTCTTCCTAATCTGCTAATTACCTTTGATAATATGACAGGCCGTTACTGAATTATGCTTTTTCATTTGCAGAATGGTTTCTGTGGTTGTCTTCTTACTAAAAATCCTTAGTTTTATGAATCATACGTCTTAGTTTTCACAGCTTTTTTTTTTTTTCAGAAATGAGCTCCAAAAGCCCAATTTTAAGGTAAAAGGCTAAATATTGATTTTCTTTTTTCTCCTTGCAAAACACTTATCACAGCACTCCTGGATGACTCTGGCTCATTAGACAGTCATGGCAAAGGAACTCTAAGAAAGAAAATTAATATATTTGAACATAGTGTCACCACACTATGGTTGGTGAGTTGTGCCATGAATCCAGCTAAGGTTAAAGAACATAAATTTGTTCTAACAAAAATCTTCACAGTTGTGTGAAGTCTTCTTGCACTAAGCTTCCTACATGAGATGGCAGAGTTCAAGATGAATTACAGTTCAGTTTTTTGCTAGGTAATTAGGCCTAAGGATGAGTACTCATGGTTATTGAAAGTGCTAGTGAGGGAGGGATTTATACTGCAGTCCACGCAGTCCAGGATGGACAGAGAAGTAGGAGAGGCCAAGACCAAACAGAGCAACTGGGAGGGAATGAAGCAATTAGTAGGATGACTGTTTCTACAGATCTAAGAAATTCTTTGTGAGCATGATAGAAGGAAAAAGGTGGGGGAATGTCATAGAACTGGAAAATAATGGATAAAAAAGTCTGCTAAATCAATTTGAGAATCTAGGCAGGGATGGTGATGAATCTAAGTGCATGGAGTAGAAGAAATGGTCACTGTAATTGAGGGGATAAAGAAATTATGGAATTAACATGCATGATTATAACTGCTTATTTAAGTTTTTCCCTATTAAGTTCTAACTTTAGGAAGACAGGTATGCCTGGCTTATTCATCATTGTATCTGTAGTTCCTAACACAGTGCTTAATACAGTGTTGAAAATCAGTAAAATATTCTGCTGGAAACATAATAAAGGAAGGAATCATTAACAGTCATTGAAGGCACCCAACATGTGATATTGCAGCAATATCTGAGTCTGACCACGTTAAAACATACTTTCTCTTGCCAACAGGACTTTTTAGGCCTTTGTCTTCTGACTGGAAAAAAAAAGTGTTCAAACCTCATCTTGCTATTATACTAATTATTTGGGTCTCAGCTTAGTCATCAGTTTTTTATAGGAAGTATTTCCTGTTCCAGTATGTTTTAGTTACAGATCTTTGCTTTGGATTTTCATAGTACCCTGACTCTATTCTTGGACTTACCTTACTTGCTTTAATGCAATTTTTATGCCATTTTTAATAGTATATGTATATTATTCCTACAGGCAAAAAACATGTTTTAATGAAATAAGATTTGATAAATTATTTAGTGTTTACCTTCTGAGGTAAGATACTAAGGGTGTGCAAACATATCATTGGCTTTTTGTTTTGTTTTGTTTTTAATAATCGGAGAGTTGTATCAAGAGTCATTTTTACTTAATACTGCTCCCCACTGTTTGATTTTTTTTAACCTTGCAGTAGTTTGTTCATGTTAATTACTTCAGATTTCACAACAGATTTATCTACATCAGTGCCCGTTTTCTCCAATTCTTCTTTGGTCTTAAAAGTTTTCCCTCAATACAGCAAACATGTCTAGTCTTCAAGGCTGATCCCTAACTCGTACCAGCTGTTGATTTTGTCTCCTAGTTTATCAAAAAAACAGAAGTAATCAGTATCCAAATGGATTTACAACTTCCTACAGATATTCATAAGAGTACCCATCCTTTTCTCTATTTTTGGAGTAGGGCCCTTCCATGCTGAAGGCAGATACATTGAATTGATCTACCCCAAAAATTACTTGCTTTTTCTCTCTCTCTCCCCATCGGATCTTTGCCCTTACACTAATAGGCATGCTCTAGTCTCTTTCCTTCTTTTTACACACACACACACACACACACACACACACACACACACACACACACAATTAGAGAATAATCCTCTTCTGACCTTGAGTCAGTACCTCTTTTCTCAGCCTAATATAGATGATACATGTCAACTCTATTTTCCTGATTAATAATTATTTCTCAATTCACTGACATGTGGTTTTAGTTATCAAAACACTAAAACTTTTCTCTAAAAATCACTAACACACACATTTCAAAATGGAGTGGAATAAATTCAACCCTTATCCTTTTCTCTTCCTACCACACTGAACACATTACAATTTGAAAAATCTCAGCTTCTATTATTCTTGGAGTTGTGACCATTCTTTCTCTACCTTTTTATAGTTCCTTTTTGACCAACTCTTCAAATAAGAAGTGCAACATGGTAGTCACTGTTAAATTTCGTTAGGTCCATATGGTGTTTAAAAAGGATTTGAAATCATTACCAATATTTAGAAACTGTTAAATTTTACATAAAAATTTGGAATTTACCATTTCTTATGAGAAAACAGAATATATGGCAGTAACACTGTGTCCAAATATCCCATGCCAAAAATTGGCAGAACTGTATAAACACTGCCTCTTTACACAAGTCATGCACTTTACAAGTCATGCACTTTACATTTTATATTAACTTTTATTTGCAATCAATCTACTCCACAGTTTGTTTCTTGCCCTAATTCTGTAAACTAGTTAACTCTAAACATTTTGATTATGCAACACTACAGTAACAATGTTTCAGCATTCCCCCATGTGTATTTATTTTTACATATAAATTATATTCTAATGCTATATTTTCAAATTCTAGAAGTTCTTTTTTATTCTTTGACATATCTTCATTATTTTAAAATGTTTATTTATTTTGAGAGAGAGTGAGACTGCATGAGCAGGGGAGGGGCAGAGAGAGAAGAGAGAGGATCCCAACCAGGCTCCACACTCCGTGTGGAGTCCAACACAGGGCTTGATCTCATGACATAAGCTGAAATCAAGAGTTGAGTGCTTAATGAACTTAGCCACCCTGGTGCCCTGACAAAGCATAATAAAAACTTTTTATTATGTCATGTATTTCATTTTTTTAATTTCCTCCTTTTTAATATAAATTTTAGGACTTTTTCATTTTGTCTTTATGAGTTTAATGAATTCTTACAGACTCTCCAATTGTTCTATTATCTGAAGCTACTGGGTGGTCTAAACCTTCTGCTTATTTTATCTGCTGACTTTCTGTCATGAGTAAATATTTTTATGTGTTGCATGATTTTGATATTTTTGCACATCTCCAATGAAACTTTTTCTGTAGGATCCTATAAAACTTAAGTGGAGGACATGTTTCTCCAAAACATGGCTTTTGCTTCTGCCAGAATTCCAAGGGTACAACTGGCCTGAGACAATGTGTTATGCTGATACCTTATCTTGGGGCATTCCAGGATTACTAGGTAGGAAAAATTCGCTACAGAGTCTGATTACAGTCCTATGTACTGGATATGAACGTAGTTAGAAACTCTCAAGGTCAACATTACTTTTTCTTTCTATACACTGTTTCTGGGCGGAGAGGCACAAGCTTCCTTGCAGTCTTCCTGGGATGCTGGTCCTATCTCTCCTAGTTTACCCATCAAAGAGTCTGACTTTCATAGACGGTGGTGTCATTTCCTGTTTCTACAGAGGCATTATCACAATATCTGGGCTTACAAAGAGCTGGCACAGCACCCCCTTACCTGCTCTCCACCCTGCTTTTAAGATCTCTCCTAGGGGTGCCTGGGTGGCTCAGTCAGTTAAGCGACTGACTTTGGCTCAGGTCATGATCTCACCGTTCGTGAGTTCCAGCCCCGCTTAGGGCTCAGCGCTGGCAGTTCAAGCCCCATGGAGGGCCTCTGTGCTGGCAGCTCTGAGACTCAGAGCCTCGGAGCCTCGGAGCCTCGGAGCCTGGAGCCTGCTTTGGATTCTGTCTCCCTCTCTCTCTGCTCCTCCCCCACTCATGCTCTGTCTGTCTCTCTCTCCCTCAAAAATAAATAAACTTTAAAAATTTTTTAAATTTTTTTTTCGTTTTTTTGTTTGTTAACTGTCGTCTTTATTTTCTGAGGCATGAGGCTATATATTTAAAAGGATACTTGTTATATGACATCTACCTCTTCTAGGCATTCTATAGAAAAAGACTTTTCAGGTGATTTAGTACCCCATATGTGCAGAAATAGAAATCCATGTTTAAAAATAGTATGCAGGCACTACTGGACAATATACGGCATATCTTAAAATCCACAAACAAAATGAAACATTAGGAAAGGGTGCAATAACTGTTTTATTATTGATGGCAAAAATATTTTTTCTTTTCCTAAAATACTTTTTATTTTAGCAATGTAATTGAGTGTGCTTAATTATGTTTTTTAAATTTTGTTTTCAATCTCTTTGACATAGTGATTTAAAGGCCTAGATAAATCTAGTTTAAATGGCTGTCATAGCTGAAAAGAATACTTCTAAATATCAATAGATTCATGGGGGAAAATACACTTTTACTAAATTCTTTTTCATTCCCTCTCAAAAAAATATTCTGAAATTTATCTTTAAAAATGTTATCTTACTGTCTGTCTTCTTTGATGCAAACCAGTTCTTCTTGCAAAGGATAAACCAATAAAATCTGCCATTGGAAGATTTTCTAAAAATAGCTTAAAAATTCTGTTTCCAACTTTTAAAAACATTCAGATATGAGAATTTTAATGAGAGACAAACACCATTTTCATTTACAAAATCATATAACAATGAAGACATTTCCAAACATTCTCAATGCTGTTTCCATAACACATTTGGTTTTGGGGGTTTTGTTTTTGTGTTTTAAATGAATAGTTCTGACTTTTTAAAATATCGTCCTTACCATGAAGAAAATAATCAGATATAGTTATTTTTTCCAAAAATATTTGCTAGAATACATGCTGTTGACAAACTGCTTGTAATTATAATAAAAATTATCAGTTTGAAACTCTTGTTTTTTTGATAAATGAAAACATTCAGTGACTAAAAATTTTATATTGTGGAAATGTTAAACTTTTACAAAAGTAGAGAAAATAGTATAAAGAATTCTGTTGTATCAGTCACCCAACTTCAACAATTTTTGTTTTGTCTATCGCTGCTCTTTGATTCAAGTATTTTAAAATGGATCCCAAATATATTTATCTACAAATACTTAAGAATGTAGATCTAGTAGATAAATGTTTTGTAAGGTAACCTAACAAAGTTAACAATTTCTTTTTTAAAGCTTAAGCTCATTGAGGTATAATTTACATACAATTAAATTCACCAATTTTAAGTATACAGTTTAATGAGGTTTTTAAAAAAAGTTATTTGAATAAATTTTACATTTGCAGGAAGAATTTCAAGACAGTATGAAGAATTCTCTCATATTCTTCATCTAGTTTCTTCTAATGTTAACATCATAAACATCATGGTACATTTATCAAAATTAAGGGTTTAACATTGATATAATGTTATTGGCTAAGCTATATTCTGTATTCAGATTTCAAAAGTTCTTCCACTAATGTCCTTATTCTGCTCCAAGATTTAATCCAAGATCTTACCATGCATTTAGTGGCCGTGTCTCCTAATCTCTTAATCTATGGCATTTTCTCAGCCTTTCCTTGTCTTTAATAACCTTGAAACTTTTGAAGAGAATGAGACAATTTAAAAATTTTTTAAATGTTTATTTATTTCTGAGAGAGAGAGAGAGCATGAGCAGGGGAGGGTTAGAAAGAGGGAGACACAGAATCTGAAGCAAGCTCCAGGCTCTGAGCTATCAGCAGAGAGCCCTATACGGGGCTCGAACTCACGAACAGTCTCGAACTCAGGAACCATGACATCATGACCTGAGCCAAAGTCAGATGCTCAACCGACTGAGCCACGCAGGCGTCCTGAATGAGTCAATTATTTTGTAGAATGAACCTCAATTTGGATTTTTCTGATATTTTCTCATAATTAGATTGAGGTTATAGTTTCAGGTGAAGAATACCACAGAAGTGCTATGCCATTCTTAGCACATCATATTAGGAGGTACATGATGTCAGTATGTTCTATTACTCATGATATTAATCTTGATCTCTTGTCTAAGGTGGTATGTGCCAACTTTTTCTACTGTAAAGTTACTATGATAAATCTTGTTAAATGTGGTTTTGGCATTTTTAGAGATGATCATACTTTTTTTTTCTTTGCTCTATTAAATGATGAATTATATTAATTGATTTCCTAATGTTGGACTACTTTTGCACCCCTGGAAAATACTTCACTGAGTCATGAGTCAATTGCTCTTTTTAAGTACTTTGCCATGAGGTAACCAGAAAATCTTTTTTTTAGTAGAATAGATTTTCAAGGTCAATCCCATCTCATTAGAGAGTATTATAATTCTATTATTTAAGATAATATAATTTGGAAATCCACTTAACAAAGCACTACTTTTGAATACGCAATAAGTAAATGAATAAGGCCCAGTTTCACTGCCAACCCTTCCTAATTGAGGAGCTCCCACTTCTGCTTCACGGTACTGATGTGGCACATCTGACCTCTGATCCAGGATGAGGCAAAGTTGCTAGGGACAATCTTCCTATTACCTATTAATGAGGCTTAATCTAATCACATTGCTCGCTCCTGAAAGCTCATCTGTGGCTTACAACCCTTATTGGACGTGCCTGCTCAGCAGGCCCTGTGAGACTACCTCAAATTGGTCTTTAGTACATTCTCAGTCTTCTCCCATTGTTATCAGTTTTAGCCTCTCGTGGTCCCTCAGGGGCATCATGCGGTCAACAATATATTTTTCTTAGGTTATTGCCTTTTCCAGAATGCCGTCCCTTCTTGCTTCACGTCATTTTGCAACACTCCATCTGGTCATTGTTGCCTCTGGTAAATCCAGAGTTATCAAGTTATGAAAATATTTTTTTACTGCTGTCTGGCTTCCTCACCAGACTGTAAGATCATAGAGGCCAGGCTTTGTTTTATTCATGATTCCAAATCCAGGTCTTAGCATAGTCCTGGTGCATAAATAGGAGGCACTTAATAAATGTTTGTTGAATGGAATTAAATCAAACTTGACACTTAGAAAAGGTTTGTGGATTTTTTTTGTTTGATATAATACAGCTTTTATGAAACCACCAATCGACGGGGAAGAAAGTGCCCCTCAAAGAAGGAATATTTCTGGCGTTCTTTTTCACTAACATTTGCCTTTAATTGACTAATTTAAAGCCTTCCTTTGGTTGATTATTTGCTCCAGAAAAGGCAAGCCCCTTGACAGCCACATTCCTTTTAATTCATTTTCTGAGTGTTGGGGGGGGGGGGGGAGAAAGCCCTTTATTTATGAACCTTACAAAACATTCTTATAACATCTGATGCACAAATATTGATCCAGGAAGGTGTTACCTCCTGTGGTTACCCTGTGGGTTTCCACTTTGAATTGCCAGGGAACTCACACTGAAATAGGAAAGTAATGTCATGTTATATGTCCTTTTTCTAATACTTAGCCCTGAAAGTCACATATTTTTTTAAGCTCACAATAATATCTACAGACATCTAATGTCAGAAAAATAAAAGAAAACAGTATAGTTTAAGAAAACTCTTACCTTTTTAAAAATAAGTTATTTTTAGTTGGCACAGAATAGCTAATTAATCTGTGAGTAATTAATGACTGAAATTTAAATTGAAAAATGGTTGCATTTGTTAATAAAGAATTATTTTAATGGTGGAATGACCCATCATTTACTCCCTACAAAATAATGCTTTGTTCTTACAATCTGTGCATTTAGCTGAGAAAAGAAGTATAATATTTATGTTCAGAGGCAAAAACAGAAATAGCAAGAGATTTTATTTTTTATCTATTGCCAGTATTCATTTAACAACTCCTTGGCATTTGGCCGGTCACAATCAAATCCCCCATCAAGAGTGTCAAACTACTTTACATTTATTTCTGGATAAAAATTGTTTCAAAAATCTTTTAGTGACACTGAGATAAAATTTAAGAAACGTTCCAGTCACAGTTACTGTAAATTTAGATATAGTGGCTTCATGCTAGAATGAAAGTCTAGCAACTGAAGTAATTTCAGGCAATAAAATATAAATAAAAATAACATATAATATAGGTAAAATAAATATAGATTTCCACACTTTTACAAAGCTCCAATTGCATAGGTAGATGAACAAGAGTGAAGGAAAATGGCCCAATAGTTAACAATAAAGAACAATGTAAAACAACTATCCAAAAAAAAGTTTCACTCAAATGTTAAGAATTAATGCAGTAAACTTTCCCTTGTTCTAAGTGATAGAGCCTGGATTGGTGGTTGAAAACTATAAGGAAGAGGTTTTGATTCAGTATAAGAAAATACTTATTACCAAGCCTGAAAAAGGATAGGCCTGCTTTGAGAGGGATGAGGTCCATCCATTAGAAGAAAAGAACAGCGTGGAGTATGGTACTCAGAATTTATTAGACAGGCAAGAAATTTTACTAGGACTGTAGTGCCTATATTTGTTCATCTTAGGACTATTTAAATCACTCTTAAATATTACTAATGACCCCAGAGAACTTTTGTCTATATGCGTTATAGCCACTGATATTTACTATATTACAAAATCAAATAGAATATTTTAAACTATATTATTTATCCATTTAAGCATAATAATAATAAATATAAATATTATTTTTGAAATAAGATCTATATGTTTTTAAAAACTGTTGAGAAAATAGCATTGCTTCACATTTTTGCAAATCTCTTTAATATCTTGCTTCAAAGAAGACAGCTGGATTCTCATACCTGTTTCTGCATTCAATCTACTGCATGATCATATGTTAGCCTCTGGAAAACTCCACCACACACTTGTAAAGGAATGAGAGGTAGAAAGGCAAACAATATCCTGGTATTATTATAAAAATAGTTTTAATTTTATAGATCCCTGGAAATGGTCAATGCAACCCCAAGGATCCTGAGAAAACTAACAAGCAGCTGGAGATCTCAAAGATCTTTCCAACCATCTTATTCTACTGATTCTATCTTACCAAGTTATCCACCTACTTTTTTTGAGTTCCTAAACCAAAATAATATATGATTGTCTTATTACTTTTAAACAATATAATTAAACATAAAGATGGGTTAGCTTTTTTTCCCCCTCTTGGTTGTTATAACCTGTGAATTTAACAGTGAAAAAAAAACACATAAGCATGCATATTATTAAAAGTCAGTAAAGATTATGGCTCAAAGGAAAAACCATGAATTACATTTCTGTCTCTAGAATGATTAGGGATATGGTTGTAGAAAAGTCAGTTAATCTTAATGATTACACAGCTCACACAGTTGTTGGTAGGATAAAAAAAAAAATAATAATGAAGAACTTTAATAATTCATATTATTTCTGTATCTCTTCTAAATGCAATAGTCTTTCTGTAATTTCTTTAGCTAGATTTTCTCTTTGCATTTGTGTTTTGTTATTTTTATTTGTTTTTCAACTAGCCAGTGAATATGTAGGCAGAGAGTTACATAGCCCTATGTGTTTGGCAGAGGGATATAGTTATACAGATGACTCTTTTAAAAAAAAAAAATTAATGTTTTATTTATTTTTGAGAAAGAGAGAAAGACAGCGTGAGCAGGGGAGGGTCAGAGGGAGAGGGAGATACAGAATCCGAAGACAGGTTCCAGGCTCTGAGCTAGCTGTCAACACAGACACCTAGCCCCACACAGAGCCTGATGTGGGGTTGAACCCACGAACCACGAGATCATGACCTGAGCCCAAGTGGGACGCCCAACCTACTGAGCCACCCAGGCGCCCCTACAGATGACTTTTGAACAGCATGGGGGTTAGGGGCCATGGCCCCTACCCCATGCAGTCCAAACTCTATGTATAATTTTTGATCCCCCAAAACTGAATAGCTTACAGAAACCTTAGCAATTACATACCTTGTCAATTAATACATATATAAATTATATATTTTATTACAATAAACTAGAGAAAAGAAAATGTTAAAAATGATAACAAAGAGAAAACGCATTTGTGGTACTGTATTTATCAAAAAAACACATATAAACTTTTGGGACATGTGGGTGGCTCAGCAGCTTGAGTGACTCTTAATTTTTGTTCGGTGCATTTCAGCTCGGGTCATGATCTCATGGTTCAGTGAGATTGAGCCCTGCTTTGGGCTCCATATGACTGTTTGGATCCTGCTTTGGAGTCTCTCTCTGCCCCTCCCCCACTCCCATGTACTCTCTCTGCTCTCTTCTCTCTCTCTCTCAAAATAAAGGAATAAACATTAAAAAACCCCATATATTAACTTCTTTTCAAACTTTTGTTGTTTAAGGGTATATATATCTTTACTTCTGATCAGACCTATCAAGAAATACAAAGAACATTTTCTGTCTTAACTGTGAGCTCCTTGAGGACAGGACTTCATCTATTTTGTATACTCTTGTATTCCCAGGAATAAACTAATGCCTGACACAAAATAGGTGCTAACTATATGCTTGTTGAATGACTGACTAAATAAATTGTAAATTAGTTAAAAAATTTATTTTTAAATCTCTATACCTAGTAACTTCTCTAATTTTGCCTTGGAATTGTCTACATATAAATGTTGTGTCAACTTGAAAGTAGTACATTTTAATAGAATATTAGTGTAAAAAGAGAGTTTAGGGGTGACTGTGAGGCTGTCACTTGAACACCCGACTTCTGCTCAGGTCATGATCTCATGGCTTGTGATTTCGAGTGCTGCATCAGACTCTGGGCTGACAGCTCAGAGCCTGAAGCCTGCTTCAGATTCTGTGTCCCCCTCTCTCTCTGCCCCTCCCCAACTCATGCTCTGTTTCTTTCTCTCTCAAAAATTAATAAACATTAAAAAATAATTTAAAAAGAGAGTTTAAAGGATATCCATTTTCTCAGTTCAAGAATTCTCTATAGCAACCACCCACCCCTCATAAAGCAGGTCGTCCCATTTGACAAAATGGCCATTCATGACGAAAATCTTTTCCCTCCGTTTTCTGATGCCTAAATTCTAAGTCTGCATATTTTCAGCTGTCTGTAATTCCTGAGAAGATAAAGTATTATGAACATAACTGCCAAGCACAAATTGACTATCCTGAATCCATAAAAATAATTTCTGCCTAGTTATTTCTGATGTGTCTGTATTGCTTTTCAGAAACCACAACAGAGGCACCGTGAGCTCTTTGTGTGCTGGAGGTGAGACAGCTTCCTGCACTTCCCCGTAGCCACCATCATAAACCTGACATCTTTTCTCTACTTTTCTATTCATTTCCACTATCATCCAGTTGGAAAAACTGGATGCATGTGAAATGGAAAAAAATGAAGAAATAGAAATCAACCTAGACAGCATTTTTTAGTTCTACCTCTGTCTGGGATCAGGAAAGTCATGATTTTTGCTCTAAGTTTCTATTAGTGGAGGAGACAGTTATGCACAAAATATATAACTATGTATAAGACTTTGAGAAATATTGCTACAGATAAAAACAAAATGAGTACAAAAGATAAAGGCTTAATTCTGAAAGGAAGGATGGTGAAGAACAAGGTTTATGGATTGTAGGAACTGTTGGAACTAAGTATTAATGTCAAGAGAGTAGTAACATTGATTAAAAGAAGTATTTTTTGAACATCTAGTTAATAAATCCAATGAATTCCTATCGATTTTCATTCCACTGAAACTTCTTGCATGATTTGACATGCTGGCTTCCCCTCTATTCCTTACTTGAAATATTACTTTCATTTCCACTCTCACATCATTTTGTCTTCGAATCCTCCTCCTCTCTTTCATAATAGCAATGGTTGCCAACTCTCTCAATCCCTTGGGCAAAGGAAGTGTCTTCCCTAAGTGGTTTCAAGAACCAAATCACAATTCATTCACATTCTGCTGTATTTTAGCAATATTGGTAGTATCTTTCTAAAGCATCTTTCTTTTCCTGAGTTTTCAGCCAAAGAACTGCAACAGACAAGTTGAATGACATCAGTTACAACACGAACAAGAAATAAATTGTTACTAATGAACTTAAACACCAATATTTCTAAACAAGCTGTCTTTTTAAAAAATTGTGAGAATCACTTAACCATACAATCCTCTCACTAACTCGTGGTCTAAGATGGCTTCATGTTTGGGACACAGTTGGTATACTGGAGATTACGTAGAACCCTTCAGTCTGCCTCATCTTGTTCTGCACAATTTGCTTTATTTTCTTGAATATGTTTTTGGGAAAGATTCATCAATACACTTGGGGATGTTGTACACATGTGTTTGGCATTTTTTATGTGTACACAACATGGCGGCATCAATATTTACTATCCTTCTGAAATAGGTCTAAGTTGGAAGCTATAATACTTCCCATGGTTTGTTCATAACAGTTTTAGTCAATCATATATGATGAGGAGGATATAAATGATGTAAAACGAGGTTAATTTTATTTTAGGGAGCAGATGAGACTATAACACAGCCTAAGCCCATGATTTATCTTTAGCTATCTCTTCTTTGTACTAAATATATTTCCTAATCCTTCCTAATGCAATTAAATGAGTTATATGCCACACAATTACTCAGCCAGAGTAAAAAAGTCACAGTCTGTTTGGGGTCTTTTGCTCAGTAATAAGACTCACATTTACCCAACTGATTAAGAGAAAAATGTCCATCACAGACACTTTAAGATAAAAAGTCACACAACAAATAAAAGAAAAACTCTGAAAAAAATATATATTGTTCAAAGGTAGAATTAACTGATTGGGATTAAGTTCATCACTAGCAAGATATCAAATTTCTTGCCAATATCCCTGATCAGTTGTGTGCATATGACTCTGTAACAATACCAGTTAGACAAACTGGTGATATGACTTCAGCAAAATGACTTTCACATTTTTTTCTGCATCTTTCTTTTGCTTTATAGGCAAAATGACTGACTTTCTCAGGCATTGCATAACTTAATATTTATGAATACTACAAAATTATGCAATCCTTGGAATATTCTAAAAATGAGAATCATTTAGTATACAGTTTTTAAAGTGAAATTTCTGAAATATTTAAATCATTAGTTTAACAGCAAATATAATTGCTTTTTAAACAAGCAACATTAACTTATTTTAAATGAAAAATTTGAAATTATATCTCTAATGTTCTCAGGTTTGAAATACTCACTTTTTCTCTTTTGAACAAATAGGTGATATTTGTTGGGATAGTTGGGATTTGTATATGTCTACCCAGTATACATAAACTGGAAGTTTAGCTAATATATGGTTGATTTTCTCAAGTTAGACAACTAATCTAGAAAATGCAGGTTTTTTTAGTGTCCCATTTAGCTTGACTGTCTCCCCACTGATTCCATTAAGGGGGAACTGCCAAATCTCTACTTCATTTGGGGCTGTGGAGACAGGCCTAAGAAACATGTATGGGAGCTATTTTGTTGTGAGTTTTTAATCTTTTAAGTTTTCTATGGAAACTTGTTTCATTAAAATGTGAGAAACCTGTCAGAGAGTTGCCTCTGTAGTTTGTATTATTTCTTCAGATTTGGTGATCTGCTTTATGTATAGAATTCACCCCATGACAGTTTTTTGTACTTTCTAAGCCATAGCTTTTCTGGCCATGTTTTAAATTTGCAATGACATTGTTTTGATTTAATTTGACATTTAATATATGTTTTAGATTAGTTTGATTCTCACTTAAGGTAATATTTAATAATAGCCCGAGAATTTGAAAGGTTTTTCCACCAGTCATATACAGAATAGTTACTGGAGATGCCAATTTATGCCGCACACACACATACAAATGTTATTTATTCCTTCAGTATCTGCTAATTTGTTCTTTTAAAAATGAATATTTTGACTGGAGGCAGAATATGTCCTTTTCCTTAGTGAAAAGCTATTTTCAAATTTTACCTTTGATCAAATTCATAAATACTAAAAAATAGATCATTTTTTGTATGGTAATATTATTCTCAGGAATATAAATGTGATGCTTCATTTTGTGACATTTTCTTTGGGAGTAGAACATTATGGCATGGGAAATGGAACTTTCTGGGCTTTTTAACTTCCTTATATTCATTTGCTTTCTATTGTTCAAAATTTAGCTAAATATAAGGTTGTCCCTTTTGATTCTTTTATTCCCCCATGCACAAATTCTGGGACTTTTAGATGGTAGGAGAACACAAATAATGTCCAGGTTGTGGTCAAAAGCATTATTTAGTTATAAAAAATTTTTAAAGAATAATAATTTAGATTATCTTCAGTTTGCACTCCTTAACTCTTAGGGGAAAGTACACTAGGATGTAGAGACTGATATCAGATAATTAATTCAAGGTCACACAAGGAAGCAAGAATGGGAATAGTCTGTTCTTAATAGTCTACTAATCTTAATGGGGCTTCTCAATAACTATGATTGATGGATTGTACTTAAACACTTAATATATACAGTAATTTATTCCAGAACTTTGAATTTCGAAATAAATACAATGGACTTTAGGCATGGTCTCTGTTTTCAATAAAATTATAAGCCAATAGGTAAAGAAAGATGCACACAAATATTCAACTTAAGAATCATAAAGTTCTTCATTCATTCATAGGGTGCTAGACACTGTGCTGAAAATTGAGGTTGCAAATATGGGTGACTTTGTATCTTCTACCTTTCTCTGATTTTTATCCTCAAAGAGAGAAGTCTAATCAAAGAGACGGCTGTGTAACAAATAGTTATGTTGGAAGAACGAGATGAGTGTCATGAGAAGGTAAGTTAAAAGTATGTTGAAAAGTGAAAGATCTGGCTGTGAAAATAGTGTTTGGTTTATATTTCAGCAAAATTCTATTTTATCTAGATGGTAAACTTACTGCAGGTGGGACCTACTGACACCTCATGCTGTTTTTACACCCTCCATAGGACGTATGTGAGTACAACACTAGGGGCAGCCATCTTGCTTATCTGTAACGGAAGACTCCATATCACTTCAGCAAGCCCAAATTTGAAAAATTCTCCAGGAAATGTTTGCTACTAGAAACAAGTGTCACACATTTTCTAGCTAGTGACTCACTGCATGATGATTACCCAGATTAAAATAACCCAGAGGCGCCAGGGTAGTTGAGTCGGCTAAGCATTGGACTCTTAGACTCAGGTCATGATCTCACGGTTAGTGGTATTGAGCCCCACCTCGGGCTCTGTGCAGAGAGCACAGAGCCTGCTTTGGATTCTCTCAATCCTCTCTCTCTCTCTCTCTCTCTCTGCGCTCTGCTTCTCTCTCTCTCTTAAAAATAAACAAATAAACATTAAAAAAATTAAAAATAACCCACAACTCAGAAAAATTCCACAAGTATACAATAAAGTTATTTTTGTTCATTTACAAATAACCAAAACTTAAATGCTGTTATCAAATGTCTAGATAGCAGATAGTCAGTGAACATTTGATAATTAAACAAATGTACTCTTCTAAAGGCCATACATTCAGGGATTATTTCTACAATAAATTATGAGAAAAATATAATTAAAGTACAAAGCATAGAGTGATATATTTCACTGAATTGGCATTTCTGACTGGTTTTGATTTTGGCCAATTTATTTTGATTCTTCTCCAATTTATTTCACCTTCAAATTTCTTGAAATTCTAGGCCCTATTGTCAAAAAGTACTAATAACACATTTTGCCTCCCCTCTCACCAGCCCCTAGAATAGTAAGGTTCTTGGTAAAAGATTCAGATTTCGTGACTTATCCTGAGTTGAAGTTCAACTTTGCCATTAAAAGTGTAATTGTAAATATGTAAAACTTAACTTCACTGAACCTCACCTCCTTATCTGTTAAATGTTTACAGTAACATCGATCCCATAATGTGATTGTAAAGATTAAATGAGATAACATAAGAAAAGCAAAAAAAAAAGAGTGCTTCCCTATAATGGGTGGTAATTTTCTCTTGGTACTCAAGGAGAAACATAAACATACTCAAATTAAGAGGTTGAGATATGCCATTCAGTTTAAACAATATTTCACAGAGTTCAAAAAACAGTGTTGTTATTTCTATTTGTCTTACATAAAATAGGTACTTGGTAAATATTTTGAATGAATAAATGGGTGTGGACAACTAAAAAACAATCTTCAGCAAAGTGATCCTAAGTGTTCTATATTTACCAATAAGTTAGTTTCATTCAAACTACAAAAATAAATAATATTGTATAAAGTGTCAGAAAATTTGCAAATGAATTGAATGTGTTGGTCTACTCTCTAGAGAAGCAAAGATCAAAGTCTCAAATTTGGGTGATTTTGCATCCAATCAGAATGTGGACTGATGAAGAGCGGTATCCTTCTCCCAAAAGCTAAGGCCAATTAATATGGCACTAATGAAATTCTCATTGCTTTGACTTTTTTTGAACTATCCAATTATCCACTTAATCTCCATAATTTTATAAAGCTATTAAGAAAAAAGAAATTAAGATTTTTCTTTCTGAATATTTACCAGAGACCAGCATCGTGCTGGCCGTGTTTATAAGATTATCTTGTTAGAATGCATGGTCTAGCGGCGCCTGGGTGGCTCAGTCAGTTAAGCATCCGACTTCGGCTCAGGTCATGATCTCACGTTTCGTGGGTTCAAGCCCCTCATTGGGCTCTGTGCTGATAGCTCAGAGCCTGGAGTCTGCTTCGGATCCTGTGTCTTCCCTTCTCACTATGTCTTCCTTTCTCTCTGCCCCTTCCTTTCTCATTCTCTCTGTCTCTCGATAATAAATAAACATTAAAAAAATTTAGAATGCACAATCTAAACATCAATCCCACAAATCTTAAGTATAGAAGTCACAATCCCAAACTGACGGAATATATTCAGAGATATCAGTCTATGCTACCCTAAGAGGAATAGCTGAGAATCAAATCCAAGGTCAATGAATTCCTTAGTCAATATACTTTGTGCCATACTCTACTGTACTTTTTAATCAAGACCAACAAGTTGGTGAATCTCTGGCTTCCAGGAAACTTTGCTTTTGAAGATAATCCTCTTTGTGGCAATACTCAACTGCGGCAGTTCATTATAATTGCATAAGATTTTTGCTATCAACTTTACAACTTAGTGCTCTTGGAGCGATAATGATTGTATTACCCGTGATGTGGTGTTTGTTTAACTAGTTTTGTTAAACTGAAAGGCCGAGGGTGATAACTTAATGTCATCTGTTTCTGAGACAACTGTGAAAAGAAGATGAAAATCTGCTTCTAATCCAAACCCAAATGAACTAAGAGAGGCTAAATTACCTTCATTGAATATATTTACCACTCCATCTTGGATGAGGTCATTCCCAGAAAAACTGGTTGAAAAAGAAACAATTTAACACCTAACTTCATATAATCAGCTCATTCTTTTCTCTGTGTTTACAGCATACTTAGAAAAGGGGGGAAAAATATAAACCCTCAAGCAACAAAGTAGGGTTAATGTTTTCCATCATTAATGGCTTCTGGAAAAATACAAAATCATTATGCAGCACAACTGATATTGTGCAAATATCAGCATCATATTTAAAATGCACTAAACTTCCATGCTTCCAGACTAAGTAGTCATGTGTCTTATCTCAAAACCGTTATATGTAGCTTTCCGCTGGGCTGATTGGAGAGAACAAGAAAGCTGAAGGAATTTCCTGAATAAGAAAGAACAAATGGCAACTGTGTTATGATACCAAGAGTGAAAAATAATTAACTTAATAGGAGCTTTGATATTGTAGAAGATGAAAAAGTATCAGGATTATTTTGAGCATGTTGGTGAAACTTTATTTGAATTAGTAATTTCCTGGAACTCTGTATTTGCATGTAGAACATTTTAAATGTCAATACAGTGCTTCACACAATGCCTTCAACATGGAGAGCCCTCAATAAATAAATGAAAGAGTAAAAAATAATTAATTCAGTGAATCTTTCTTATTTTCTATTTCCAAATACATTTCAGAATATATTGTGTATTTCTGATGAGTTATTTTTCCATGGGACATGTTTTAAATGTTTTTCTCTCTTTTGTGGCAGAAGAGGCCTGTTTTGTTTTGTTTTTGTGTTTTGTTTTGTTTTGTTTTTGAAGTTTGCACATGTTGAACATCTGGATGTTGTAGCATCAAAGTCAGTTGACACAGCAAGCCAATAGACACTATTTTTGCTCATAACCAAATGAGATGCATGATTGCCTTTTATCAAGCTTCTTCTTAACTCAGTGAGTAGAATCAGTCTCTGATCAATAAATAACAAATCATCTGTTTCATAAATCAGACCTGTCAAAGCAAAGCAGAGCTTCGTGCTGGGTACACTCTTCTGCGTTTGCTCAGGCCTGGTAGCATCTGGTTAGTAAAAAGGGCTTCTTATATATTTGACAGTTGTTTGGATATTCTGTTTCAGCACTGTTCAAGTTTACCAGCTATTTAGGCTTACTATATTCCCTCCCCCTTTCTTCCTTCCTCTGTACTTCTCAGCTAAGATTCTCATCTCATGTGAAGTCAAAAGAACTGGCATTTGATTTCTTTTTTTTTTGGAGGTGGGTTAATCTTTGCTAAAATGACTGTTTCTTTAAACTACATACAGTTTCCTATCACTGACATGATTGATCATAAATCAAGTGGTAATAACTTGTGATTGTACCTCAAAATTTTCTTTCTTTTATATTTATTCCTCTGTAAATAATAATATTAAGTATTAGTATTTATTAATACCTTTCTCATCATCACTGTTCTTGGCTCTCAATATTAAGTTGACCTCCTAATTCTTATAAAAATCTTTTGAAACAAATGCGTTGTTCAGATCCATTGTTTCTTTAGTGATTTTCTGTCTGGTTGATCTATCCATTGCTGTAAGTGGAGTGTTAAAGTCCCCTGTAATTAACACATTCTTATCAATAAGATTGGTTCTGTTTGTGATTAGTTGTTTCATATATTTGGGTGCTCCCAAATTTGGCGCATAGATGTTTATAACTGTCAGCTCTTCCTGATGG
>CM053570.1:35415067-35447739 GCA_028646485.1 Cryptoprocta ferox | reverse complement strand
ACTTTCAATCTGAAGGTGTCTTCAGGTCTCAAATGAGTCTCTTGTAGACAGCATATGGATGGATTTTGTTTTTTTATCCATTCTGCTACCCTGCGTCGTTTGATTGGGGCATTCAGTCCATTTACATTCAGTGTTATTATTGAAAAATGTAGGTTTGGGTTCATTGTGTTTTCTGTGGAGTTCATGTTTATAGTGGTGTGTCTGGTACCTTGTATTCCTTGCACATTTCTGTTGTTATCTTTATTTGAAAGATGAGAAACGAAAGTTAAAATATGTGCTTAAAGTCAAGTAGATAGTGTTAGAACCCAGAAAATCAACACACTCCAAACCATTGTTTCTTCTTTGTGTTCACTTGTTCTTCTTCATGTTCAGTCTTTCTATCTTGCCTCCATCCTTTGCAACTCAAATGTGGTACTTTCCCCCCAGTACCCAGTTGAGTTCAACCCCATACCTTCAATATGCATCTAGTTACTGCTGCCTCTATGGATACAGTCTACACAAGACCACATCTTACTCAGTCTTAAATCATTCCCTGGTTTATTCATGCATGAATTTTAGGCTGTATGCTCTTTTTGAATAAGCACTATATATATTAACTTAATAACCTTGCAGCATCTAATAGAGAGTAATCCATTGAGTGTGTGATTAAGGCTTTGTGTGACATTTGTATTTCTTATTATGGCTATGAAAGATCTTGAATATTATGTATAGTTTAGTTTTTTTAGAGAATGTGACATCTGGAATAGTGTTTTTTACTCCATTTTCCAGCCCTTTCAAACATTTCTGGATTAGAGTGACATTAATGAATTATTAAATAAAATTATTTTAACAATATTTCAGTGGCTAAGAATGGAATCTGATGATTCCATATCACTAAATTTCCTTTATTATGAATGTTTAATAGTATTTATCATAAAAGTAAATAAGCTAAGCTTTTCTTCTTTTTCCACTTTTTTGAAAACATTGCATTCAGTTTTAAATCTTATATTCAAACCTTTTAAAGGATGAAAATTGGGTATCTTGCTTCCCTGCCTTATTATTCTGGCCTACAAGTAAAGCTCTTGCAAAAGTTCCAGAAGGGAGGGGGGCTCATTTCTGCTTTAAGATATGCATCTCTTTTTTTTCTCTCTAGTAATCTTTACCCATTTCCCATTTCATCCTTCATTTAATTTCTGTGCAAAACCTTTCCTTATAGAACTTCCCACCAGCATTTGACTATAAGCTGTGAGCTTCAAATTTAGAATACACACACACACACACACACACACACACACACACACACACACATATATTTAAGAATGGCTAAGATCATGGACTTGCATCACACTGCCTGTTCAACTGTGTGAACACAGGCAAGTTACTTCATTTTATTTTGCCTGATTTCCCCCTCTTTAAGGGGAAGATTATAATATCCACCCAATGAGATTATAATAAGAGTTAAGCAAGCTGGGGCACCTGGGTAGCTTAGTCAGTTAATCAACCAACTCTGGATTTCATCTCAGGTCATGATTTCATGGTTCATGAGATCACATCAGGCTCTGCACTGACAGCACTTGGAGCCTGCTTGGGATTCTCTCTCTCTGCCTCTCTTTCTGCCTCTCTTCTGCACATGTACTCTTTCTCTCTGTCTCTCAAAATAAATAAACATTTTTTTTAAAAAGCGAATTAAACAAGCTAATAATTTTAAAGCATTTACATCAGAACTTGGCACATTGTAAGTGCTATAAATGTGTTTGCTAAATGAATAAATAATGTTAACTTTGTGTTGAAAATTTATTCAAAGTCTTCCATGCACTTTGAATTAAGCTAAGCTCCACAATGCCACTACAAAGTGATTATATTTCTTTATATTTATTTCACGGTAAGTGACAAAGCATAAATGTAAGAGGGGACTTAGATGTCTGGTTTTCTCACTGTCATTCTTTCACTCCTGCACTTTTACTGTACAATTAAAGGTAAATTTCTGGAGATATGGGACAAATCATCCTGCACGGATAGTTTTATCCAGTCTTTTACATCAAAACAAGCAGTTAAGGTTGCAAACCCTTTGTTTCTGTTCTTCAGGGTGTTTGTTGCCTATGAATCTCTATTCCCCCAATGTCCTTTTGAGAACAGAGCTCAGGAGGGCTTTGAGATGAAACGCTGTGCATTCTATGAACTCTGACAGGCAGCTAATTGTACCTGGCACGTACCTCTTGTCTTGTTAGCTTTCTGATTTTGGCATCATTGGTATTGCCTGTCCTTCTCCTCCTGAATTTAATCCATCTTTGGAGACAATACAGCCCAACTATTTCCTACTACTCATTGTATTCCTTGAACTTAATTTACTTCTTATTAAATTTGGCTTCTGCTTCATTCACTCCATTCATTGGCTCTCCAAGTAATAAGTCACTTTAAGCAACATAATATGCATTATGCTTAGATAATCAGAATTGATAGTTTCCCCTTCTAAGTCATTGAAGATTTCAGATATATATATATATATATACATATATATATATATATATTTTTTTTAATTTGGAAAACTTCAGAGTTAAAGCTGATCCCAAATGGCATTCACAGAACCGTCTCACACAAATGACTCATGGCAGGTGCATAAATATGCACTCTCTTCATCCAGTTCAATGTGCCAGAGCCCATTTTTCTTATCACTTATGGTGATGCTTTTCTACTGAGCCAATTTGTTCAATATATCTTAATTCAGTCAGAGACTGAAATATTCCCCCCAATTGTCTGGGTCAATGTTTTCCAAAAGAGAATACTTTTTTATTCACCTCAGATATAGTTTGTATTTTTATCTACACTTGAAGATTTAAAAACATCTCGTTAATCCCTAAGAGCTATAAAGGGGCATGTTATTACCATGTTCCAGTTGTTTGAGGCAATGCATATTAGATGTTTATAAAACCAGATTTTGCACATTTAAAAATATAAATGTGTGGAATCTAGAGTTCAGTAAGGATGCTAGAGCTTCTGAAAGAAGGATATAATAAAACTGAGAAATTTAAGTTAGAACTAGATATCAAAGCAGGACTGTATAAGGAGTCCTAAATTTATCATTTCTTTAAGGTTTTCTTTTCTTTTCTTTTCCTTTTTTTGAGGTTGGGGGGGTGGTGTTCCATCTCACAACTTGTGACTCTCATCTTGTTATTTTGAAATTCCTTAGACTCCTTATTGCTTAAATCCTTATTGCTGCTTTTCTCCTCACTTCAAAGTCTCAAATCCACCTGACTTCTTTTCAACTTTATTAGAGAAAACTTCAAAATACCACAAAGTTTAAAGAGTTATTTAATAAATGCTGATATCCCAATACCAAGCTTTATAAAATTTCAATATCATCATATTTGCCCCAGATCTTCTTTTTTCAGAGGTAAAATATTATATATATTTGCAAATTCTTTATGTATCTCTTGTCAATCCCATTTCACTCTTCATCTTTCCTCCCACACACCCCTCAACCTGGGTTCGGTGTATCCTATTCCTATTTTTTCTTATATTTAACATATACCGGTACAGCCATAATAATGCATATTATTGATTTCCATGCTCTTTATTACTGTATAAATTAAATTGATTTTTATTCAACTTTGTGAAATTTATCCATGTGGATATGTACAACTCTAACTCATCCAATGTAAAAACTATGATATCCAATCACATGCATCCACCATAGATTACTTATTCAGTTTCCTGTTGAGGGATAGTTATTCCCAATCTTGACCTTTGTATACAGTGTTGTTAATGAATAGTCTTGTTTGTGATTCCTTGTAGAAATACTGCACTGAAGGTTTTCTAGAAGTGGAGTTATGGGTTGAAGTGTATATTCTGGTTTTCCTGTAGATTACTAACTTCCTTACTAACATGGTTCTGTCAGTTTACATGTCTACTCTCTGGGTATAGAAATCTGTTTTTATTTGCATCCTCTTTGTTCTTTTCCAAACTGATGAATATAATACTATACTTTTAAATTTGCATTTTTCTAATTATAAGAGAGGTTCTGTGAAATGGGCTTCAAGTCCTTTGCCCATTTTTGTTTTTTACTGTGTGTTTTATCCTTTATTTAGACTTGTGGAAGTGCTTTATATATTCTGGATATTATTCCTTTGATTTTATGATTTACAAATATTTTCTCAGGCTACATCTTTGCTTATGGTGGGTTGATATCCCTTTTCTTTTTGTTACTGTTGCTACTTTTAATGTAATCAAATGTATCAATTTTTTCCTTTATGGCTGTGTTTTGTTTTAGTTCTGCTTTAAAATCCTTCTCTATTACCAATTTAACAAGATATCACCTGAGATTACTCTAAAAGTTTAAAATTTTGCTTCTTACTTTTACGAAGTGTATCTTTCTTGTATGGGATGTGGTACAGATAATCAATTGAACCAGAACCATTTATTGAATACCTGATGCTTTTTCCTCTTCCCCTTCTGTCATATCTCTAGATTTCAAATGTGCAAAATTCTAGGCTCTTTTTCAAGTTTTATGGCTCTGTTCATTTATCCCAGAATAAAAGTCACAGTGTCTTAATTTACTAGGGCTTAAACTTTTTTTAGCTACTTGTAAAGAATTTCCTTCACCTTATTATTATTGAAAATCTTCCTTGTTATTCTTTATTTTGGCCTTTGTTATTTGAACTTTTGTATTGCCTTAAAATTTCATATAACAGCAGCTATAGGGCTTTTAACTGGGATTACATTAAATTTATGGACTAACTTGAAAATTTTGATATCTTTAGAAAATTTCACATTTTCATCCATTAACTTGACATATTTCTTCATATATTTAGATTTTATTTTACTTCCTTCTATAATTTTTATTATGCATTTTTACAATTATTCCTAGACATCTTGTAAGTTTGTTGCTATTGTTAATGTTATCTTTCTCTAACATTTTCTATATAATTATTGACAGAACAGAGATGCTATTGATTTGTTTGCAAATTTGCCAAATTCACTTAGATTTATTTGTCTATTGATTCCCTTAGACTTTATTGGTAATCAATAATATCAACTGAAAAAAAGTTTTTCTTTCCTCCATTTTCAATTATCACACTCTTTTTTTCCTTCTCATTTATTATTTCATGGGCTAGGACCTTGATACAAGTTCATCATCAGGGATGATATGAATCTCTATATCTTGCTCAGAATTTTAATAGGGTTAAATATACAATTAATGCTTAAATGATAATTTTGGAGATCCTGGCCTTAAGAAGAAGCTGGAGAATCATTTCTGATAATAACCTTCTTCTTGAGATTGTTGTCATGTAGCTTGTATTGTGACATCTTTGGTGTAGGGTGTTTAGACATGCTGATCTTACAAAGGACAGTTGGTAATCTGTATGAGGATTAAATTATTTTAAGAGCAAGGAATTGTATTAAGCTGTTAAGGCTTTTAAAAATAGAGTAGTTGATATTATACAATTTTACACGTATAATAATGGATAATTACAAGGTTAAGTAACATGGCTGTAAACATATAAATATTATGCGATGAATTTAGAACTCAAATCTTAAAACAACATAGGTAAAACCAGACTCTGTACCACAAACACATTTGCTCCCTAAATGATTTTTCCTTTGCCGTATAATACTAAGTAATAAAAAAGTGATCTTTGTGTCCCCAAACTGGGCAATGACTTTTCTCTCTTCTAGTCTCTCTGCAGGCTACTAGCTGATAAGTCTTACTCTCTTAAAAGATCAGTGATGGCACTGATTTGTGATGTTAAAAAGACCCACATTTTATTGGTACTTTCCATTTTTCTCATCTTCTTATTCTAAAGGATTTAAAGATTAAAAGAAAATGAGTGCTTTGCGTCTAGATTATTCATGTAATTTGCTGAACTAAAAATGTATTCCTTTATCTAAGAGTCCGGTTTTTCCACTTTATGATTTTCAACCTATTTTTCCATATCAAATTGTATAATTAGTACCTTTATCACATTTAACACACCTGCCAAATTAGACTACTCACTTTCTATTTAACAAAAAAAATCTCTACACTTAGCTATCTCCAAAATCTTGCCATCCTAATTGCCCCACTCTCATAAAATATTTTTACTTTCCTTCTCTGAATATCAAAATTTATTAATCTTACAAGAATCTTGTAAGATCCAGTGAAATACTACTCACTTAATGAAAATGTCTGATTCTCCCAGGACTTGCCTCATAATGCAGCCTCCACACCAATTATCACTTTATTTATATTTCACTCGAGGCTCCTATTCAGTTTTATCTGATATTAATCATTAGATGTGTTTATCCCAATTTGTTACTAGGTAAAAAAAAATCTATCTTATAGAAAGAATTCACATAGCATAAAATTTGGCTATTTAAAGTGTACAATTAAATAGCTTATGAAAAAGCATATTCCCTACAGTTGTACAATCACTATGACAATCTAATTATAGAATGTTTTGTTACCTCAAAAAGAAACTTCATACCTATTAGTAACCATTCCCCATCCTTCCAGTTGCCAAACCCCAGGAAACTACTCACAGACTTCCTGTCTATATAAATTTCATGTATATAGAATCGTATAATATGTGACTGGCTTCTTTCACTTAGCATAATGTTTTCAAGGTTCATCCATGTTATGCTATGTGGTAGTATTTTATTTTATTTTATTGTCAAATAATATTCCATTGCTTGGATATACCACATTTGTTTATCACCATTCATAAAATATTTGGGCTATTTCCATGTTTTTGCTATTATGAATTGCATACTACTAGTAGAAGTATGAATTGCTACAATTATAGAAGTAGAATTGTCAGATCATATGATGACTCTGTTTAACATCCTGAGGAGCCATTAGACTGCTTTCCAAAGTGGCTGCACACTTCTACAATCCCCCTACCAATATAGTAAGGTTCCAATTTTCCATATCCTGACCAACACTTGTTATTTTCAGCTGTTGTTGTTATTTTTGTAATCTTCCTAATGAGTGTGAAATGGTATCTCACTTCTTTGATTTGCATTTCTATAATAAATAAAGTTGCTGAACTTTTAAAAATATGATTACTAGCAATTTGTATATCTTCTTGGAAGAAATTTCTATTCATATATTTGCTCTTATGTGAACTGGGCTGTTTGTCTTTTTATTAATTGAGGTTTTATTATTGAATTTTTACTATTGTGTACATGTTCTTTATATATTCTGAATACATGTTCCCTATTAAATATATAATTTCTAAATGTTTTCTCTCATTCTGTGGATACTCTTTTAACTTTTTTAAATTGTAACCTTTAAAGCACAAATTATTTAATTCTGATGAAGTCCAATAATTCCTTTTTTTTCTTTGTTTGGTTTTTGTCACTTGTGCTTTTGGTGTCCTATCTAAGAAACCATTAGTTGACCCAAGGTCATAAAGACTTACTCCTATGTTTTCTTCTAAGATTTTTTTATAGTTTTAGTCTCTACATATACATTTATGATATGAGTTCATTGTTATGTATGATGTAGGGTAAGAGTCGAATTTCATATTTTGCATATAGATATTTAAATGTTCCAGAACCATTTCTTAAAAAGACTATTTTTTCACATTGAAATGTCTTGGCGTCACTGTCAAAAATCAATTCACCATAAATTAAGAATTTTTTTCTTTACTCTAAATTCTATTCCATTGATCTGATCTCTATATTTATCCTTAGGCCAGTAGTACCACACTGTTTTAGTTACGGCAGGCTTGTAGTAAGTTGTGAAATTAGAAAATGTGAGTCCAGCAATTTTGTTTTTGTTCAAGAATGTTTTGGCTATAAAGGGTTCTTTGCATTTCCAAGTGAATTTTAAAATCAGCTTGTTGGTTTGCAGCACTCTTGAGAGCTTTCCTGGTATAATATGAAACTGGTCTCTGTACTTAGAGTGCAGGGAGAGACTAAAGAAAGAGGAAGGCCATTCCAGGTTTGTAGGTTACAGTTTTAATAAATAAAGGGCATTTACATATGAGGCTTGTCTTGGGCACCAGCAAGATGAATGGGTTCCTGCACCTGCCCACTAAATCTTAAAAGCTTATTAAAAAGCCCTGAGTTCAATTATATACACCATGCAGATGTTCTCAACACCGCATCATTATCCCAAGGCTATGTCCTTGGAGCAGCCTCTGGAATTAGGAAAGAGAAGCAGAACCCACATTGTTAAAGGGTAGGAGTGGGTAAGGAGCCTGAGTGCCTAGGTCCAGCTTAAAGGTCAATCAGTGGTCATGTCTGTTTGGTGACATTCCCCACTCTCTACCCCTTGCGATTGGCTCTTACAATCTCATGTACTCCTCCCTTCCACAATGGGCCCCCCTGAGAAATCAGCAAGGAGTCTCATTAACATGAAGGCGGCTCTTTTGGTGGCTATCTGCTGCATTGAAGGAGGATGCCACAGCAAGAATACAGACCCATTACAGAGAAAATACAGATTAAGAAAATAATTCTCTAAACCAGTGATAACTTTTTGTACCAAGAGCTCTAGGATCCAAACAATTGATTTAGTAAATTTTCTAGGCTGGGTGTTGGATCACTCAGAGCATTTATTTGTGTCCTCATGTGATTTAATAAAGATGATACATTTTCAGACTCATCAGGTATGAGCACACAACATTCGGTTTGGATAATGCTACAGGTGTTTCCTTTTGAGGTAATAATAATGTCCAAGGCCATCCTATTCTGGAAGATATTTTTTTCTCATTAAAGTTATTTCAGTGTCCAATAAGAACAGGCAGAGCCACCCAGGTGCTCCCTTTTTAAAAAATGTTTTTAATGTTTATTTATTAGAGAGACAGAGAGTGAGTGGGGGAGGAGAACATGTGCTCTTTCTTAACTGGTGGTTTAAGGGACAGGGGCATTGTGCCAGGTGGGCATTAAAAATCTTCCCAAACTCCAAAATCCCTACAAAGGCTTACGCCTCTTTCATGTTTTTAAGGGTTAAATAGGTTTGCACCTTATCAATCATAGTTTCCAAACCAACATTGGTTTTACCTGATGGCTGACTCCCAAAAACTTTAAAGCAGTTCCTGGGTTTTGAATTTTTTGTGGCTTTACTGTGCATCTTCTTTCTTACAGATGCTCCAGCAAAGCCAACAAGGTGGCCTGCAGCAGAGGCAAATCTTCACATCTTAACATTATATCATCAATATAAGGGGCTCATTTCGATGATGGAAGAAAGGAGAACAGAGACAGTCTTGGGCTACCATCCCATGACATATAGTGGGGCTGTGCAGTAACCTTGGCAGAGCACTTGAAACATCCATTGCTGTCCCTCCCACGTGAAGGCAAATAGATCTTATGACTTAGTGGCCATGGATATATTGAAAAAGGCGTTGCCAAATCCAACAAAGCATGATATGTTCCTAGGACTAAAATGGTGGCAATGTTGGGCCTAGTTGCGTGGATAGCAGACACTACCATTTCAGTTCCTGGTAATCCACCATCATCCACCATGAACCATCTGACTTTTTTACTGGAAGGTTGAAAGCACTATGGGAAGGGCATTCAATACCTACTTGGTGCAATTCTTGGATAGTTTTTGCTATCTCCTTATATCCCCCTAGGATATTTCTATTGTTTAGCCTTTACCAGTCCATGTGAGGATAGCAGACTTACTGGTTCCCAATTGGTACTTCTTCTCAGAACTAGTTTGATTACTCTAACCCACAGGCAGAATTCACTAATAATGGTTTCCAGAGTTTTATCTGGTAGGATATCTATGCCTGGTATGTGCTCTGATATTGGAGAGATAAAGACCTCATAATCTCAGGGAAGGGGGACAGAGATTGTCCAGTCTACAGTGTCAAAGGTACCTTTCTGATCATAACTGTATTCCCTCCATAAACCATTAATGGCACTGAGGAAGCCAAGAAATCTTTTGAGGGTTACCATGCATTAGAAAACATTCAGCTCCAGTACCCATCAGAGGTTTTTTCCCCCCCAGAGGACCAATGAATAGTGAGCTCAACATGGGGTCTCTGATAACCTCCAGTGGTCCTCATCTGGAAGTAATCTTGGCCTGCATCCTATACCTGGAGTATGGGAGGCACCCCTTATGAATAGAATTGGATCTCTGAGGCCTCTGCAGGGAAGGGCATTAGGAATGATAAAGGTTGATGATACAGGTCTAAACTGTTGCTCAGATTTTAAGTCTTTCTATACGCCAATTAACACAGTGTTAAGTTGTCTGTCTCTTCAGTTTGGGTCCCCTTAAAGCAGTGAGGTCATACCACATTTGTTTCCAAGTTATTCTTACTGGAACTTTCTCAGCTGGTTAGGATGGTCTATTGACTTACAGACCTTCCCCTTTATGTCTAGCCTTTCCCACAAGCCATATCCATTCCTGGGATTTGTAAGTTTCCCCCATTTCAACAATGGATTTCCAAACATCGTTATCTTGCCCCACAACTGGGCTCAGCATGGATTTCAGTGTCCCATACCAGGTGATGGGAGCAGACTGGAGAATCTTGGGTTTAATCCCTGCAGTGAGTGTGGTTTGATCAGGGTCTTCAAAGAGAGGAGCATAGATGGTCTGTCTCATCCTCAGCTCTTTGAGAATTTGCTGCACCTCCTCTATAGATTACCAGGGTCTTACATGCCCAAGAAGCTCCCCCTCATTGGGCCAAGTCTCCCTGCAGGATCTATAAAGGAATGAGTACCTTGAAGCTTCCTCCTGCCCTCTTCACCCCCGGGCACCATGCAAATGCTGTCAGAGAGCAAAGCATGTAGTGATGTTACTCGTTTTCTCTCTCATGTCAGTAAGCCAATGGGAGTATATTCTCTCATCATGAATTATTTCTTGAACTGAGCACTGTTCCTCTGGCTGAGAGGCTGTTGGTGTGCTTTTGCTTTCCATTGTACTTGAGGTCAGAGGGCATGGGGTGTTCCATCTGCTTCACTGTCAATGACCACAATCTCCTCCTCCTCACTCTCATCACTCCCCCAGAGATTCCATGTCTTAGTGTCCCCAATCAGGCTTTCTCACAAGCACCCAGGCCCTAGTCCATGGAAGCTTACGTCCTCTTAGCTTTGCAAACTGGAACACTAAGCTCTCTAATTTATCATCCTGCTCTCCCACCTTGTCTGCAATGTCCTTCTCTAATCTTAGCTCATCCTCTGACATGAGTTTCAGCCTTCAGTCAGGCATCAGTGGCCAGCCCAACATGTCTACTGTGTGTGTCTCTTCCTGCTCACAGTGGGCAATGCACAGTTTGTCCAACAAGCACATCTGTCTGGGTGGCATTTTCAGGGTGTCCCCACACTCATGTGGTGCAGTGGACCACACGTACCTAGCATATGGTCCACCCTTCTTCTCACAAAGTTTAAGGGCCAACTCAAGATTTCCCCCACTGATGCCTCTTTCCCAAGGCCCATTTCTTCAGTCTCCTGGCTGCTTCACCAACTGTAGGTTCACAACCTCTCAGGAGCTTTCCTGGTGTGCTCTGAAACGGGCCCTGTCCACAAAGGGAGGGAAAGAGGCAGCCACTTCAGGTTGGTAGGTGGCAGTTTTAGTAATGGCAAAGCAAATTCACATGTGAGGCTTGTCTGGTTGGCAGCAAGATGAATGGATCCCTGCAGCAGACCTCCAAATCTTAAAAGCTTCTAAAGGGGCCCTAACTGGGCTTAATCACATATATCTTGCAGTTGTTTCCCATACCACATTGCTATCTCAAGGTTATGTCCTCGGAGCAGATTCTGGAAGCAGGAAAGGCAAGCAGAATGCACATTCCCAGGATGGAGGTGGGGATGGTGGGCAGTAAGGAGCCTCCAAGTGCCTGGGTCTAGCTTCTGGGTCAATCAGTGGTCATGTCTTTTTGATGACATTCCCCAACACAACTTGACAAATTTTTCTTCCCCACCCCCCAAAAAAAATCAGCTGAAATTTTGATATAGGAATTGTATTGAAATTAAGATAAATTTGGGGAATATTGCCATCTTAATATGAAGTCTTCTGATCCCTAAATATGGATGACTTTCCATTTATGTAGCTATTCTTCAATTTTTCAACACATTTTTACAGTTTTCAGTGTCTTACACTTCATTATTGAACTGGTTGCTAAGTGTTGTTCTTTTTGATGCTATTGTAAATGGAATTGTCTTCTTAATTTAATTTTTGGATTGTTCTTTGCTAGCATATAGAAATACAATTGATTTTTGTATTGATATCATACTCTGAAACTTTGCTGAGCTTGTTTATTAGTTCTAACAGATTTTTTAGTGGATTTCTTAAGATTATCTATATATGATATCATGCCATCTAGAAATAAATCTTTTTTTTTACAATATAGATGACTTTAATCTCTTTTTTTTTTTTGTCTAATGCCCCTCACAAGAACCTCCATACACTGTTGAATAGAAGTGATGAGAGTGGGCATCTTTGTCTTGTTCCTGAACGTAGGGAGAAAGCATTCATAATGTGTGATCTTAGTTGTAGGTTTTTCAAGATGTCTTTTGAATCACATTGAAGAAGCTCCCTTTTCTTCCTTGATTTCTGACCATTTGATCATTAAAAGGTGTTCAATATTGTCAAATAGCTCTTTTGTGTCAATTGAGAAGGTTATTTGGTTTTTATTCTTTATTCTATTAATATAGTGTATTATTTTCCTAAAATTGCTACAACAAGTTACCATAAATTATTTGGCTTGGTGCAGTAGAAATGTATTGTCTCAGAGTTCTAGAGGCCACAAGTCAGAAATTAAAGTGTCAGCATTGTCACACTCCCTCTGAATGCATTAGCAAGAAATCCTTCCTTTCCTCCCCCAGCTCCTGTGGCTAGAGGCTCCTTGTCTTGTGGCTGCATCAGTCCAGATTCTGACTGCATCTGTGCATGACCTTCTTCTCTTCTATCTTCTCTCCCTTTCTGTCTGTCTGAAAGCTTCTTTTATCGCATATGGACCTTTGTCATTGGATTTAGGGCCTCCTTGGATAACACAAGATCTTTAATTTACTTACATCTGCAAATACACTTTTTCAAAATAAGATCACATCCACAGGTTCTGGGACGTGGACATATTAGGGGTGCAGGGACACTATTGAAACTACTACATCTAGCATAATATATTGATTGACTTCTGGGATTTTAAAACAACCTGGAATTAGAACTCCAGAAATATGTTGAAGCTTTTCAAAGCCCCTGTGGACATCTTGCTCCCCAGATTTTCTTTACCTTAAAAAAATTTTTTTTTGATAGAGAGTGCACACATGCGTGCATGAGCTGGGGAGGAACAGAGGGGGATTGTGTGTGTATGAGAGAGAGAGAGAGAGAGAGAGAGAGAGAGAGAGAGAGAGAGAGGCTCAAGCAGGCTCCACACCCAGTGCAGAGCCTGATGTGGGGCTCAATCCCAAGACCCTGGGATCATGACCCAAGCCAAAATCAAGAGTTGGTCACTCAACCCACTGAACCACCCAGGCGCCCCTTCCCAGATTTTCCCTTTAAACTTTTAGTCAGGATCTTGTTTACCTGAACTGGTATTGTAGCCTTAAGCAGGTGCCATGTTAAATGATGTTTGATGAATATTTTCTTCAAACACCTTGGGATAGTCTTTTCCTACAAAGGAAGTTCCTAACCAGGTCAAATAATGACGAATGGGGCTCTTCCAGGGAGCTGTCAAATAGATTCAATAGTGAAAATGCCTTATGGATAGACCCTTTTGAGGTCCAAATTTGGTCTTCCTCTTCCAACAGTTGCATCACTTCTGGTTTTTATAGATGCAAGGTCACTGGGTTTCAAGAGTTCTGCAGCACTGGGAAGGGGGGATGGGAAGAGTTAAAGTTACAATGCCTCAAATCCTGTTGTTCTTATCAAAGTTCAGCAGTTTTTCTTGAATAAATGTTCCTCATATTTTTTAAAGTTATTGGATAATTTCCAGAGTTTGAAAAACATTGATAATAATTTTGCCAATGTCTTTATTGCTTTTATAGACGGGCAGGTTTATGGAGTTTATTACTCTGCTCTATTAAAAAGTTCTATCTCCAATTCTAAGGTTAACAGTACTAAAGTTTTGTTTAACTAAACTGTCCACATTGGGAATGGACTGTTAAAAAGCACTTATTCAGAGACAAACATGCATGTAGATGTAAGAGCATAGCCACAGCCTTGAACAAACTTCCCTTTAATTGAGAGAGAGAAAAAATGCCAGCAGGGGAAAGCAGAGAGGGAGACAGAATCTGAAGCAGGCTCCAGGCTCTGAGCTTTCAGCACAGACCCTGACACAGACCTCAAAGTCACAAACTGTGAGATCATGACCTGAGCTGAAGTCCGACACTTAACCAAATGAGCCACCCAGGCGCCCCTAAATAGTTAAATATTAATGGAAGGCAATATGTGCCAATTAAAACAAATACAGAAACAAAACACTACCAGTCTTGTTTGCTTAAGCTGGGTTAGAACAGCTACTGTAGTACAGATTACACCAGTGTTCTTTAGGGTAAAAGCCAATCAAGATTCATGATAGATTTGGAAGGAAACCAGTGTCATGAAACACCTGAGGGAAATTACTACCTTGCTGTTAACACTAGAATGTCATAACCCTACAAAGTTTTAAGAGTAGAACTGGCTCTGTGTAGAAGATATAAGCATTCTGAATAAATATTCCTGAATTTATATACTAAGTCATACAATATCACTTCACATAATTCACTGTTTCTGGTTTGTAACATAACTGCCACTGGGCAGCTCAGACATCATCAGGAAGTAAAGACATTTTCAATGGAATCCACAAAGGAATTTGTTTCAGGACACAAAATGAGGTTTTTACCAAGTAGGCTAGAATTCTGGTCTAATGCTATTATTCTTAGACAGAACACTGAAACACATTGCCAGAGAAATAGTCAAAACACAGGGGTTAGTTGTAGCAAAATGACTTTAAATATTTCAGCTAATATTAATCTTGCTATAGCCAATTGTGCCATATTCCTGGAATGACCCAGCTCCTTAGTTTATAGCAAATTTCCTTTCCATCTACAACCAGTTTTCTTTCAAGAAATTATTTCTTAAATAAACACTTTTATTTAGTGTTTTTGGCCAATCAACAGGTAAAAATTTGTCTGAATATATATTTTTTAAAGAGTTAAATACTCGATATAAATCCAACATTTTGTTCAAAATTATTACTTAATTGCAATTTTCAAAAGTCATAGTAACAAAATAACTGGTTTTATTCTATGTTGTTTATGTGTATACCCATTTTGTGAAAATTAATTTTATATGAAGTCTTTGATTCTGGATTTATTTTCTTTAATTATTTCAGAAGTCATCATTATGATTATGAATTTATTTTCTTTAATTATTTCAGACATCATCATTAATGATGTTCAGAACATTTTTGCAGTAGCTTTTAATTCCTACAGATTTTAAGAACTAATTATGCTCATGAAGTGAGAATTATAGAATTGTGTAATTCAAGGGTTTTTTGAGATCACATAATTCAATTTGCCCATTTCAAATATGAGACACTGCTGCCTGAAGAGTTTGAGAGACATGGCCAAGATCACAGTGCATGGCATTTCCAGGCTAAAGTCCAACTCGTCTCTTCTTGTAATGCCGAAATACATCCTGAAAATACACTTGTTTTCCAAAGTAATATTTATTCATTTGTTTGTTAGTATTGAAATTTTAAAAGCTCAAAGCTGAGGTATTTGAATAATAGTGATTCTCTTTCCTTCAAGAGGCCTGGGATTACTTGGAAATGTTGGAAAGCTCTTTATATAATTGTGGTCAAAGAAATTTTCATGTGGTTAGGAACAAAAGTAGGCTACATGATCATTATATTGCATGGCACTCTTCATGATTTAAAAGATTAAAATCATGTCCACATAACCTTTGACTATTATTATGTGGTTGGAAAAATAATGATCCCCAGTGCATTAATTCCTGGAACCTGGGAATATATGACTTTACATAGCTTTCACTATGTAAAGACTTGGCAGATGTGATTAATGTTAAGAAGCTTGAGAAGGGGAGATTATCTTGGATTACCAAAGACCCAATCGAAACGCACAATTCCTTACAAACAAAAACTCTTTCTAATAGCAAAGGATGAGAAATATGGCAGCATGAGAAGAACTTGAACTAATGTTGCTGGCTTTGAAGATGGAGGAGAGAGCCACAAGCCAAGGAATGCAAGTGGACCCTAGAAACAAAGGAAGGAAAGAGGGTTTCTCCTAGATCCTCCAGAAAGGAATGCAGCTCTGCTGATACCTCTATTTCAGCTCAGTAAGAGCTGTATCTGACCTACAGCACTGAAAGACAATAAATTTATGTTGTGTTAAGGCATATCTTCATGGAGCAAAAAACTAATATGTACTACAAATACCCATTTAATCAACACGATAGGCACACTGATTTATTACATTTATTCCAGATTTAATTTTTCTAATCAAATGAGAAACATGTATCTGAAGCCTAATATCAAAACAAGGCAGAAATTAAAAATAAATGGGGTGATTACTGTTGCTACAGGTGTCATTTACAAATCTGTCAATGTAGGAACAAAAAGATGCACAATTTATACAGTTTCAAGTCAGGATAGAGCTAATAACAAAATCAAGAAGGCTTAGATAGCATGGAAGAGAATGAGCTGCCCACTGTATTCCATACTTGTACAAGAAGTTTTCATAGGCTAGGACCAAAAGCAGTAAAAAGCTTGCCAGAGCAATGCTGGGGCTGCTGTGGAGACCCCAGCATGCCATTGACCTCATTCTCTGTAGGTCACTAAAGTCAGGATAGGTGCGTTCGTTTTGCTTGGAACCCTTGACTCAAAGTACATTCTAACAGGATGATCAGAACAACATTGTTAGTCTTTAATAGGTAACATTTCCAAATGTTTAGGTATGAGGATTATTTTGTTTAAAGGGCTAATCTGTACTTTTGGAATTAAAATGTTTATATTTAAACCAAAACTCATATTTCTTTCCATAAAATTGTACAAAAAGTTATAAAAGATATATTTGTCCTGAAATCTCCTGACTTGAAGTTTCTCTCTTCTTTTTAACAAGAAGAATGAACACTGCAAAACTTTATTAACCTATGCTCTAAGTAGATAGGTGTATGATACTTGATGCCAAGCTGTTGGCCTCCTTCAGTCTCTTTTGATCTATTTTTCCACCTTTCCTGTAACCTTTATGAACAGTGAATGATGTGTGGAAAATGAGTTCACCCCAAAATCAATGTCATTGAGTATGCTATGTGATCTAAGAGCAAGAGGAGAGGAAATCTAAGAGCATCATTTCCACCATAGCTCTATATATTCTAGTTAAGAGTATTTAGATTGGATTTAATTTTTATTGCAAATTTGAATGAAGCTAAGAAGTTTTGATTTACCTTGTCAACCATCAATTATTACAGAAGTGGGACATTTGCATTACTTTTATCTAATATCTACAATAACACTTCACACACCCATGTCGTTTTTCACCAAGGTGTTTCAGAGCTCTTTATAAATGTTTGTTCCCGTATCCCACTCCTTGTCCAGTGACTTCAACATTTGTAAACAGATAGTGAAATTAAGGCATTATTTTACTATTAAGATTTAATAGTGAATTGGTAACTGGACTAAAATGTGAAAGGACTCAATACTTAAATGTAAACAAATCCATACATTCACTGTTAAGTTATAAGGATGCTTTATCATAGAGAAATAAGTTTTAAAGGTATGGTTGCTTATTTTTAGTTTTATTTTTCTTTTTTATCCTTCTGCAGAGTAGAGAGACCAAGTGGGCATTGGAACATTTACCTACTCAAGACAGTTGGGCAAGAGTGCATTGCTGACATTCAAACTGGAGTGGGTGATGGATAATGAAGGGGCAGGAGATGCTATACAATTTGAGAGAGAAATGCTTCGCATTAAAATTTTTTTTTAACATTTATTCATTTCTGTGAGACAGAGAAAGACAGAGCATGCGTGGGGGAGGGGCAGAGAGGCAGAATCTGAAGCAGGCTCCAGGCTCTGAGCTGTGAGATCCTGACCTGAGCTGAAGTCAGACGGTTAACCAACTGAGCCACCCAGGTGACCCAACATGCTTTGCATTTTAAAAAATTAACACTGCCCCTTTCCTTCCTCCGTCTAGCATCCTTCACAGTTCCTATGCTCCAAGATCTGAAGCATACAAGATGACCCAGTCACAACATGCATTCCCAGGGACAATTGTTATATTCTCTGTATTTAGCATTCTCCATTCAGAGAGATTGGAGGTCTGGGTCCATTTAAACACCAAAAAAAAGCCCAATTAGATATATATCTGTTTCAACCTGCTATTGAATTGTATTCATCAAATGCAACAATTTGCAATTGAGTGCTTTTACAGACAGAAAGTTTAAAATGGCCGTGAAGTATTGACTAGGTTTTCCTGGAAACTTTCCTACCACCCAATTTCAGATTCACATATTTTCATGCATTTTTTTTCTTTGTATTTTATTTATTTTTGCTTTGGCTTAAACAAAGAGGGCCACTATCAATCTCTGCAGCAAAAGATGTTGAGTAGAAGTGGAAAACCACTATGGTTTTCCTTAAAAATTCTGGGTTTGTTTTTAATTTTTGGTTTTGGTTTGGTTTGATTATATGCCTCTCTTTACTTCACTACTTCTAGTGCAGTTCCATTGTTTGGTAAGTAATGCTGTGATGATTAGCAGACTCACTGGAGTTTTCCATTGAAAGTCCTCAAATCTCTTATTTTGTAGTTTTTCCTCTTGTGCAAGGATCATTATATTTTCCCTTATCCAAATCTGGTATCTAAGAGAAACTGTACTTTAGAAAGTTGGTTTAGTATGCATTGATTTTCTGTTTATACACTTTTATGGAGAGTCTTTTATTTTCTAGGTACTGAGGATGAATAGAACACTGTTTTTGTTTCTGGTCACTTAGAGTAATTACCTTTTGATTACTAGAAAGATTAACAAGATAAGGGAGCGAAATAAACAGAATTTTCTCCAAATGTATTTCTTAAAATAAATAAACCAAGATTGAGTGTTTCTTTCCCTTGCATGGGTAAAAAATTTCACTCTAAAAGAATATAAAGAAGGTATAATAACAGCATAGAATATTTCACACTTATTGGTAGAAATGGTCAAATCTGAAATTCTTATGTGTCACGGAATATTATAGAAAAGGTGCTAGGACATTTTTTAATGATTTAGTCATCAAACATATGGTGTTTTATTGGTCTCCTTACTGCACACAACACAAGTTAATATTTTATGAGTTTCAGGCAAACTAATGGGCAGGATTTCAAGGAACAGTGCAAGCATGAGTACCCAAATACTTTCATTACCAAAACTGGGAAAGTCACTGAGAGTGAAGGGTTATACAGCAATGGTGTCAAAGTTATTCAAATCCCATTAGAAATTGATCTAAGGAGAATTCTAACTAAAAAAATGAGCAATCAAATTACTCTGCTTATGCTTATTATCTTGTGTTAAATTGTGAAACCACACCTTAGGAGATAGAACTATCAAATTTACCAGAATTTCGATCACCATCTTTTATGCTGATTTCACCACAAATATGTTTTCACTTAGATCAGGTTAAATGTCACTGGGGGAAGGTGTGTAGCAAAACTGTTAGCTTTTTGTTTTATGTCACAATATGCCTTTGGAAACTCAGCATGAAATCCAGAATTCTTTCTCAAATCCCTTTTAGAATATGGAAATAAATAAGTAAATCCACAGAAGAGACTTTTCAAGATGCTGTTGGTAATCACTAACTGTATAAATGATGCTTACGTTTTAAGAAGGGGGATATTGAAAAATAAGAGGTGGATATCATTCACATTATTACAGTACAATAAATCTCAGTGATAAGGAAATCTCAGATATGGGAAGGTATTTTTAGTCTAAATTATCTATGCAATTACCTCAATTCTCAGTTTCACTTGAGGGCAAACCTGACTTTTGTGACTGAAAACATTGTTATTAAAATAGAAAAATGGGAATATAAGGCAGTGTTACGATTGCTGTGGTGGTTTTCATTGCAGGCTTCTTAGGAGCAGATAGCTAAGTTAAATATTTTACTTATGCAAGACTTCAGGCTAAAATTTTAAAATTGATCTTTTACTTTTACTGACTATTCAAGTCTGCTCTAGTGATATTATATATATTTATATACATTCAGAATTTCCTCCTACTCTTACAAATGTGCTAATAAGATTTATTTAATATTACTGTTTTTTGCTATTTGTCAGTGAATTTAAATGCACCCTTATATGTTTAGGATGGCCTATTTCTAATGCCAAAAATAAATGTTGACTTTGTCCATAATGAACATTGCAATATTTTTGTTTTATTGCTCTTTGGGCTAGTCTTCCTCCAAGGTCAGAAGACTGCCGTATTTTCTATTCCGATTTGCTACGGAAAACTTGTGTTGGAGAAAAAAGGGTAGTTTGTCAGATTTTCCCCAATGTCTGATCATGCACTTACTATTGTCATAGATCTCCAAATTTATGACCTTAACATCCTGGAAGAAGTTGAATCATTTTCAACCCCACCACCCAATCATTTAATGGCACCTTTAACACTATAGTACTCTTAACGAAGCTCACAGGAACCCATTTTCGGAACAACATACACCATTATCCATATTACCAATGATCTGGATGTTTTCCATTTTATTTGAACCTTCTCATTTGGCCAAAAATGTTTCAACTTTTGGAAATGTTGGAAACATTCTATTTCTTGGAAACTTCAAATATATTTAAGATCACTTTATACCTTGGGTGTGGGGACGGGGTAAAAATGCTTCAGCAGGGATGTAGACAGGGATGCATTTCTTCACACAAGCATTTCTCATAACCTACAAAGGAGGAGCTGACTTCAGGGTGCACTGAGACAGATGCCAGTTCCAAGAAGCTAATCACTTTTTACCCCGTCAAACAGATACTTCTTAAATATTTGTTCACCACTAATTTGGAACAGTGGCTGCACTCTGTGTGAGGTATAGGTGGCTAAGGAGGACTAGTGATGAAATCTGCTTCCTTGTCCTACATAATTTAACCAAGGTCCCACATTTGCACACCCCATCCTTGAAAGCCCTGCAAATGGTTTATGCAGTATTTCCTCCAGAAACAAACAGAGCAATTCTTGACAGGAGCTCTGTGAAATAGAATTTTCTCCACCTCAGTATGTTTCCCCATGTTATCTTAGCACCAAATTAATATTTTAAACCCTGTATAAATTGGTCCATAGAGGCAGTAAGCTAAGTCTCTTGTCTTTTAATTAGCCTGTGGCAGTATACAAGAACAAGGTGGAGAAAAAAGAATTACTGAGAAAAGAAAAATCCAGGCATTAAAATGTTAGATTACAAACCAAATCGTGGCATATTTAGTCTTGGTGTAAATGTAATTTTGAAAGTCCTACTTCCTCAAGCTGAGAAATGGAGGCTACTACAATAATGATGAAGAAAGAGAAGAACATAGCATAATAGAATAAGCAAAACAAGTTTTTTATTAACTAAGTTTATGAGGAAAGAAGGTTGCTGATGTAATAAAGACTGGATTAACACTGACCAAACATTGGTCTGTGTACAAAGCAATAGCATTTAGTCTCACCTACACAGTTAGGCCATATACATGATCCTTTTCCCTAAGTGGCCACTCAAATGGTGCCTAAGCCCAGATTTGAATTAGTCATAGCGAGGATAACCAATATTTTCAACAATTTGGTTTAAATGAATCCTATTATCTTTTTTCCAAAGTCCCAAGATGTCTTAGTGTCCTGCCGTAAGGGAAAAGAATTTTATTTTGGACACATGGAACTCACAATGCAGTTGAATAGGAGCCTGGAGCCTGGGACAAGCTCCTGGTACACTCTCGGTCTTGGGGTTAAGTGGCCAGGTGGGTAGTGAACTGATAAGGTAAAAGACAATGTACAACTTCCAGGTCTCTGGAAATGTTTCCCCTTGCGGCCAGTTTTTGACTAATGCTAAATGAAGCCATGGATCATCTGGTCAATATTTTTTAGAGTATGGGCTGAGGAAAGGGACATAAATGAAATGAAAAAGAGAAGCTGGAGAGAGAGATTTTAATATTTTAGGAAAACACTTAACTTGATGAATACCATTACACATGATTAAACAAGTAAAATTGTAGAAGTCTTAAAGATTAAAATATGAAATATTCTAATGCCATCGCATAGAGTTCAGCCACTATTGATATGTTGGGCATCCATATCTTTTTCATTTAGAAAACAAGGACTGGGGATACTATAGTGAACTAAACTTGCATGGTCAAGTTCTAGGACAATAACCAACCAAAGAAATTTATGCCAATACTTTGCAGGAAATTAAATAGGATAATAGAGATGCCTACATAGATTGTTGATTGGAAGCATAAAGAGGTCTCCATTAAGCCAAGATATGAATATGAAGAAGCCAGCCATACAAAAAGATGAGAGATTCAGGTAAGGGAGTTGGGGCAGTTAATGTAGATGCTATAAGGCCTTTTGAAATCTAGCAATGAAAAATAGCTTATGTAGCAGAAGTGTGTATACATACATATTTACCTAATCCATAATAGATTACATGAACAATTCTGAGTCATTTTGATATTATCAAAAATAATGGGAAAAGCAGTAGGCCTTGGACATGTACCTTCACTTAAGAACACATTTACAGATATAAAATACACTTTTCAGGGGCACCTGGGTAGCTCAGTCAATTAAGCGACTGACTTCAGTTTAGGTCACGATTTCACAGCTCATGAGTTCAAGCCCCATGTCGGGCTATGTGCTGACAACTCAGAGCCTGGAGTCGGCTTCGGATTCTGTGTCTCCCTCTCTCTCTCTCTCTCTCTCTCTCTCTGCCCCTCCCCTGCTCATGCTCGCTCGTGCTCTCTCTCTCTCTCAAAAATAAACATTAAAAATAAATAAATAAATAAATAAAATACACTTTTCGTGTAAGTATTCAATGAGATAGCATATATAAAATGCGGTGATAAGCACTTAGTATTTAATACATCTTTGCTATTATGACATTGATATTTCCTCTACATACTTCAAGTCCAGAAAACCACTTTCCAACTTGGGATAACATTAGTAACCTTGTTCTTAATGTTTACGTTTTTTTACTATTGTTCAAAAGACCAATATGCCTACATACGTATTTAGGTATGAATAATTTATTTGAAATTTCAAGCTGCACCTGTAATCCTAATTTTTTGTCTCCTTTTCCCTGCTGTAATTTTTTTCTTATAGTAGTTGTAACTTTCTAAGATGTTCTATATATCTCATTACCATCCTTTCCCTGTTAGGATGTAAGCTTCACAGGGCTAAGAACCATGTTTTGGTCACTGTTGTACCTAGAAGAGAGACTGGCATTTCATATTCTACAGTAAATACTTGTTGAATGTTAAATGAACAAAAATGATAAAATACTATTGAGACTCACAATAAAAAAGCATTAATCCAAATATAAAATGTGCAAAAGACATAGACAAACATTCCACTGAAGAGAATATACACGAGGCAGTTAGCATATGAAAAGATCTTTGAGAAGATTAAACCCACAATTAGGGCAGCTGGGTGGCTCAGTCAGATCTCCGTTCAGGTCTCACAATTTGTGAGATCTAGCTCCATTTCAGGCTCTGCCCAGTCAGTGCAGAACCTGCTTGGGATTCTCTCTCTCTCCCTTTCTCACTGTCCCTCCCCAGCTTGTACTCTCTCTCTTTCTCACAAAGTAAACAGATAAACTTAAAAAAACACACACAGTGAGCTATCACTACAAACCTATCACAATAGGCTAAAATTTTAAGAATCAATGAATGAATTATAAATAGATAAACAAATGAATAAATAAATAAGAACACTAATTCTTCTTGGAAAGAATTTGGAAAAACTGGATTATTCATCCATTGCTGATAAGAATTTTAAGTGTTAAAGCCACTTTGGAAAACATATTAACAGTATCTAAAAACTGAATAAGAAACTACAATCTGACTCAAAAATTGTACTCCTAGGAATTTACCCCAAAGAAAAGAAAAATTACATTCACACAAAAGTCTGTATATAAATGTTTAAAAGAAGTTTAATTCATATAGTCAGATATTGGAAATAGCCCAAATATTCTTTAGTGAACAGTGACTCGTTAAATAAACTGTAGAATATCCATATGATGCAATACTACTCAGCAATAAGAATTAATAAACTATTGATACACACAACAATTTGAGTGCATCTCCAGAGAATTATACTGAGTAAAAAAAAAAAAAAAGTCAATCTCAAAATGTTATATACAGTGTGATTTCATTTATATAATATTTTTAAACAACTGAATTATAGTAATTGGGAATAGGTTGGTGGTAGTCAGGGGTTAAGGTGGAAAAAAGAAGCAGTGTAGCAAGAAAATGGAAACATGAGGGATCCTTGTGGTGATGAAAATACTCTGTGTCTTGATTGTATGGATATTCACATCCTGATTGTGATATTATACCATAGTTGTGCAAGATGTTATCATTGGGATGAACTGCGTAAATGTTACAAGAGATTTCTCCATATAATTTCTTACTACTGCATGTGAAATCTAGAGTTATCCTAAAATACTGGGTGTTGTATGTAAGCCAATTTGACAATAAATTATATTCATTAAATAAATAAATAAATAAATACAAACAATAATAAAAATAAAAAATAAAATAAATAAAAAGTAGACATGGAATAGATCATTTTTAAGGTAGTATTTACAAAGCACCTTCCACGAGATAGGCAACATTCCATGAGTAAATGATGAACTGACTATTAAGTAACTTGTATAAGGTCACAGAACACTTAAAAACTTTTTTTATGTTTTACTTATTTTTTGAGAGAGAGAAAGAGACAGTGAGAACAAGAGAGGGACAGAGAGAGAGGGAGAGACAGAATCTGAAGCAGGCTCCAGGCTCTGAGCTAGCTATAAGCACAAAGTCTGACGTGGGGCTTGAACCCACCAACTGTGAGATCATGACCTGAGCCGAAGTCGGATGCTCAACCGACTGAGTCATCCAGGTGCCTCCCTTTTTTTTTTTTTAAAAAAAAACTTTTTTTAAAGGCCACAGAACACTTAGATGATGAAACAAATTTTGTTTTTTTCTCTTTAATTTCAAAAAATTAAAAAGCAGAGAGAATAATAGTATGAACTAATCATCTGGTTTCAATAATTATTAGTTTATGACCAGTTTGTTTTATCTAAATCCCTACACTCTCACTGCCCTCTGGCTTATTTTGAAGCAATTCCCATATCATATATTTTAACCTTAAATATTTTAGAATCTAGCTCTAAGAGATAAAGACCATGAAAAAACATAACCCCAATATTTTCACCACACCTATAAAAATAAACAATAATTCTTTACCATTATCTAATATTATAAACAGATGTTTTAACCCAGGCCATATGACTCTAGAATATTTTAATCAATGGGTCTGGAAGTACAGATCTAATACCCAATAGCCACCAAAAGCTAGAAATAAAAATGAATATTGGGTCTTAGAATATTATGGCAAAGCATTGCTTTACACAAAAACAAGGATACTTTTTGTCACTTGTTGATAAACTAGGGTATAATGATGAATTTAAATTCAATTCTGCTCTGATCTTTGATCTCTCATGCTTTTCCATCTATGATTATTTCGTCCTTGTTAGATTCAGATAGTTTCATTTAATAATTATTTCTCTTTCTAAGTGATCTCTTACAGATCTTTTTATTGTCTGCCTTTTGAGGGTTCATGCTGCTTCCTAGTTATTGATCTTGAAGCATGTCACTCCGGTATTCCATTTTTCTTTCTGGTATTTTCAAAATTCATGCTCTCAAATTTTTATTTAAACATACATTTACACATTCAGAAATAACATCATATTCTCAAAAACCAATCATGAAAACTAGGAAATCCTCACACCTACATATTGTTTTAAGACATGCGATATTATTAGAAAAATCAAAACAATAAGTGTTTTAAACAACATTCCACAGAAACTGAGGCTCAGAGGTTCAAAGACACTGACTAACTTCCTATAAGACAGAATTCAAGAGTTCAGAGACTGAGTGCAGTGTTTTAAAGCATATCCTTAAAAGACAATTCAAACAAACAAACAAAAATGGTGACAGTGATAAGAAACATTACAATACAATTCGAAGAAAGACAGAAATTGGTAGTTAAGATTTATATATAATTTAATTGAGCTATACTCAGAAGTCCAAAATACTGTCTAGAGTTCAATATTATTAAACATCTAAGTTCTGCTAATGCCAACAAATGAGCTGTATTTAGAATGCCCTTTATAGTTAGACTTTAAAATTAATGTTTCTATAAAATTAAGGTCCTGGTTCAAAGGTGTGACTTGTGTCCAAAGGTGTAACATGTATATACTTGAAAATCAATTTGTGATCTTTATAATCTATAAGTTTAGTTAGAGGGGAGTTTGAGCACTATTTGTATTTATGAACTGAACAAGGCAGTTGGTTATTGGATTTGGTCCAATGAGGCAAATGAATACCATTTTGGGTATTCAACAATTTCAACTGAGATTTCCTTTTCTAGGGAGCTCATGAGACATAATCTGTTGTTAATTGCTTTGATTATGGCTTATCTAACCTCTAATTCCCAATGACCTTTTTCAAGTCCACTTTCAATTTAATGAGCCAAACTAATAAAGTCTACACTGTCCTCTTGATAAGATTTTTCTCCTAGAAAAATGTCCTTTTAAATTAAGATATTTTTTGTTCAAACTATGCTCCTTCATACTAAGTGAGGTTGAAGAGATGACACCTTTATCTTAAACTTTGCCATCTATTTGCATAATTATGCTTTGAAACATGTTTATGTCTCTGGGCATTTATATCTTCCAATACCATTTTTTGGTTCTCTCTTTATTAATTTTCTATTGAAAGATTTAGTGTTCAACAAATACTGGTTCAAATAATGACCAGGAGCAACAGAAATGAAATTTACCCCCATGCCTGAAACAACTGAAAGAAAATCAGGAAAAAAATGTTTAAAACAACAGGACTCAAGTTATCAGCATCAGGAACAAAGAACTGTAATTCCTGAGAAATTCTGAAACAAGGTGAATCCTTTGATTGCCCCAGCTTGCTCACTGGAGAAAGTTTCTGGACTGTGATGCAAACAGGGGAAGCCCAGGGAGAGAGCTGGGAATCCAGAAAGGACAAAGTAGTGAAGTCATAGGATAAAGTACCAGAGACAAGACAGCCTCACAGAGAAAGAAATCTACAGATCTGTGGAGGGTCTATCTGGAGGATTCAGTTGAGAACTGAAACACAATTGTGTGAAGAAACTATCCTAAGATAGAAAGAGCCACTCAACAAGATTAAGAGAGCAATGCCCAGAGTTCACAGCAGGCTAGGATTAGTGTCTGTTTCCAACAACAAAGGTAGAAAACCTCATAATTCAAGAGATATTTGTAAGAGTACCAAGAAAGGTCTTGCCTTCTTAGTATTGAAGCTGGATATTGACCCCAAATTAAACTCAGCTCTGGTCTCACTTGAAAACAAGACCCAAAAGGATCGCAATTCAACCACATGCTGAACAAAGCTCAAAAATATCTATAGGAACACAGATAAAATTCACAATCGTTAGTATTCAATCAAAGATTATAAGGTATGCAAAGAAGCAAAACAGCACCATCCATAATCAGGAGAATAATCAATCAAAACCTACCCAAAGAGACACTGATTTTAGAATTGGTAGACAATGACATTAAAACACATATTATAATTATATTCCATATGTTCCAAAACTTAAATAAAGACACAAAAATATTAACAACAACAAAAACAAATCAAACTTCTAGAAATGAAAACTTTGATGTCTGAGATGAAAAATACAGTGTATGGGATTAACGGTTGGTTGCAGAAGAGAAGATAAATGACTGAAGGCATACCAATAAAAACGATCCGAAATGGAGTGCAGAGAAAGACTGAAAGAAATTAGCAGAGCATCAGTGAGATGTGGGATTACAAGTGATCAGCTATATGTATTGGAGTCCTCAAGGAAGTGGGAGACAAAAAAAAATCCCAACAAATAATGGTTAAAAAAAATTCTGAATTGGAGGAAAATTATAAACGCACAGATCCAAGAGGCTCAAGCACAAAAATATGCAGGAAAAAAACCTGTATCAAGACACTCATAAACAAATGGCCTAAAATCTGTGGTAAAAAGAAAATCTTAAAAGAATACAGAGAAAGAAAGTCCTTATTTTTTTTTAATATTTATTTATTTTTGAGAGACAGAATCCAAAGCAGGCTCCCGGCTCCCGGCTCCGAGCTGTCAGCACAGAGCCCCTTGCGGGGCTTGAACCCATGAACTGTGAGACCATGACCTGAACTGAAGTTGGGCGCTTAACCCAGAAAGTCCTTATTTATAGAGAAACAAAGGTAAGGATGGCAGCAGATTTATTGTCAGAAAAAATGCAAGCTAAAAGACAGTAGAACAACATATTTAAAGTACTGAATTAAAAAAGCTGTCAACTTAGAATTCTTTATTTAGCAAAAATAGCCTTCAGAAAATGAAGATCATTGGCATTTTCCATACAAAAGTAGGTAAAATTCACCAGCAGGCCTTCCTATACTACTATATAGAAGACTCTATAATGAATAACTTTAATTTACCTTGATTATATACAAGGACAAACATCAGAATTTCTGGGTGTCAGAAGAACGGATAAGGCCCTAATGTCATATTTTTCAAGGTGTGGAGTCAGAAAAATATTAGGTATAGCTTAGGAAAAAGGAAATAAAAGTGGGGCTTTGTTATTTATAGATTCAAAGATAATTAATATACTTAATTTTAGCTGAACTAAAATGGTGACATAACCACACGGAGACAAGGAAGGAGAGGAAGAGTGAACATCAGTGAAAGTTTCTTCTGTTAGAGCAGACAATCAACAGGTCTAAAGCTGATAATCCAGTAAAGAGCTATAGAACTATTATTTTAATTGTTGATTCCTCCAGTGGAGAATTTTGGGGTTTAAGACATTGGTTGGCTTGTAGAGATTGTAGACTTTTTCTTTTGTACAGGCAATTTTTGCTTTGCACAATAGTGTGGGATTCTAAAAATGAGCATGCAAGGTGAAATCATGCAAAGCTATTTTAATAAGAGATGGGAAACATTGGGGCGCCTTGGTGGCTCAGTCGGTTAAGCATATGACTTCACCTCAGGTCACGATCTCATGTTTCATGGATTTGTGCCCCTCATTGGGCTCTGTGCTGACAGCTTGGAGCCTAGAGCCTGCTTTTGATTCTGTGTCTCCGTCTCTCTCTTCCCTCCGTGCCCCCCCTCAAAAATAATAAAGATTTTTTTAAAAATTAAAAAAAAAGAGATGGGAAACATTACAACTGTTCAATGACCTTTAAAAATGTTATCAAACATTAAAAACTCCCTACTGTCAGTAATCAATGGATAAAGAAATAAAAAATACCATAAGACTAATGTGTACTTATTATACTATAATTAATAGATCAGAAACATTGACAAGCATCTTATTCCTTAGTAAATTAGTTATCAAAATTGTGCAGTGTTTGTCTTCTTCTCATCACATAACTTACAAAGGAAGCACCTTTTTTTATGTCTTGGCAAATTGTCATGCTCTTTTCTAAGTTTGGATTCATTCCCAACATTTTATCCTACGTGCTTTCAATGTCATGAAACATCTCTGAGAATTCTTTAATGGGAAGTTTTTTGCTCGTGTCACTTACTCTGGGACATCTTTGTCCTTTATGTCAAAATCATTTTTCTCATTTATGTCAATAAATTCACCTTCACTAAGTTCCCCTGGCTGCATATCTAGAGTGAAATGGCAGCACTGCCAACACCATCAGCTGTTTCTTCTAGAACTCCTTCTACATTCAATTCTAATTTCACTGTCAGCATCATCACTTTTTGGTTCTTTGCTGCATATTCATGTTTGTTGCTCAATTCCCTCTTCCAGTTATCCATTTGTGTAATGGCATGTGGGTTTACCATTGAGAGACAAAGAAGCAACATAGCTAAAGACTTTACTGTATGTAAGTGAACTGAATAGCAGATGAGTAGTGATCAATCACAGACTTTGAAAAATGTGATGTGAATGGTCACTGATAAGAATGTGCTTCTGTTTTTTGTGGACCAACTTGTGGACTGAAGAGCGAGCAGCCCATTTTGTACTTTGTGTGATTACTCATAGTTAACAGGCTACAGTAACAGAAATGTGAACCATTTGTTGAGGGGCTGGGTTTATTTAAGTAAATGCAGTAACTGAAATTTGTGTATTCTGGAACCATACAAAGAGAGGGCTGCCTGTGATTATATGTGCAGTAATTTTCTCTTTCTTCAATTGTATGCTTATTTGTCTGTTTTCACCTATTAATATTGTGTTTTTATTCTTTCAGTTTTATTGAAACATAGTTGACATATAGCACTGTAAATTTAAGGTGTACAGCATAATGACTTGGCTTACACGTGCATTGTGAACTGATCACCACAATAAGTTTAGTTAACATCCATCATGTTTATTGCCTTTAAGTTTCATGAGGGCAAGGACTATAGCTGTTTTATTCACTAATCTTTACCTATCACCTAGCACATCAGAAACATATTGTAGGATCTCAGTAAATAGCTATAAATTAATAGAAAAAAAACACATTCTGTGGTTTCAGGAATAGAGCTACCTGTTGGCCCATGTGGATATAATGCCTTCTTCAAGGCATTATAATGCGATGGTTAAGGCAGTGACTTGTAAAAATAAATTAGTAGAATAAAAATGAAATTCTGAATGAAAATCTGAGCTCTGTCATTTATTAGCTATAGTCTTGGGCAAATCTCTTAACTATTCTGTGACTCAGTTTTCTCATTGATATAAGAAAGGTGTAATGATGGTACCTATTTCATAGGCTGTTATAAATATTAAATGAGTTAATGTAAACAAAACAATATGACAATGTTAAAATAGCAACCATTGTACAAATGGTAGCCATTATGTTGGAGGAGATTTTATTTTTGGAGCAACATTATGATATACTAATACCAATGGATAGAGTCACTTTCTATTTCCACCTGCAAAATGGATGCTAGAAAATGATAAGTATACTAAGGAAAATCAAGCTAGTATTTTTACTTTTGGGAAGTTCTTTTGGTACACTGAAAACTAGAGATATTCGTTGAGCATGGTTGCATTTTAAATGCCTTCCTGGGAACTGAAATCTGACATTGAATACTATAACTAACGCGCTCATATTGTTTTTATAAATATTTTCATGGGAAGTGTAGTCTATATCTTTCTTTAGTAATAGAAGATTATTTCCAGAGCTTCCTGTTGAATGACTGAGTTAAAAAGTAGCTGTGAGTGTATTTTCTTTTTCTTTTTCCTCTTTTCTATTTTTTTTTCTTTTTTCCTAAAGAGAAAGAAACAAATGTCAGGCTTCAGTTTTAATTAAGCAATTAACTAAAATGTTATATAGAATAGACAAGAAAAAATTTCAATTGTGTAATTTAATTTTAATTGAATGAAATAAGTTAGCAAGGACTAGCTGCTGTTTCATGAGTTTTCATAGGGCAGAGAATGGATTTTAACAGCAGAGACAGGGGGTAACATTGAGTCTAATTCTATTTAATTAGCAATGTCCAACCTTTCTCAACAGAAAAGCAATACTCTTATTAAATAATACCGAAAGTGCAATGGATTTTGGCCCAAAGTAATGAAGATGTGACCCCTACAAATAAACATTTCCCGAGAGTGGATTCTGCATGCATTCAAAAGAGTATGTTTGGAAAAAAAAAAAAAAAACTAACTACATTGCTCTTGGTAACTTCAGGACCTACAGCAGCATAAACTTCCCCCCTACCCCCACCACAGATAACATACAGAATTTTTTTTAACAAGGTTAAGCAGATTTTAATATTTAGCCACACTATGGCCATAACTGGCTGTTTATTATTTGTATTTTTAAGTAAACATTTTATTGAAATATGACTTGCAGATTGTGAGTGTACCAGATGACTGAATTTTCACAAAGTTAGCACATTTGAGTAGTCAGTGCCAAGAACAAGAAATAGAACAACATTGCCCTGCCCAGTGACTAGTGCTCTCCTCACAGATCATGTCACCCTTTTTCTTAAGATCCCACAATGGCTCCTTGTTTGACTTAGAGCAAAGCCAAAGCTCTTGCCTGTTTGACTTCATCTCCTCCTCTTTTTGCTCACTCCACGCCTGGAAGAATGTGATTGTAAAATGAAGAGGATAGCGTTGATAAGGCGCAGTATTGTAATCATACAAGTACCTACTACTCATGAATAAAACCCATGCAATCTTGCTTTTTTAAAAATACTATTAGTTAGCATTTATAGTAAAATGGTTCACTGAATAGGCAGACATTTTGCATAATAGCTTTCTTCTCGTCCCCCCATTTAGCTGGATGCATCATAATACCTATGGTAGTTTGGGGATCAATTTCAGCCTCCAAAGAAGAAAAAACTCATAAGTTGAAGACTGTAAAGTATAGAAAGTCTAAATAATTTAGGTTTCTAGTTCTGGCACATTTGAAATATCATAAGGACAAACTATGGATGTGACTTTTTTAATTCAATGAAAGAAATGGTCTTAAGAGAAAACTCTTAAGACAAAGGACCTGTGCTAGTTGTATCCTTTTTTCTCTGCTAATGTTCCCTCCTCTTCCCCCTAGCCCTAGTGAACTGCAATAGGTATGGGCTTTGGATTCTACTAATGATATAATTACAGAAGCCTCTTCCTCCC
>CM053570.1:34976535-35414567 GCA_028646485.1 Cryptoprocta ferox | reverse complement strand
AAAAAAAAAAAAAAGAAAATTAAGGAAATATAAGAAAACTTAGGCTTCTATAATATGTCCTACCTACTAATCATTCTTGATAGCTTAGTGCCTTTACTTCATTTCTTCAAATATTGTCTATTTTGTACAATAACTTGCATTATAGAAATGTTGTTTTTCAATTGATTTAGGCATTTTAAAATAAGCTATATCCATTATCTTGTGTTCCAGTTTTAATTGTTATTTATTTCTTTGTTTCATATTTTGTTATTGCTTTTTTCTTAACTTTCACTCTTTTATATATGTTATAGGGAGTTGGTTTTTATATTTTATAGTTACTTGGAAGGTAGAGAATCAAAACTAAACTAAAAAATAGTATTTTCACTCTTTTACTTTTTCTTTTCATATCAATTTCTCATACTTTATAAATGTAGTCTGGAATCATGGAACAAGATTTTTAATCATAAAAAGTAATCACAAGAATTTTTACTAGCCTTCATTTTATTTTGTTATCATTTTTACAATATTTTGTAATTAACTCTATTTGTTTAAGTGAATATCAATGCTGACCAACATTCCTTTTATTTTAATAGAAAACCATTATATGACTTTGAGTTTTTATTTTTCTTCCTTTTTCCCATTAGCTGAATAATATCTTCCAAAAAGCATTTTCAGCACAGGAATGGAAGCAGTGCATTTAATTTTCAGTTTTCTGAGTTTATCTTACTCTTACATTATTGTAGGAACAATACCTGATTGTATATTTGAATCTCTCCCTTGAATCTGTAGAAAATCATTTATTTACTTTGAGTATTCATAATTTCCTAAAAGAATTATAAAATCATCATTTTGCTTCTGTAGATATCATGTTTTTCTTTTCCCTTTGGTTGAATACATGTAGAATTATTTTCTTTAAAGTCTAAACTATTATCAGAGTATATCTAAATAAGAATTGAGGTTGCAGTGCTTGGGTGGCTCAGTCGGTTAAGCGTCTGACTCTTAATTTCCACTCAGGTCATGATTTCAGTTTGTGAGATTGAGCCCTGCGTTGGGTTCTGCACTGACAGCAAGGAGCCTGCTTGGGATTCTCCCTCTCCCTCTCCCTCTGCCCCTTTCCCACTCATGCTGCTACTCTCTCTCTCTCTCTCAAAATAAATAAATAAACATTTAAAAAGAGAGTTGAGGTTATTTATTTTGCCAATTGATATTAATTACTTTGAAATTTCAAAAAGAATTTATCTTATAAAAATGTTCCTCAATTGTGTCTTTCAGTATTGTTTCCCTTATTTTAATTCTGGGTTCTTTTCTTTTCCTCCTTTTTTTAAAAAAGAAAACTAGTTTTCACAGATCGGAGTCATTTAGTCCATTCTCCCTCTCATCAAACTATAACCTTTTCTCCTATTATTTTCATATTTTTTGTTCTCTCTGTTATGTATGAAGAAGTTGTGAAATCATTCAGTTTGAGTAGGAGCTCTTCCACATAACTCAAATGTGGTTGATTGTTTTTTTTTTTTTTGGATTTCTGGATTCATTTACAGGATTTCTTATTGTTGTTATTGTTGTCATCAGCCTAATTCAATATAACTTAAAATAGTCTGTTCTTTCTTTAAGCCTAAAAACACCATTTCTTTCATTGAATTTTAAAAAGCCAAAACACAAACTATTTTCTAAAGTGTTTTGTTATCTGAAACACAGAAAAGCATGAACATTAATTTCAAATACCATGTGATTCCTCTGCCCAACAGAAATATTTTTGGTTAATTTTTTATTTATATCGGAAGAAGATGAGATATATATAAATCCAGCATGTTTCTCTAGAATATCTGAGACTTGTATTAGCCCCAACTCTCTTTTGCCCCATCTCTCTCTCCACTTCCAAACTCTTTTCTCTCTTGCTCCCTCTCACTCTCTCCTCTTCCTCTCCTTCTCTCTGGAGCAGCTCAGTCAGACCTAATATCAAATTCCAATTTAGTCACAAGGTTTAGTTTCCTAGTTTACTAATCTATACAATGAAGATACTACTTTCTATCTTTAGTGGGTTTTTTTTCTGAGAGAGACCACAAGAGCAAGAGCTCTAGAGCAAGAGCTCTAGAGCGAGAGTACGAGCGGGGGAGGGGCAGAGAAAGAGGGAGAGAGAGAATCTTAAGCAGGCTCCACTGTCCAGCATGGATCCCCAACTCAGGGCTCAAACTCATGACCATGAGATCATGATCTGGGCCAAAATCAAGTCAGATGCTTAACAGACTGAGCCACCCAGGCACCCCCAAGTTTTTAGTATTAATGTGACAATGGTGAAAAAATGTAAGAACATTGCCTGAGACATACTATACTCTCAATATTAAAAAAAAATAATAAACCACACAGGAATAGTAATTAATAATAAGAATTATTGTTAAAATTGAATTATATAACAATCTCAATAATGTTATTATCGTTAAAATATATCTGGGGGCGCCTGGGTGGCTCTGCAGGTTAAGTGACAGACTTCGCCTCAGGTCATGATCTCATGGTTTGTGGGTTCGAGCCCCGCGTTGGGCTCTGCTGACAGCTGAGTCTGGAGCCAACTACAGATTCTGTGTCTCCCTCTCTCTCTCTGCCCCTCCCCCACTCATGCTCTGTTTCTGTCTCAATAATAAACATAAAAAAATTAAAAAGAAATATATCTGTACCGTACTCATTAATCTTCAAACAGATACATAAAGAAAATGGATAATTTGGTGAAGAGCAAAACAGTCAACCCCGGTTAGTTCAGAGATCATTTTTATTGGTTGGAATTTGGAGTGGACAACCTGTGTCTGTTCAGTGAGATTCATGTCTCAATGAAAAAGATTAAGTCAAATCTTATTCCTGCTCCCTTAGTTATAGACCTCATTGCTCTACATAATCCAGAATATTAATTATTGCTGCTGTACTCACATCAGTGTCACAGCTAGTGAATATTTGCACTGCACTTTGACATTTGGTCTTCTCTTTTCACTGATTTTCTGTGTTTTTTGTCCTTATATTTGACGCTGTGGGTTTTTACTATGCAAAATTTGGGGTATTACTAATCTACTGTCGCGTTAATAAGAAAGTTCCATTCTGAACTTTAATCATATTTCCCTCTTTCAGAAAAAAATACAGTTGTCTCTGTAATATAGACAAAACTTAAATATATGGGAAACTATTCATCTATTAGTCAATCTATTTCATCTAATTAGTCAATACGTGCCAAGACATTAGTGTTTAAATTCCACAAATACTCTTATATTAATATAGAATACTCATTTCCCATTCAACAGTTCATACATCTTATTCATTTGAAAATATTTCTCTATGGTTTTGACCATAGAGAGCAAATATACAGCAACATATTCAAATTTAAAGGGAAAAACCCTTTGGAATTTATTTTTCATAACATCCACAAAAACAAATACACCTTACTTGATAGCACACTCACTTATAGGTAGTTTAGAGATTGAGCTTTTCTAATAACGAAGAAATGCCACAATTGTCCACAGTATTATCATTTAAGAAGGCTCTTTGCGCATACTTTAATAAAAGTTTTTTGTTAAGTTTTATTACTTGCAGTTAAAATCTTGTGCATTTGTCACCATTGCAATTTTCATTTCATTAAATTAAATATCCACATTAAAATAATTTATATTATGACTAAATATCTCAAGAAGAAAAGGACAATGGGATATGATAAAGGAGTTCTTCTCTTTTTGCCTCTTCCTCTTACTAAATCATGATGGTAATTATTCAAAGGGAATTTAAGATAAATTATTGTAAGATTATTCATTAACTTTTTTAGGTAATTAGCAGAAATTCTGTCATCTTTATGAGAGGTTTGCTTGGCCATTGTGAATCCAAGATGATAATGACATCCAAATGAAATAATTATTTTTGTAGGATTTAAAAGACTAAAGGTGGTACAACCATGTTTAATTGACTGGCTCTTGTCATAAAATATTAGGTAAATGATGGTGTTATTTCTCAAATAGTACTTTATATAAGAAGAGTTGATAAGACTAATGTGTGCTCTAGGAGAAAACCACAAGTACTTCAAGAATTAGATTCTATTTCTACTTCCAATATGAATAGTAACCATTGACTAACTAAAATGTAATACTTAGATTAGAGGCTTCTGAACTGTCATTATCACCAATGAAAATAAAAATTCACAGAAATAATAATTTGAAAATTAAAAACACTTTCATCATAAATGTGAATCAGAAATAACAATATGAATTTATGATTATTTTTAAAAAATAACCAACAAAGTTGTTCCTAGTTTTGTTCACTAAAAGGCTAATCATATAGCAATGAATACCCCTGGCACCTCTAATATGGTCTCTGAACACCACTTTTAATAAAAGGAAAGAGGGATTCCTGAATAAACAGGTCACACCAGACTTGAAGCCAGAGTTCTACAAGATGATTCTGAAAAATCCTATTCTGTCAGGAATAAAAGGAGCTAAAACCTCTGGGTCTTTTTGAAAGGTCCTGGAAGTCAACTTTAAAAACAGGACAATCTGACCATCAAAAAGCGCAAGGACTGAAATGGGTTTAAACACATCAAATATGATATGTTAAAATTACTGAGTTTATAATGATATTGAAAGAAAAAAGAAAACACAGAAAAATGTACCTTTGGTTCCCCGTCTCAGGAATCAACTCATTCTGCAAACATAAACATAGGGTATGAATCAAGCATCTCACCTATCTTTCCTGAACAAACTTATTTTCATGTAAACACACTAATTGATAAGGAAAGTTGTTCTTTACAAAAGAACTCTGTAAACAGCAAAAGAAATGAAAGAATAAGAACATTACTATTTGATAACAACTAATGAATTAATGGATTCCAGGCAATAATCATCAATGACTGCTAAAACCATGAAGCAAAGGCAAATGAGCAACTACAATGAATGGACCAAGCCGAAAACACCTGAATCCATTAAACAATATTAATTAATTGCTAAAGGACAATATGCCTCCCAATATAATGCGACAGGAGTATACAACACCATTTATAAATTAGATTTGAGAAAAGAGAGAGAGAGGGGAGATATTTTGATTCTTTTGTTTGCCTGACACATAGTAGGTCCTGAATAAGTGTATTTTGAATGAATGAATGAATGAATGAATGGGTGAATGATTGGTTCATTGAATGTAGACAGAGGGCAGTGTTAAAATTTTTAACACAAAGTCACTTACTTTCTTTATGCTATCACAGAAGACTTTATGCAAGTCAGAACATCTTCCATCAACTGAAAAATTTTAGAATAAATATATGAATAGAAGGCTTGAAGAGGATTAAATTTACCAATTTCTCACTGGTAAACTGTCATGTACTTTTGTTTGTTCCTTAGTTATAGTCCTAATTCTCTCAATGAAATGGATAAAGCGTTTACTTACAAGTTTTTTGTCATTAATATGATTTAACATATTACAGTATTACACATATATATTATTTATATCTTCCTTCTCCCTGTCAGGGACCTCATACTGATGTCCTTGGAGAAAACTAATTGCCCCCAAAATACTTCCCTTTTCAGTGTTTTGTTGAATTTGAATTAAGATTCCCTATAGTAAATTGCAAAGTTGTTCAAAATTGACTCCAGGCATCCTAAGAACCCTAAAGCTTCCAAGGGACTTGGTAAAATCTAAAAACTCAATATCTCCTGAAGGAAAACTGTATCAGACATATTATACTGTGCCTTCTTTTGTGGAGTTTGTTCTAATTCAATTTGAAATCAAAAGAATATAACATATCCCAAGCAGTTTACTGTTATATATCTCTAATATTCATTCTAGAAACAATGCAAGCAAAATTAGATTGACTAATATAATTTAAATGATATAAAATTTGAAACATTTTCTTTACAATACATATTGTATTATTATGTGGTTCTAGGTTGCATACAGCAGTAATCTTTGATTCTGTTGCTTGAACACTGACACAGCTAAAATAATTTTAGAACCAAAGGGATTAGGGATGCCTGAGTAGCTCAGTCAGTTGAGCCTCCAACGCTTGATTTCGGCATAGGTCATGATCTCGTGGTTCATGGGATGGAGCCCCACATGGGGCTCTGCACTGACAGCTTGGAGCCTGATTGGGATTCTCTGTCTCCCTCTCTCTCTGCCCCTCCCCACTTTGCACTCTCCCTATTCCTCTCTCTCAAAATAAATAAATAAACTTTTAAAAAATAATCAAAATGATTAAATTTCATTACACTGTGTCATAGACTTATTTTTCATTTTCATGATTCATTTTTACTATAATATTGTTTTTATAATGATGTTTATATTTGCAAAGATTAAATTCATCACTTTAATTGTTTATGAGCAACAAGTTGGTTTTAGTTTTTTCTCTTTTTCTGCCCTAAAATTTAAACAACAACAAATATTATACCAAATTGAAAGGTATAAATGAAAGAATACAAAAATATATTTTAGTTCTGTCCTTACCTAAATATGTCTTACAGGTTATAATACTACATATTGCATCATAGGCAAGGAGGATGTAAAGCTAAAAGAGGATAAATATATTTCCTTTGATTGTATATTACCAAATGCAAGAACAAGGAATTGAACTGAAGCATGTCTCCCTGTCCAGTCCTTAAACTATATCCTACATTGCCCATTTCACTGACAACTAATAATTCAAACTGATCTTCTTGTAGTCTGTGACTCATGCTAACCACTGTCTTGGTTTGCTCATGATATTCTCTGTGTCAGAAATGTTCATCCTGCTCTTACAGTCTATAGCTTATCTTCTCATCCTAGAGAGGACTTCCCTGGCCACACAACCAAATGTTGGTCCTCCTGCCCCAGTACTACCTTATCACAGTACTCCTGTTTTGTCCATAACACTTTTTGCAAGTTTTATAGTTTTTATAGTTTTATAATTTCTTATTTATTGTCTGTGTCTCTCCCCACCCACCATCACCTGGATTCAACACTTCACCACAGGAAGTTCATATAGATTTTTTCACCATTGTCAGTTAGTACACCCAAAGAGTTTTGGAAAGAATTAATAAAAGGTCGACATCTCACCTATCATTTGCATATTCCTTTAAACCTAAGAACCATCGAAATTAGGAAAATGATTCTATTTTCTTCCAAGAATTAAATATTAGAAACCCTTTTTTTTTACGGCCAGGTTCATACGTTGGCATATAACTTCTCATAAGTGCTTCCAGATGATTTAATAAATTACCATAAGTAAACTGATAGATAGCTGAAAAGAGGCTGACTAGGGCACGGTAACAAGACATAAATTCAGGAACTCAGGATACATTTCAAATTACAGCTGTGGCATATTTACTAAAACTACTGTGATGTGTTCATCCTGCTTAAACAATTCAATAAGGCAGATACATTGTGCATTGGCTCTACTTTATGTTCCAGGAGCACTTCCGTTTTCTACTGGTTTGCCCTTAGTCAGATAAATATACCTCAAGTGTGTTTCTGAGTAGGTCCACTTAGAGCAGAGTACGAACTTCCATGGAGAGACAAACCAAAATGAATCTATGGCATTTCTCATTAGGCCCGTTGCCTGATTTTTCATTAGGCCTCTTGCCTCTGTCTCATTAGGCCCACTGCCTGGTTTTCATGAGTCTCAATGCGTAAGATTCATTAGGCCTGCTGCCTGACTTTTATTAGGTACATTACCTGATTCTTATTAGGCCTAATGCCTGATTTCTTTTGGACCCTTGGTATATGGGGCTAATACTCACTGTCATGGCTGGTCCATTGGTTGGTGACTGTCTTTCCTCAAATCAATGGTAACCAGAACTCAAAAGTTCCTTACGCCTGATGAGAGGCACAGGTGAAGAGAGATTTTCACAATAAAACCATTTTTGAAACCCAGATTTTTCCCCCATTCATCCATTAGAATTCATTAGCTTCTTTGGTTTGAAGTTGATGTAACAACACCTTTTCCAAATCAGTACATGCCACATAAAACACTGTTGCAGCAGAATGAATAAATAAAAAAGGATGCCATTAATTTGAATTCATTTGAATTGGAACAAAAATAATTTATATGATGTTCTTAGGTTAATTAAATATTTTATTTTCTATTACATTTATTTATTATACATTGTGAAATCAGTGACCTTTGTCACATGTCTCTTTTGTAATTACAAAAGAAAACATAGTTTAGGATCCTTAATTTATTCACATGCAAACTGGATCAATACTGTTAAACCATTATAATCCAAACTCAAATGTATATATAAATAGGAAATAGTAGAGTAAACACATAAACTACTCTGATTTTCTTGAAATGTCATTCTACATAATTTATGTACACAGCAGCCAGGAATAAAATAGTTTTACATTTCACATAAGGCAACTCTTTATATATTCTTAGATTAATTGTTTTAAGTACAATTTAGCAGATTGAAACATTAAAAAATCTCCATTCTCTGATATAGTATTCTCTTTGCATATATAGTATGTGCAATTGGCATGCTTCATTTATTAACCAATAAAGTTGATATACTTTTTGTCATAGAAATACATATATATTTCATAAATAAATGGATTTAAGTTATTAATTTCTAAGTGTTATGAATGTCAAAACTTACATAAATAATATTGACTTACTTAGAAAGGGCTTTGACTTCAAAGCCACATTTTCAAATTATTGACTGCTTAATGAAGTTGAATAATAAAATCAATATTTGAAAGTTGTCCTTTTTACCATTTGGAAAAAATATTATCATTCATTCTTATAAAGGAAACATTAACATTCTTTGAGATTCTACTATTTATGGAATTTTATAAGCTCAAAGAATAAAATGCTTTTATTTACATAAGAAAGTGTTACATGCAATAAATAGAACACATTATATATATTTTGTGTTTATAATTTGAAAATAATACATTGTCATAATTTCTGATTCAGGATCAGCAATTAGCGCTGAATTCCTGGTTAATGCACATTTGAACGATCTATTTAAGTCCAGACAACATGGTCAAATACCATCTACTAATCTTCAAATGTTTTTCTCAAATATTTTAGACAGTGGGTTAACAAAATGGAGGGAACATATTACATTATTGTGTAGGATGTTCACCTAGCCCAATCTGGAGGTGCAATCTCTGTTCAAAAACCCATACCTCATACTCACTGCTAAATCTGTCCTGGACCTTGAAAGCTTTGATCTTGAATTTGTCACTTTATTAATCACTTGCATGTGGGAAGCTGACAGTCAATAACATTCTCTCTTGACAGTAGTGTTTAGATGAACTGTTCATTAAACATTTGGCCCAGGAATTATGACAGACACATTGGTCTGAAAGACATATTTTGATGAAATGTTTTATTGGGGTGATTCATACACACTCGTGTCCACATGCATTGATTTATTTCTTGTCAAAACATTAACTTGCCAACACATAGTCACAGGCCTCTCTGGGTTAAGTCGTGTTTAAGCACTCTAGAAAAATAAGCACTTTCCTTCAAATTCTTGTGGGAAGGAGATGCTAAAAATGGGGTAATCACCTACTGATGTTGACTTTGACACCCACATTGAACTACATATTGTACATGTGATGGTCATGTTGATTTAAAGAGGACAGTCTGGAATAATTAGACCCCTTTATTTATTTATTAAGAGCGTAAAGAGACCCAACCACATTCCTTACAACACCTTCACACTAAATCAGCAAGTGCAATAAGTTTAATTTGCTTTTAGAAAATCTGCCTTCTTGAGAATGTTGGTACTTCATTTTTTTTAAATGTGCCACAGTCCTTACAGCTCTTAGATAGGTGAAGCCAACATATACTACTCATATGAGAGCAAAGGTTGTTTATTTCTATAATTCTGCAGCAGATCAAATTTTATTTTGGGTCAATTTAGCCCAAATTTGAGGAATGGGAAAAATTCTGAAAATCAATACTCAGAATAAAAGAGCATCTCTCTGTACAGTTTAATTCTAATAGTAACGTACGTATTAACATCAAGCTCCCATAGTTTTTAGGAACACTTTCCTTTTATTTAATTTATTCATTAGTTTTTTAATATCAGTCATAGCACCACATTCAGGCAAGTAGGCGGATAGGCTAGGAAATTCTTTGTGCCAGACGGCCATCAAAATCAAGGTCAAATCAATTGATTGAAATGCCAACTACCAGAGATTAGATAATGTGGTTACAAGGCGGCCTCATCGTCTCCATGTGCACCTTGTTAGGTCTAATTGCATTGAAAGTCACGTTATTCATAGTTAATCTAAAGCAGCCGAGTTTATGGATCATCCCACAAAAGGCTTTTCACCTGTTTCTGACTCTTAGGGAATTATTTCAGGATGTAGACATAAAGATATACAACGTTTTAAAAAAGAAGAGAAAAAGAAGAGAGCTCAGACTGATACATCTGCTTAGGTTTCCAGAGGTTGGACATAGACTTCAACTCCAACAAAAGCATTCCTCCTTCATTCTGCTCCACACATGGATGTGGAACTTCAGCCTTAAACTAAGATCATGCCTGGATGGCTTTGAAATGGGATGGTTTCATAGTTTTTGCTGCTGGGAAACGTTGGAGCATTGATTGAAGCAGTAATTCTATCATGACTTTTGTAAGTGTCAAAATGTATTGAATAAAATGAGCAGAATAAATGACTCCATCCCTCACTCCCTTCTCCAAAGTCTGAATTTCCATCTCTTGAAATATATCCCAGGTTTGTTGGATTTTGTTTGTTTGTTTTTCATATTTCAAAGTCTGCCTTCCTGCCCCTTCCTACTATATACTGGCAAGTCCACCTCTCAATAAGTCATATATGGCACCTTTCCCCCCTTCTGCATCTTGGTCATTGTTCTCTCAAACTTTGCCATCAGCCAGGATTTCCTATTTACATCATTCAACCCTACTTATATCCTTCAGCACATTACTGACATCTCTGTCCATGCCGGTTTGTAATGAAAAATATATCCAAATCTTTTCTGTCAAAATTTGAAAGACCAAAGAAACGTTCTGGGGTGGGGTGTGGGGGGAGGGGCAAAGGAGGAAAGTAAAATCACAACTCATCTCATTTTGTTAGGTACCTTAGTGCGATCCTTTTCTTTCTTCCTATAAGACTTAAGTAAGCTTGCCATCAGTATATTCCAGTTACTAAAAATCTTTATTCCTTCCATGAATACTTCTTTTCCATTTTGTAACATCTCTTGCTATCTTCTGGAAGAGGAAGCTTCTCCTTGGGTTGACATAATTGTAAGTTAAAAATCTCCTCACGATAGTTCATGTTCTCATGATTATCTGTTTACACTTCACGTCCATCACATAATTTTTCTCAACAATCCATTAGTGATTTTACATCAGTTTGTGGATGGTATTCAGTGTCTGATTCTCACTGGCTTTTCCTAACTCTCTCAATATTTCTCAAATTCCCTTTTCAATCTGGAAATGTTGACAGAAATTTTGGCAGAGGCACAGTAGGCCTTTGATAACCCAAATTCAGCAAATATTTGTTGTCCACTGTGCCAGGATTTCTGCTAGATGCTGAGTGAATGATAAATAACATAGAAGATGGTATCTTTGCAGTGAAAAACTTCATAGTTTTCAAGGAAAAACAAGTCCATAGTACATATCATATGTATCTGTATGCTTAAAGTAATATTTATAGATAACCATCAGTTCTTTATATTCCATAAGACAAAGTTATACTTAGTTAAAGAATCTCCCATGATCAAATATGTTTTCTAAAATTTTAATTTTATGATTAGTCACTGTTATATTCATAGAGTATTCCTGCATATCACCCACCCAAAGAACTCTTGAGGCTGTCAAAACCTAAGAAAAGTTAGTGATCTGAAAAATTCCTCTGTTCCACAATACTAAATGAACTTCAAGGATCCTGAGTTAGACAGTTTGACAAATTAAAACTCAGCTATGTAAAAAAACAGTAGTGTGATTTTGAGAACTTCAAACTTAGGATGTACCAAATGTTTTATATTTTGGGGAAATACTAATGTGAATAGAGACTTCATGCACTTTGATCCATAATGCATGTTTTGATTGTCCCACATTTCCTAATTCCATGTACAACTCATATCCTTTTGGTGTCATTTTAACTGACTAAAATTCACCCCTTTAGAGAATGAGGTACTGTGGTGTCCATATTGTAATCAATGTGTGGTTTAAATATGGTTCTGTAAAGACTTGATTCATGGTGTTGAAGGCTTTCAGTGAAAGCTCTTCACTTTAGTTGGCTTAAGTTACAACTTTAATATTGTCTTTTGAGTGTGCTTTTCTTGTTTTTTATTAAAAGAAAAAATGCAAGAAAAATATGTCATTGAGATTGATTGTAATGGCCAGCTGTTATGATCTCAATGGAAGTATTAGAGCCCCTGCCTAAGGTGCATTGAAGAGTGCCAAGCCTCAGAGCAACTCAGCTCATCCTAAAAAGCACCATGGCCCGGAGTGAAAGCTGCAATTTAAAAATCTCCCAGAGACCCATTATTTGCAAATCATTGACACAACAAACTGTAACAACCCTGGTCCTCCTTGTCAATGCATGCTTAGGGAGCTTTTCATCCACAGAACCTTGCATGCTCAATAACTTTCCATACTAAAAATCCTTATGAAATTTCTGAAGAAAATAAGTAACTGCGCATGGGCCAGAATCGCCTTTAAATGTTAAATGAGAAAATTACAATCAACTACACTAGTTGGTGGTATCATATGCAGGAGAGAATTCTCACGAGTCAAAAGTAAGTTTACATGTTACCATATTGCTTAAAATAAAGCCAACTGGTTATTCAATTTTCTAGCAATAAAAGCATTTGAAACATCTCTGTTGGCACTCTTTTCCCCTCGTCTTCCTGCTAAGATCTTACAAATAAACTAATGGCTTTCCTTCTAAACTTGAGAAGAGGAAAATATCAATCTAGAGTGTCCACCTTTCTGCCAAGTTTAACCACGAAGAGAATTTTCACAGCTGAGACATTGACTTTTAAAACAAAGGATTTATAGCATAAACATAGAAACAGGTTTAACTGTTATTAACAACTGCAGGGATATTATTCTTCAAAGAGGGACACATTTGGGTTTTAGTCCTTAATATTTTAATACATGGTACTGGTTAGCTATTACAGAAAGGTAATTTGGTTGGATATTGTTTTATTATTAAAGCTGATGTTGCTTCTAAGTGTGGTGTCATTGAGAATCCTTTCCAAAATTTGCAAAAAGGAGAAATGTATCCTTTTAGATGACAAAGCAGTGGATGTTATCACAGACAGGGAATAGAATCTTAGGGCCACACAGGAGAAAATGAGTAGTATGTTAGATTGCTAGGGATTGAGGGAAATGGAATAGAGAAACTCCCCAAGATGACTGAAGAAGGAAAGATCCAAAAGGAAATGCCCCACAACATTACAAGAAATAGATGTTGACTGTATTCTACAAGTATTTTTTCTTGTACCTACTATGGGCCAGTATTTTTATCCACCTAGAGCAATGGATTTTTCTCTCCCCCAAAATTCTACAAGGTTTTGGGTACTATCCCTGTGTTAGCCATTAAGAACCGAACTGTTGAAACTATGAAATAAATGACTTGCCCACAGTTATCTATCACCAAGTAGCCAAGTTACCATCCCACGTCACGTCTCCTGGCTTTGGTTCTTTTTTGTAAATGAACCATTTCAGTGTACGTATAACACTAATTCCTGTTGTATGAGAATTACAGGATCAAATTATTATTTTATTATCAGTTCTATTGTTATTCTATTATCAGATCTATTGTTTTATCTTTGTCATGTTAGCACATATGGGTTTTTCAAAGATTGTCACACCTATTTCCTTTCAACACCCAAACAAACCACACAGAAGGTAGAAATTGTTACCTCCATTTTACAGAGAAATTCTAATCCCAGGTAGGGTAAGTCATCCGTCAAACACTGTCTATAGACTCTGACTTTTTTCATTAGCATAATGCCCTTAAATTTCATCCATGCTGTCACAAATGGCAAAATTGCCTTTTTTAATGTATATATATACATATAAATATTTATATATTTTTTATTTATACATTTTACATTTGTATATTTTACATTTATATATATATATATAAAGAATCTGTCAACAGATTCTTCAGTCCTTCTATTGTCTTGACTATTGTTAAGTAATGTTACAATGGACATGACGGTGCAGATTTCTCTTCGAAATAGTGACTCCACTATCGGGTATATACCCAGAAGCGGGAGTGCTGGATAATATGGTATTTCTATTTTATTAGTTTTTGAGGACCCCCCATACTGCTTTCCACACTGGTTGTGCCAATGTACATCCCCACCAGTAGTGTACAAGGGATCTCTTTCTCCACATCTTTGCCAGTATTTATCTCTTGTCTTTTTGATGACAGCCACTCTAGCAGATGTGAGCTGATGTCTCATTGTGGTTTTGATTTGCATTTCCCTGTTGATGAGTGATACTGAGCACTTTTTCATGTGTCTATTTACCATTCACCTATTCTATTCACTTTTACTGTTTCAACTGAACACAAAATGATTCAACTAATCTTTAATAAATGCATTTAAAACGATGAAAATCCCTCTCATTTAAAAGTATCCTACATATTTTGACACATGGTCCTTTCACTTTCTGTGTCTAATAACGTGTAATTTTCACTTCTTCTTTAAACTCAGGGGTTATAAGAATGTCTTTTTAAGCTTCCAAATATACAATTATAAAACAACTTTTAATATATATTTCTTGTTTATTCACATTGTCCTCAGAGTATTTGGTTGATGATATTTCTTTTGAAAGTTATTTTGTCACTATCTTATTGTCTAAATCTTTAGGTTTAGCATACATATATTCTTTATTGATTTGCAAATAAAAATATTAAATGTTTGATTAAAAATTGTTTTCCCCAAATATTCTCTATAAAAATGATCTATTTCTTCAATGTAGGGTTCTCTCTATATATATTTATTAAGTCAAGATTGTCAATTTTTTAAAAAATTTCTCATATCTTTATTTAATTGATTTACTGTTTCTAATACTGTGTATTAGAATCATAAACAAGATTGTGAGTTTCTTTTTATAATTTTCTGCTTTCTTGGTTAGTAGAATTCAGATACTATGATTCGGATATATTATAATTTTTATGTATTCCTCGTATGTTGTTCCTTTAATCATTATGCTATCCCCTTATTGCTTTAAATAATACTTTATCTGAGAGTAACATTGTTAGGAGAGGTATTTTTATTTTCATTCCTTTATTTTTGCTTTCTGAGGAGAGGACGGATTCTTTTAGGTATGAATCAAGTATATAGCATACAGCTGGATCCTTATGATTTTTTTCACCAGACAATTTTGGTCTTTTAAAAAGTGGGTTTAATCATTTACATTGTTTTCAGTAGACTATTTAGATTTTGCACAATTACTATTTTGCACTATTTTTGCACAATTACTTCCCTTTTTACTTTCTCCTCCTTTTTCTCTCTCTCTCCTTCCTTTTCCTTCTCCCCCTTTTCCTTCCTCCTTCTCTCCCTCTTTTCCACCTCCTCTTATCCTTTCCTGTCTTCTCCAGAGGTTGACACATTTATCTTTATTATCATCCTTTGTTTCTTTCTGTTGGAAACTAAACATTGTGTTTCTGGTCTTTTAGTGAGTAACCTAAATTTTTAACATACTAAGCATTTCTTATAGACTCTAAAATTGAAAATACCACACATTTCATCAGTTGTCCAGCAGGTGGCTTGATTCCATTCCTTCTTGTCCTCAGATTCCCACGTCCCCTAGTGTCTTATATAGTTGTAGCACTGGACCACATTCTAGTCCATAGTGTCAAGCCTCCAGTTTTAGTCCCAAAGCAGGCATGACACTCCACTGGTTTTCAATATTCAACACATGACAACACATTCCCAGTATCCACTGTATAATTCTGGGCTTAAAGATAAAGAGACACGTGGCTTCAGCCTTGTTTTCTGTTTCATTTCTGGTCTAGTCAAGATTGAGGAGGATGCGTCATGGCATGAATTTCTTGTACCATCTCTCCTAATGTCCCAATCTTTTTTTTTTAATTACCTAAATAAGGTTGATGATGATTTTTTAGCAAAACTAGTTTACATTTAGTTTAATATACATTATGATGAGAGACCAAGGTTGTGTTTGAGACACATAACAAAATAACTGTTCAGTAATCACTTGGAGTTTTAATAGTAGCCAAGAAAAGAATATGAACACTCAAGGAGCTATTATACTATTAGAGAGGGATGAGCAATTGCTCCTGGGAATGGGGAAGAAGAAGAAATAACAGGGCATGCAGTAACTCTCTATTGAATAGAGAAATAAATCGATAGATTATTTAGAACCCAGGAGAGGATGCAGTAGAGGACAGCAACAAATAATTTTCTTTCCTTTTAAAGTAATTTTACATGTCACACTATTACTGTGGTATATCCACTTTGAGAAAATAGCTATTGTTTTTGAACTAGAAGGATCTGTGAATCATTTTGATATGTGTTTTATTTTATTTGTTATATGCCATTTTTTAATGTAGTATACTGTAAAATAAATGTGCTAATTGTCTTTGGTTTGAAAAAAACCCACATATGCAAATATAATGCCCCATATTTAAAGGGATATTCTTTTCTTTCAAATTTACAGAAAGAAAATGGGGTGAGATTTGGGAGGGAAGAGGCTTGAGAAAATTTCCCAGATGAAGAGTCTGGATCTTATCAATTTCACAGCCCAGGAAAGTCCTTCACGTTTGGGAGTTATATTTTATTATTAAGTTGAAACAAACAGTGAGAAGGTAGATCACATTACAGAATTTAGGATATTTTAAAACTTTTTTCCCATGCTGAAGACCACATTTTCCTCTCTAAAATTATAAAATGAATTTCATGCTCACCAAAGATGGCAAACTGATTGCCCAAGAGAAATCTGCTTCCTATTTCTCTAACAGCTATACCTTTACTTCCTGACATAGAAACATTTTGCAGTGTTGGATTCCAGCACATTCAGGGGGTATGATGAACTCAAACAAAACATATGATTAATTATCAGAAACTGCCACCCATCCATGACAGGATGTGTTCAGCATGACAATAGGACAGCCGATATAGCAGAGGCCAGTGATTTTTTTCCATAAAGGGCAAGATAACAAATAATTTTGGCTTGGTGGGCCACAAAGTCTCTGCTGTGACTATTCAGCTCTGCAACTGTAGCATGAAAGCTGCCAAGAGACAATACCTAAATAAATAGGCAGGTCTGTGTTCCAACAAAACTTTATTGACAAAATTGGGTGGCAGCCTGTATTTGTCCATAATTGTCTTGTAGCTCCAATGGATGACAAAATAAAGCATTAAGTGTCTTTAGACAGAAGAGTTTATCATTACAACATTCTCTTGTTTATGTAACTGGTAAAACACAGATATGAGAACCCAGCTTTCCTGCCTTCTGGTACAAATACTAGTACATTAACAAGTCATCATATCCAATTGCTACCAATTTGAGAAAGATCCAGAAGGTAATAATATTTAAACCATTTATACTCTGTCCCCTGTGACCTTTAAAATATTATCTCCACCACTTTCTGTTTAAATTTTCCCCTTTATCCAGATTTATAGAGCCTGAAGTAATGTGGAAAACTGACAATTTTATGGTACATTTAACTGATGGAGGAAACCAGTACCGATAATTCAGGTCCAAAAGTGACTATATTGTCCTTAAATTTCATGGTTTGCCTATCTACATATCCCAAATGCACAGAATAATTGCCAACTTCATTTTGTGCTTACTACATCATGTATTCTAAACTTATCAAAAGCAGAGATTCGATAGAATTGTTCAAAGAATTCACATCTACTGAACTGCAGTAGAATGTGAGATTAAAGAATGACACAGATTCATCAGTAAACAATAAAGACATCACCACAAATTGTTGTGTACAAATATTTGACCTGTGGGCATGAAAAAATATTAAAAATGCCTGCCTAAGTCCATAAGCATCAAAGTCCCAGCAAAGTTAAGTACGCGGAGCAAAAGACAGAAGCTTATTACCATCTGATACACCCTACTATGCTGACACTCTTATTATAATTTTCCCCTAAGTCCCAAACTCCAAAAAAATAATGTGTTTTAAGAGTCTGAAATATGGAAGAATACAAAATGTAAATAAAAATTATGTATATTAAGTTGTAAAATAATTTTATTTTTTTCTGTGATATTTGTTATGATGCAATTTTGGAAAGATAAAAAATTTATGGTTTGACATCATGCCTTCTTAGGCCAATCCAGTTTCCACTTATGGAGTTGGAGAGAGAAGGGTGTGGGGAGGGAAGGGTCCTCTTTATATACTACCCATCCCTTACCCTATGGGCTTCTGCTATAAAAAGGGAACTGTACTCTTTCAAGAAAAAAATGAAATGACCAAGATTGACAAAAATTGGTGGGGTGGGGAAGGGGGTTCAGAAATTTCACTTCAACAGAAGCAATGGTGAAATTTGACTTTTGATCAAATCTAACTTGAAACTAGACAATGACTCTTTTTTAAATTTGACTCCATTGAACTGACAGGACCACCCCCATATAATCACTGGGTTTCTACTTCGGTTATTCTCACATAGATTTTGTTTGTTTGTTTTTGCAAGAATCCCATTTTGAAAAGAAGTATAATGGAAGTGCAAATATCCAGATGATTTATATCCAAACATGTTTTTGTTAAAGTTGTACAAGCAAAACCATTTAAAAATTACCTGGGATCCCTGGGTAATTGCCTCAATACCTTTGAGAGATGCCATTTTACATAAATAGAACATGAGCGATTCATTTCCAAAGATATTATGTTAAGGGTATGAAGTAAAGTGTACACTGGCAAAATACCTTGGGAAATAAGGTGATTATATGGATGGTTAATAACCACCCAAACTTCTTAACATTAATCACCATGTTCTGGGTACATTAAATCTTCAGCTTGCTATAACTAGGTAAATATCTATATTCCACTTTTCAAATAGCTGATAGAGAATGTGGCTTGCTGTGTTATACAATTTTTATTAAGCTGATTTTATTGGTTCAATGATCAGGTCAATGAATAAGGTGCAACTTAACTGTTCATAATAAAGGAATTTGTGTACAGTGTAGGAAATCACCAACTTTGAGATAACTTCTTTTTACATCTTGTGGTTTATATTTTTTATTGAGGTAGACCTGCACATCTGTAAGCATTCTTTTATGGATAACGTATAACTATAACTATATGGATATGGTATCAGAAACTGGGTAATCCTTTAGAATATGTTTTCTTCACTTTGAATATTAACAATGTTTATCAGCTCATTGCCACCTTGAGTAAAGACTTCATTCCTTGGCCTCAAACCACAGCGAGGTGTTGCTATGGAACTACATTCTGGTCAATTAATAAAAAGAGCTCTACTATGGCAGTAGAAGATTCTATCCCCCTTAAGTCACTGCTTTTAGGTCATACTTATATATATACCCGACATGCCAACACACACAATTAGGAACACACTCTAAATTATGTTTTGTAATCACTGTAGATTAAATATGAATGCAGTCTTACTCTCTGACTAATGCAATCACCATTGATAAGGTAATTAATTTTAACAGTAGATTTGTAGTCATGACTGCTGAAGATCAGATTTACCTCAATGCCTCTGAGAGGGAAGGTGCTGGCTAACACATTGTTAACATGTTTTGGTTCCCTGGAGTCTCTGTGTCCACTCATAAGTCAGAGTCTTTCCCAATTCTTTTTCTTTTCTCTGGAGCCCTCTTGCCTTCCCTCTTCCTCGGGATACATTACTTTGGTGTCTTACATCTGGTCTTTACTTTGAAAAAGCTTCCTCTTCAACCCTACCCTAAATTCAAATCAAAAGTGCTTGCTAATTTGGTCCTATGGCAGCTCACATTTCCTCTAAAATAGCAAATGCTAGAATACAGTTAAATTGCCTATTCATACTTCTAAAAGAAAACTCCCTATGGGCAGGAACTATGTCACACACACAGTAGAACTTTGATAAATACCTTCGGATGAATTATTGTTTTCATTTAGCTAAGTTTTATTATTTAACTCCTGCTACCATACCAGAAAATAATAGGATATTTTTTTACAGAATACTCTAATGTTACTTTTATAGCCTCCTTTATCTACCTCTTAAAATATCATTCCAAAGCCATTTTAACTTCTCTATATCTTACTTAGCTATAAGTACATCTATTTTTCTCAACTTCTCTAATAACAAAATATGATTTTGAAATTAACACTACTGATTTCTGTGTTCTTTTCCTTTCTCTAAGCATAAAGACAAAGATGTATCATTAGAGGATAAATCCAAATATACAACCACAAGACAACATGTTGAATTGTGTGAATGAGCATCTCTTGATTCTCAGCATCTTGGCAGGTCAAGTGATGAGTGGTAGCAGTAGGACAAGGTATGCAGTAGGAAATTCATCATCCTCATTCTTGCAAAGAAGAAAGCAAGATTCTCAACAAACTTTTCTGGTCCTAAATCCTGAAAGAGATTTCTCACATGGGACAGTTTACAGAGGGCATTATGCAATGTCGTGAGGAAGATCATCCAAATTGTATGCAGAAAGAGCAGAAATTAAATTTATATAGCCGATTCTTATAGCTGCATTTGATAAAAGTGAAAGATCTAACAATGAAGTAAAATACAGTGAAAGTGACTGAGTGATGGTGTCTAATCCGATCAAACAAGAACATTTGATTCTCCAAAGAAGTAGATGGATGGCAGGTACTTTGGAGACCTCTCCCTTGAGCTTGCCCTTGAGGGACTTTTGCTAAGAGCCAAATAGCAATTAGTTCAAGGTTTTCCTGTAGGACAAAAAGACTGAAGTCTTTTTATTCTTAACAGATTTTTAGGATAAATGCCTAAGCTTTGAAAAACCATGTGAGTGCTCTCACTTTTATTAAGAGAATTAAGGATTCTCCACGTTATTCTAAGCAGAATGGAGAAACTGCCACATCTTCAAGAAGGTACCTACAGAAAAGACAAACAAAAAAAAAGAAACTTGTTTTGTTTTATTTCACATCAGAAAGCCCTTTGAACACGGTTCTTGAATAAATTCTGCATGAAAGCTTCAACTTTTCACAATGTGGCAACACAGAGAGAGATATGATTGCAAAAAAGCATTCTGACCAGCTGATGCCAACCTCCCATCAAAGCTAGAGAAAGATCCAGCCATAATTCTAAGGAAAATGTGTAAGGAATTGGTCTCACAACAGTCAAGGGGAATGTACCTCCAACTCAATTGATGCATTATGCAACTCTATGGCTTATTTGATGCTGACCACATAATTGTTGGAGAACGTCTGGCAGAAATAACAACCTTTGTTTCACCAGGACAGTTTTCCTAGCTGGAAGGCAGCTCCTAGACCACACCTAAAACAACACCCATCTACTACACAATGAGGAATTTGTATTGTCAGCATGTGGGAACACAGCTATCTTCTTATTCACTGTGGCAGGTACCAGTTACTGATGGTCTGCTCAGGATAGGACACGTTTAGATAAATCACAGGATACCACCAAATTCTCTGGAAGTAGTCAGGTTTCATGAGCAAAGGGCTTTGGTCATTCCGCTGCAAGAATAAATGACTTCAAACTCAAATGCCACTAATTGTGTTCTTGATGCCCAAATAAAATCATTTGCCCTTTAAAACACACAAAGATTTTCTGCCATTTTGTGACCATTATGAGCTGCATAATGGAAGTAAATCAACGTATTGCAGTTTGCAAAGAATGCTTTAGTACTTAATAGATTTTATACAATATAGTTAACATTTCAACAGTGATAGAGAAGTAGAGTAAGTATTAATCTCCTTAGTCAATTAATCTAAACAGAATTGTCACCCTAAAGTAAATGAGTTTTTAAACAGCTGTGTTACTCTGTGTCAAGAGGAATGGCATAAACAAAATCTGCAATTATGGATTTGGCAGTGTGTCAAGCATTTGAGAAGCAGAGCCTTTCTGACCTTTTAAATGTATATATTTTTGCCAGATCCAAATTAGTTTGCAGTTGATGGTAGTAGAAATACTAATCAAAGCACAGAACAATGTAGACAAAGATAGTGTCTCCAGCTCAAGAAAAAGATGGTGGGTGATATGCCTAAAAACACAGGAACTGCCTCTCTTTTTTATTTGCCTGTGGCTAGGCTGTAATGGGCATTGGTATTTATGCTTCTGTCTCGTATGTAGTTGGAAGCAGAAGACTGTGATTACAAATCTAAGTTATCTGGGGTCAGCCAGAAAGAAATGTGTGCCAAGACCTATGAAAATTAGAAGCGGGTAGATAGATAGTAGAATATTTTTGTTCATTATTAAATAATATTTTAAAATTGACTTTCATGGATTTTACTATATTATTCTGAATTTAACATGTTGCACTAGTTTCCTATTATGCCAGAAACACAACATCACAAATTTATTATCTTATACAATGTAAAGAATTTTTCTCTTAAATGGGAAGAAGACATGAATAGACACTTTTCCAAAGAAGACATCCAGATGGCTTACTGACACATAAAAAGATGCCCAACATCACTCATCATCAGGGAAATACAAATCAAAACCACAATGAGATACCACCTCACACCAGTCAGAATGGCTAAAATTAACAACTCAGGTAACAACAGATGTTGGCAAGGATGCGGAGAAAGGATGCACTGCTGGTGGCAATGCAAACTGTGCAGCCAGCCCATAACGGTATAGCGGTTCCTCAAAAAATTAAAAATAGAATTACCCCATGACTCAGCAATTGCACTACTAGGTATTTATCCAAAGGATACAGGTGTGTTGTTTCGAAGGGGCACATGCACCCCAATGTTTATAGCAGTGCTATCAACAATAGTCAAAGTATGCAAAGAGCTCAAATGTCCATCTACAGATGAATGGATAAAGCAGATAAAGAAGATGCTGAGTATTACTCGGCAATCAAAAAGAATGAAATCCTGCCATTTGCAACAACCTAGATGGAATTAGAGTGTATTATGCTAAGTGAAATTAGTCAGAGAAGGACAAATATGTGACTTCACTCATATATGGTATTTAAGATATAGAACAGATGAACATGAGGGAAGGGAAGCAAAAATAATATAAAAACATGGAGGGAGACAAAACATAAGAGACTCTTAAATATAGAGAACAAAATGAGGGTTGCTGGAGGGGTGGTGTGGGGAGGCCTGGGCTAAATGGGTTAGGGGCATTAAGGAGGACACTTGTTGGCATGAGCACTAGGTGTTATATATAGGGGACGAATCACTGGATTCTACTCCTGAAATCATTATTGCACTGTATGCTAACTAACTTGGATGTAAATTAAAAAAAAAAAATTTAAAAAAAAGAGGTTACATTAAAAAAAAGAATTTGTCTCTTAAACAAAACAAATTTATTATCTTACAGTTCTGTGGGCAGAAGTTCAACACTGGTATCATTGGCCTAAATAAAATCTAATTGTCAGCAGGGTTACATACTTTCTGGAGGCTCTAGGGAAGAATCCATTTCCTTGTCTTTTTCCAGCTTCTGAGGGCCGCCTGCATTCCTTGTTTCATGGCCACGTTCCTCCATCTTCAAAGCCAGCAACATCTGGCTGAATCATTTTCATGCATTCATTTCTCAGGTTGTTTCTCTTCCACCTCCCTTTTCCATTTTTACAGACTTTTGTGATTACACTGGGCCCACCTGGATTATCCAGAATCCTCTCTCCATCTCGAGGTTAGCTGGCTAGTGACCTAATTCCACCTGCACCTTACTTCTCCTTTACTCAATCTAATACATTCACAGATTCCAGATATTAAGATATGGACATCTTCATGTGGGCTCAGGGGAGTCATTGTTCTGTGTACCACATATATTGTCTGTGTTAAATACACATTTCTACTAAGCCTCCTTACTCTTTGAAACCTTTTATTGATTCATCCCTTTTAACAGAATGTCATTTCACACATTGCATGGTACACCTGTCCCCATCTATACTCTCAACCCCATGAAACCCAGGCCCAGTCCTGGTAGGTCACTCACTTATACAAACAGATGCTGCCATTTCAGGACTTTGTTCTGTGAATTTGCTGCAAAGACCGTCCTTCCTCACCCTCAGAAGAAGCCCAAATGTTATAGGTTCTGCACCCATTTATCCGTGTCCCATTTTATTTCCCCCATGGAAACATGATGTAGTTTACTTACACTAGTATCATGTAAATATCAGCATGTAATGCCCTATGTATATGACTATCTCCCTCTTTACATGGATGCTAGAGGACAGAAACTGCCCACACTTCATGTAACTGTCTAGCACTTACTAATTGTTGTAACTTAAATAATGCTATTGGTAGGAAAATATGTTCTCTGAAAAGTGACCCAATCTGTGTTTTTTTGTGTTTAGACCAGGCTCACATTGCAGAATATTATTTCTCTTCGGGCCATCCTTCAAATGCATTTTATACATTTTTTATCACCCTGGGAAGCAAACTACACAATCAGGTGTCCTCAAGGTTCCTCTTTCTCTACTGTAACAGAGACTGAATAGAGTTCACTGCCAAAGGAAAGAATGGCCATGAGTCTTACAGCTAACCCAGAGATTGCAGCTAGGAGAACAAACCAAAGCTAGCCAAGAAGAAGGGAGAGAAGAATAAGAGTTAACAACAACAACAAAAAGTAAAAAGGAGATTTAGGGGACCCTGTCAGTTAAGCGTCCAACTTCGGCTCAGGTCATGATCTCGTACTTCATGGGTTCGAGGCCCGTGTTGGGCTCTGTGCTGACAGCTTGGAGCCTGGAGCCTACTTTGGTTTCTGTGTCTCCCTCTCTCTCTGTTCTTTCCCCACTCGTGCTCTGTTTCTCTCTCTCTAAAAAATAAATAAACACACAAAAAAAGAGCTCTAGAAATTACAGAGTTACAAGAAAAAAAAAACATAGTTATATATCTCAGTTCATGGGAAATAGGGGACTATTCACAACCAAACCAGAATGAGGACAGTGAGACAAATATTTCATCTGTCTACCAGATGGGCACATTAATATTAACTTCTTACTCAGGAAATTCTATTGCTTTCTTATAAAAGAGGTCTTTAGCTATTTTAAGATCTTGATTCCATACCCTTTGAGGCATGTTTGAAGGAAAGGGAAGTGAGAGTGGAAAGAATAAAACTTTAATGTTTAGTTGAATGCACTGAGAGAATATTTATATTTGTCCTCAAAATGTGAAATCAGGACCAGCTATATAATTTGTGGGACTCAGTAAAAAAAGGAAAATCTGAATCCCATGTTCAAAAATTACTAAAAATTTCAAGATGCACTAGACCAAGCATGGGGCTCTTCTAAATGCAAAGTCTGTACAACTGCTCAGATTATTTACCTGGGAAGACTATCTTGCCTTCAGACTTTGATTTTTAAACATAACTTCTCAGAATAACAAAAGATTTCACTAATGTTCAAGAATATTGCCTTATATTTTTTCATCACACTGAAAGACTGAAGTTGAGCTTCATATTTATCAAATATTCATAGTTTTTTTGATTGAAAGAAAATAATATTTATTTCACCCAGCCACCCGACTATATAGAATACACACAGACATTGAAGCCAAAATAAGTGGGCTCAATTCCCATCTCTTGCCATCTAGTAGCCTTGTGAAATTGGGAAACTTACCTAGCTTTGGTTTTGTAAACCAGTAATCATTGTAGTATCTGCCACATAGGTATTAATGAGGTTAAATGAGGTAATATACATAAAGTATTAGAACACTTCCTGGCATACAGTAAAGTCTATTTAAATATTAACTATTATTTATTGCCCCTAATTATAAAAATAAGATCCAAACTTTAAATCACTTGACCACCATCTCACCAATAGAAAGTTACAGACAAAGAATGTCTCACTAAGTAGAATTCTCTCCATGACATGAATATCACAAAGTGGTCCACTTAATGAAATTACTTTTTTTTTTTTAAACCAAGACTTGCTAGATAAAGGAAGCCCTCGGTAGGAGTCCATAATTTAAACATAAACTTGGAGGCATACAATTTCACTCTTTTTATTTCTTCATTCATTCTGTCCATATATGTCTACTGAGTGACTCCTTTGTGAAAGATACTGTGCTAGACTTTCTCTAAGACTTAAAGCTATAGGGGCCCATGGCTGGCTCAGTTACTTAAGTGTCTGACTCTTGATTTTGGCTCAGGTCATGATCTCACAGTTTGTGAAATTGAGCCCCATGTCAGGCTCTGCAATGACAGCTTAGAGCCTGCCTGGGATTCTCCCCCACTCACGTATTTTCTCTCTGTCTCTCTCTCAAAATAAATAATAAGTAAATAAATAAATAAATATTTTTTTAAAAGTCTTAAAGTTATAAAACTTATGTGTAATCAGTATACAATTTAGCAGGTAAAATTTAGCTATCTGTAATATCAGGCTATATGAAACATCATATGAGGGGTCTACTGAGTTCAAGGGCAGGAAGGAAGAAGAGTCTGACTTGATTGATTAGGAAATTTATCCTGCAGGAAATGACATATGGGCTGGGTCTGCATGAAGCATGGACAGAATTTCAATAGCAAACACCAGGATGAGAGAGTACTCCAGAGGGAACGGCATGAACAAAAAACAGAGAGCTGGGAAATATGATATTTTAAAGTTAGGGTATTTTTACTTTTTTATTCTACCTTGTCCTAGACAAGACTTGAAGTATCCCACAAGGATACATAAATTACAATAAGGTAATATGATTAACAATTATATTAAAGAACCACTTCAGGTATTTCTTGTTTGAGCTTAGCTTGCTAATAGTAAGAAGCAAAGTTGGAAAAGTGAATTGGGTTTAGAGTGTTAGTAGGTTTGGAATGCTGATGTAAGAAAATTCTATTTTATTCATAAGCAGTCAGGAGCCATAGAAATTGTGCAAGCTAGAATTGAGAGGATATTAACTGGGCACTTGAAAGAGCACCCAGGCAGCAGGCTTGAAGATGGGTTGAAATGAGGGGTAAAAAATATGAAGGAGAGGATTAATTGCAGGAAGGAAATCTAGACAGGGAGTGAAAACATTCTGTGGCAGGACTGTGGCAGTAGAAATGGGAAGGAAGGGGAAGATGTGAGAGATAAAAGTAGAAGCATCCAGGGGGAAAAATTCTTTTTTGAAGCAAGAACAGAAAGGAAATGTCTGTGCAAAGCAAGTAAGGTTAATTTCAATTGCATTTGTCTGTTTGCCTTTATTCAAGACAGATTTCAAATCTCAGCGTTGCTGCTCGTGATTGTGACCTAACCCTCTCCAACACAACTAACTGCCTTCAACTGGGTCTGGGGGACAAGAGGGAGGCAGGCAGACTCCCTCTTCATTTAGGCAGGAATGAAGGACTTTGGGGGGAATACAGATGTGTGCACGTAATAAATCTCAGCAGAGCTGTCCCAGAGAGATTCACAGCCCGGGATTTGGACCAGAGAGATGAAAATAATTCAATTTGGCACTCTGTAGCTATAAAGAACCTTTCAACTGAGAATGCTGAATATATTCAACTTTGAATTAGCTATACTAATCAACTGACTGCATTGTATAAAGAGCAAATAACATACAATAGCAAGAAAATCACCTTCCTTTATCATGTGATTTTGAAAGGTTTACGATTGCCACCACAAATGTTTAAAGATAAGGTAAACCCAATACACTGCAATACCTAATTTTCCCAAGGTGGGGAAGTGGCGGAGGGGCGGGGGTGAGGGGGCCGTATGACCGGAACAACTTGAATATATAGACTTTGAGGCACGTAAATAGTCAGATGACTCCTATGTGTATTAATTGAATTATACATGCTTAAATTTAAGTATTTTTCAAAACAACATGAATGAATAAAATGTTCCCACATTTGAATTTTATGAAATAATCTTATCAAAGTTTTTGCAGGATCTCTAACATTGGTGACTTAAACATCAGGAGCATCCCCTTTCAAGCCCTGTTCCTCAATCTTCCAGAGCACAGACCACTTCTGGCAAAAATGTTTCGATTCATTCCAAATTCATTCCAAACATATATGATGCTGTCCCTAGAAACTTGATCTGTACTTGCAAGCACCTATTCACATACCATTTTATTAAAAATAATAACAATAATAATACTCCTGAAGGTATATTTTTGATGTCTCTACAAAGTAACAACTTACTTTTTGCTTTTTAAAAATAATTTTTAGAAGGCTTTTTTTATAGTGAAATCCAACAGTGAGATATATTGTCCAAGTATAATTAAATATATGTGCCTCCTTTTCTAAAATGGATTTTGTCATGTGATATCTATAAATATCCCAAACTAGCATTTTGAAGTTATCCCAGGCTAATATTCTAAATAAAATAATTGAGAGATCACCCCTTAATTTTGACAGACTTTGCGAGAATTCAAATATATGACAGGTTACTCTTTTTAGGGTATGGCTTTTTTAGTAGCAAAAAAAGGTTTCTTTTGGGTAGTAGATGGTAATCGAGAATGAATGTGTCTAATGTTTTACAAATTTATATTTCAAGCTAAAGAATGAAACCAAAACATCACAACTCTCAACTCTGTTTATTCTAATTGACTTCTCTAACTATTTTTTTTTTTGGTTCCTCTTTGCTACTTATCCCTCTACTGTGGAGCAGAGAAATAAATCATCCTACATATTATATGGGGATAAGTCACCATACCAGTTACATAATTTGTGGGGCCAAATGCAAAGCGAAAATGTAGAACTCTGTTAAATATTGTTAAGAATTTCAAGACAATGACAGCAGAACATTAAGCTTTCCACGCACAAGGCCACGTTCAACTGCACGTCGCAGGCCCACGAAGCCAACCCTGATGACTGGTATCACTGTCCTAATTGTGTCTTGAGGTAATTGCAGAAACTAGGAGAAGCAGGGGGGCTCAAGTGCACGGGCAACCTTCAAAGGTTGTGAATGTGTAAAGGAGCTTTATATTCCTGAAGGACTCATGTAACCTACCGGAAATGTCCAGCTGATGTTGCTATATTTCTGGAATATTTCTTCCTTCGTTTGGATTCATAAACAGCAACTTGTGACAGAGAGGAAGAGTGAGAGTAAAATTGGAACAAAATTAAGCTTAAAATGTGGTGTTATGACACATTGCAAATTTCAAAGTTTATGGGTAATTGAAACTTTTCTGAGAAAAAAATAAAGAATTATTATTCATTTATTTGTGTAAAGTACAAGTCTCGAAAGCCTTTTTTTCCTATGGATGCTAACTAATCATATCTCCTGGTCAGTTATCTGTCAGGGGGTTATTTCCACAAAATCACATATTTCTCTGCACGAGAAACTTTTATTTGATCTGGGGAAAAAAATGCCATTAGAAAATCTAGTTATTTAAATTGTAGACGCTTTTCACGAGTGGACCAAAAGCTATTGCTGTGACTTCAGAAAAAAAAATTCCTGTCCAGCTGAGAAAAATCAGATGAACATTTCCTGTTACATGTAAAAGTAACAAGAAGACATGAACTCAGAGATGAAAGATCAAAATGGGAATTGTTAGTACAGCAGACTTAATTCCTCTGATGGATTATCTTTGGAAAGCTGTAAATTTATACTGCTTTAAAATTTAAATTTAACTGAAGACATTGGAACATATGAACCTATTCATTTTATACAATTATTTGACTAAATGTTTTTACTAAAGTCTTACAATACTCCACTGCAAAAATAAAATATATTGAAGAGAACATGTCAATGTCGCCAAAATATAATACTTCCCTTGTTGGCATAATGGGTCAGCAGTTAGTTCATCATGAAAGACAGGGTGACCTTTTGGGAAAAGTGTTGGATTTAACCATTTGTAACTAATGGAAGGATATGTCTGAGCTAACTGTAAAAGCAAAACCATGAAACCTTGTGAGACTATAAACAAATTAATTGTAGGTTGTGTGGTATGATATTAATTTAAAAAATAATTCGGAAGTTCGAACAGACAATAATTTGGATTAGCAAAGCAGTAAACTTCCCTTACAGCAAATGCTTTCTAAAAACCTGGATCTCCTCACTTTGCAAGAGCAGTGCCCAAACATGCAAAAACAATACTGCAGAGCAGAAAACAATGACAGATTAGACAGGCCTCCCGGAGGGACAGGCTGCAGAGCTACCCAGATCCAAACCTGGGCCAAGAGGTGCGTCACTTTTTCTCTTGAAGTCTTGTTTTCCTCATCTGACAAAGGGAGATAATAATCTCACAGGGTCATTACAGGAATTAGACACAACGTACTGTATCTTACGGATTCCAAATCATGGATAGCTTTCCCATTTTAACAAGTTAGAAGTGTCTGACAACAAGAAGACAATTGTGTCTTACAATTGACAACGACTTAGATTCAATAAAATGCGTATATACAATTCCTGGCGCTTGGAGGTACTCACTAGCTATAAATTGCTTTGATTAACTTTGTGTTGACCCTGTGCATCCTCGATTTCAGTAATCTCATGCACTTCCAATGGGCCACCCACACAATGAGGATAATTCAAATTCATCAATGTCAGACTCCGCTCCTAAACTGAATTTGACCATAGGACATAAGCTTCCCCAGCCAGGTGACCATGGGGAATGTGCTTAATCTGCCTACATGCTGGTTATCTAATATGTAAAGGGATAAGAACACCTTCTCCATAGGGTCCCTGAAATGATGATATGAAACGAGTTATGTGGTAAAATACCTACCAGAGTGCTGAAAAAATGAGTGGGAAAATAGGATGAAAGATGTGTGCTCTTTGGAAACCAACAGGTTCACCTTCAAAACCAAGCAGTCCATCCGTTCACTAGATTTGTAAATTTGGTTGTTACTTACTTTCTCTTTCTGAACCTCTCAGTTTTATTTCCTCATCTGTAGAATGTGAATGCTAATAAAATCAAAATCATTTATTGTTTTCACAAATTCATTTATTCAATGAATTAATTAAACTATTAATGATATATATTAGATTTATTCCCTCATTTTAAATGTATATATGCTTATGTGAAATGTGTATTACATATTACATATAGCATACTTAATGTCATATAGTATGTTATATATATCATATACATATACCATATATAATGTGTGTGTGTGTGTGTGTGTGTGTGTGTGTTTGTCACTAAGCACCTATCACACACCAGGGATTCTTCTAGGCCCTGGAGATTTAGACATAATGTATGTCAAGTTCTTGGTTTATAACCATCCTGTGCCTGCTTCCCTCTGCCTTCATTTCCTCATCAGTGAAGAGAACAATATTACCTACATCAAAGGATTGTTCTAATGAGCTAATATGTGTAAGTGCTTAGAAGAGTGGCCAGCAGAGAATACAGTTTAGCAATTATCATTATTATTAATTCTCATGCTGCATTATGTAATGGTTAGGGGCACAGGCTCTGAAAAACAACTGGTTGGGTTAAAATTTCAGGTCCACCATATACCAGCTGTGTGACCTTGGATTATTACTTAACCTCTCTGGGTTTCTGCTTTATTACCCATGAAATAAAGATAATAATGCCACCTTATGGTGGTTATGAGGATTAAATATTGTATTTGTATAATACTTAGTGCCTGGCACATAATAAGCTCTATATGGGTATTTGTTAAAGAAGATTAATAAATAAAATTGTGCTTCCATTCATATGAAGTTCTGAAAACTTATCCACTGTGATGGAAATGAGAAGAGCTATTTCCTATGATAGGTGATGGGAGTGGATTTCTTGAAAAGAGGAAGAAAGGAAATCTATGTCATGATTGGGATGGTGGTTGCACAGTTATTTCATCAAATTGTATACTTAGAAATGGGTGCATTTTATTACATGTACATTCTACTTCAATAAAGTTGTAAAAAATTGACCAAAAATGCAACATAGGTTAAAACTGAACAGATCAGGGGGAAAAGAACATGGTCTTACAGAAGATCGATAAGGTGGCCATATTTTGGATGAGGTCATCCAGTGTGCGTGGTTAAGAACAATGACTTTGAAATCTGATGGACCAGAGTATAGACCGCAATGCTTACAATACTTATTAGGTATGTGATAAAAGAATAAGCATTGCTTCTATGTAATAGATGAGACAAATGAAAAATGTGCCCTTGGGCTTATCACATCAGTTGTCTGAACACTATTCTCCTTTGTGAGTTATGGGACTGGAGTCCTTCCTGAGGCCCTTAGCTTCTAAAATTCTTTAGGTCTATGACTTAGAAATACCATGGTAATTAGTCAAAGATAGAACGAAAAATACTTTCTTTTCTTTCCTTCCTCCCTTGTTTTCCTTTTTAAAACTTTTAATCTTCAGGGTCAGTACAAATTGGGGGCTCTTTAAATGAAGAGAAGAATGAGTAATTCTTCTTTGAATCATCACGTGGAGAACCTATAGAGTTAAAAGCTTTATTTGTAAATTGGTATTTTTTAGTTATTTCTTAAAACTGCTATTGTCTGTGAATATGATGTCTGATTCACTGAGGTTTAATTTGCTTTGGGGGTCTTAAAAAAATAAACTGCACAGCAGTACCATTAGATTCTTCAAATTCCATTTGATGTAGCACTCATTATCAAAAGGTTAATGCCAGAAATAAAGCTAGCCTCACATGCCATTACTATATGTTTGAGTGATGGGAGGTGAGCTAGTGTTTATACCAAAGACAACTTATTTCTGTTTGAAAAATGTCAGGAGAAGCACACTGCTCAAATAATTAGAAGCTATTTAATAACAGCTTTTTTGGCTATCACACATTTAATTTATATTTACACACACAAAAGTAAGATTTTTAAAAATCTGTGTATGGCGTATATAATGAAGTTGCTTTTTAAAAATGCATATAGTTGCTTTCCACTACTTTTTGCACAATGGCTTTTGTTCACCCTTACTTGCAGATGAGCTCTTTAGAATTGTGTCATACAGGTTTCTGCACAGATATTTAAGACAATTATGAAAAATATGTCCCTTGGTATGTCATTATAACTATGTCTTACTACTGTGCAATATAAATGAGAAATTTTAGGAGAGTCTAGCTTTGTACATAAGACCATAAATACATAGTAAGCGCTCTTTTTTTTCCATAATAGTTCCAATTACTTCATTAATATTTGTTTAGATGCAGCAAGCAGAGAATATACTTTGTAACATCTGTTTGTTGAACGGGTTTTCACTGAATCACAATTGGCCGCTAATAGCTGCAACAAAGAAAATTATGAGAAGATTGTTTCTAAAGCACAAATGCTTTTTGGCTGTTGTTTTCCAACGGCGAATATGCTTTTAGAAAAAAAAAAAAAGAATAAACATTAAAGAGAGAAGCACTGTAGTCTTCCTGGCTGTGTATGTTACATATTCTGTGAATGGGGGCATCATTTTGTTACTGGATAGCTACACAACTGCTTACGTGATCGATAAAGAACATTATCTTAAATCATAGCATGAATTCCCAATATCATACATAAAATCAATAAAACACACAAAGAACAGGACTGAAATTTTCCACTAAAACATTGCCTGCTGCTTTGGAAAATAATATTTAGGAGGTTGGGTTTTTTGTTGTTGTTTTACTAATTATGAGCTCAGTGGCAGTTTATTCTGCAGTAAATCTGCTGGTGTGAGATTAAACCTGTTATTGAACAGAGTTTTGAATCTACTGCAAGGCACTCATCACTGCTGGAGAGTGAACATTGCTGTTATCTCATTTAAAAGTTGGCCAGCAAAGCAGCCCATTTGTTTAAAATGCAATTAAGCTGGTGTCTTGAAGAGAAATTAGCAAGGAGTACTTCATTTTGGAGGCATAAGAGGTCTGTTCGTAGACACATTAATCCTGCGATTTGGGACATCATTGCAATTTGGGACTCTGTTCCGAATGGCTGTTCGGAACACACAAGCACAAAAAGGGAAAGCTGCATGGGGAGAAGGGTCAGCTCTGCTCTTGATCAAAAGGAATCACGTACAAGTGTTCACATCCTAAGCCCCCAGCCCAGCCTTACATTTTCTGTGCGCCAATTGAAGAAATTAGGAAAGCCAGTCTAATGAATGTTGCTGCTGAACTGAATAAAAAAGGTCAGCCATTTTTCACATAAATGTATGTATGATAAACCTGTTTTTACAAGAGATATATAGTAATTTCACTGCTGGATAATTGTTTTAAAAATGCTTAGTTTTGAGTCTGTTTTAATTTCACGTTGCAACGATTACTACAAAACAATGGATGAATATTTGTCATGAAATTTCTCAGAGAATCAGTTACATGAAGCAGAAAACTTTTTTTTTAGAACCAGTACACTTTCAGATTTCTTTTGTGAATGCTATTTCTAATTCTAGAAAAAATAATGTGTTTGATGCTGTTACCAAAGAGGGCATTTTGCAAAAACAAAGGTTTTAGTTTGCAAAAAGCAAACGAACTTTACAATGGTTTACTTATTTCTTCAGGTAGTAATAGTAATAAACTATAGCATGAGATTAAAAAAGATTAAGAAATAAAGCAGAGATTTGAGGTAATTACTTAAATATGTCAAGCAAAAAAAAATCCAAATTATGGTAATCGTTCAAAGTAGTAACAGATTTTTGTGGTGTCTGTAATATCAGGTGTTTGTTATCCTCATTTCTATATGACTTTTCCTAAAGTGACTGGCACGTAGGATATTTGCGTGCTATAAAAATTACACGGGTGCCTATTCTCCCAGGCACCCATCTTTATTTTGGTCCGTATTCCCAAAGGTAGTGGGAATAAGCAGCTCATTTTAATGTTTCAATCAATCCTGTGCACTGAAGTAGCGTATGCAGTGAAATTTCAGCTCAGCGAAGCTCTCTGTTGACTCTGAGAAAGAGAGTGAGAGAGAGAGAGAGAGAGAGTTGCAGATTAACTCTGTAAGAGCCAGAATTGTTTTTAAAATCAATTTTGCCACATACCATTCTGAAATACACCTTGTGCTTCCCCATCACATTCAACAGAATTCACCAACTCACTTTCACCACTGGTTTGGAATCAGGGTGGTCATTATAAATATCAGTTGTTAGGCTGTACTGAAGCCCAGAAGAAACAGCTTGTATTATCCGGGGCGATAGGTTGAAGTGCCTTAGGCAAATTTAATAAAATCCTATTCAAGATGCCAACGTTGTAACAGCCTCCACAATATTTTATTCAAATTATCAGCTAACCTGTCTAAGCTCCTTGAAGGCAGGAGTGGGCTGTGTTCGTCTTTGTCAACCTAACACTAGCCACAGTGCCTGGATCATTTTGAACACGATACATAAATGATTTTTTTCTCGCTTTAAAAATATGGGCTGCTCTTTATTCTTCGTTCCCAATACTAATTAATGACAACCATCATCTCTGATCTTCTCCAAATTCTTTGCTATTTTATTTCCTTCTTTGTTGTTATCATTTTGATTGTTGCTTTCTTTTGACCTCATCCAAAATACCAACCTTTCCGGGCTGTCACCAGCCTCTGGAAGACTTCTTGTTTTCTCTGCTGCTCACAAACAAAGAGGAAATCACCTCTCTCTTCTCATCTCAGCTTGCACCTTGTTGTGATAGAAACTGAAGTTGTGCTTCTCCATGAGAGTTTTACTTTCTTAAGTTAAGTTACATTTAAGTCTCAATCAAGCCTAAACTTCCTGCAATATTTGAAATGCATTTTGTTTATTTCTTAATTGTTATTTTATGTGTTTGGACTTTTTCTTCTTTTTCCTTTTTTACTAATTTATATTTTTAACAACTATTAAGCTAACAGCCAGGAGAATTTCATGAATTTATTCATGAAAAATAAATATCCTTTTCTTATTTTTTGTATATTTTCTATTAGGACCTTCATGTTTTTTCTAATTGTTCATGATATTTATGTATTAAGAATTTAGAATTAAGGATATAAACTCTGCATGTCATAGTTTTTGAAAATATTTTGTTCAGGTGCCTTGTATTTCTGTTCCATTCAGTTTAGATTTAGATTTTCAAGTTTCAAGTTGTGATATAGTTATATCTATATATCTTTCCCTTTGCTATTTCCTTGCACGTTAAGAAATCAGAAAAATATTCACAAATATTATCTTCTAGTTCTTCATGGTTAGAATTTTTATATTAACTCTTTGTTCCACTTGGAACATATTTTCATAAATGGCTTGAGAAACTGAATGGATTTTTATCCAAATAACCAACCAATTGCCCCAACTCTGGTTACTGGATAATCTTTTCCTATCCACACAGATTTGTTATGCCTCCTCTATGGTCTGTTACTGGGCTACTTGCCAGTCATCTAGGAACCATATTTTTAAAAAGATGGGGTTGTGATTATGAGATACAGAAAAAAATAAGCATGCACATGCCTAACTCTTAGAATATCTACAGTTTGTTGTGAGACACTGCCCTGCCTCAAATATTTCATATAGCTCTTTGCATGGTTTTATCAGCCTCTCTTCAGCTGCATGCTTAATACAACAAAGCTCTGCTACTCTGTGCAATAATGCTTCATTAGGAGAGAAAGTTAGCGAACAATCAGGAAATGGGAAGCGTGTTGAAAAAAAAAATCTATAAGTAACAAGGCAGGCATTTAGCCCATACTTACACTTTGGGAATGTTTGTTATCAAAAATATAATTGCCTTGAATTCCACAAAGCGGGAAAATATATCTGCAATACATTTATCTGACAAAGACTCATATCTAAAAATCAATGAGATAAAAATAGACAACTTAATAGAAAAATGGGAAAAGATTTGAATGTACACTCCAATAAAGAAGATATACAAGTGGCTAATGAGTATATGACAAGGCTCTCAATCTCACTAGTCATTAGAGAAATGCATATTAAGACATCAAGACATGAGATACACTATCTCCATTAGAATGGCTAAAAATAAAATGAATACCAAGTATATTTTTGGTGAGGATATTAAGAAACTGCAACTCTTGTATCCAGCTGGGGAATGGAAATTAGTATAACCACTTAGATAACTGTATGGTAATATCTACTAAAGCTGAACAAAAGTATATCCTATGACCCAGAAATTATACTACTAGGTATACATCCACAATAAATGCATTTTCATGATCACCAAAAGACAGGTAGTAGAATATTCATAGCTCCTCATAATAGCCTTACACTGGAAACAGCCCAAATGTCCATCAGCAGTGGAATGATAAATATATGACAATATATTCAGAGAACAGGATACTATATAGCAACGTTTCTGAAAATTAGTGTGTATCAGTATCATCTGGAGGGTTTGTTAAAATCCAGAGGGCTGTGCTGCACCCAGTTTTTGGTTCAGGAGGTGAAGGCTCAAGATTTGCCCAGAGGGGCGCCTGGGAGGCTCAGTTGATTGAGCATCCGACTTCTTCTCAGGTCATGATCTTGCAGTTCGTGGGTTTGAGCTTGTGTCAGGCTCTGTGCTGACAGCTAGAAGCCCAGGGCCTGCTTCAGATTCTGTCTTTCTCTTTCTCTGCCCATACCCGCTCACGCTCTGCCTCTTTTTCTCAAAAATAAACGTTAAAAAAAAGAATTTGCTCAGAAATTTGCATTTCTAACAAGTTCCTATGATGTTGATACTAATGATCTGGGGGTACATTCAGAGAATCACTGTGACCAGTAAGGAGAATGAACAATCTACAGCTACCACAACAATATGTATGAGTCTCACAAATTTGATGGTAAGCACAAGGAGTCAGGGGAAAAACAGGCAAAACAAATGGTGTTACAAATCAGGGCAGTGGTTACACTTGGAGGAGTCCTAGTACTAAGAAGGAGATCAGAGGAGGGATACTGACACTCATATGTTTCTTGTTCTAGATCCTTAAGAAATAGACAAATAGGCCTCCACACACCTACTCCATGTATATGTCTATAGGTCAATAAAAACCATAACTGAAATATAAAAATCCAAATACAACATACCTATCTTCCAGATTAAATCAAACAATCATGATGTTGATGAATTCTAGTCCAGAGTATGTGTCCATGTAATAAAATGTCAGATATTTAAATCTCAGCCAACGATCTCCAACTATTAATGAAAATGCACCAAGCACTGCACCACTGCTGCCTGCTTCTGCTCCAGGTCCACTTTGGTGCAAACCTTCCTGAGGGTCCCTTACCTAAGAGCACCCTGATGAGGTGCAGTCTCCACTCTCTGGCTCTCAAGTAGGTTACCTTCTGGCTTTCTGAGCCACTGCCAGCCAGTTTCTTTAGCAGCTTTTAAAAGGGAAGGAGGAACTGAGAGAAGGAAAGAAGGAAGAAAGAAAATGAAGAAAAAAGAAGGAAATATTCCAGGAGTGAAGAGAAAGAAACACGCCTTCCAGCTGAGGCAGGAAGACAGAGAGACCCTTCATAAGGAATAAACGAACACAGAGCTCAATCCTGAGAAGAGAGAAGGGACATTTTATTGCTCTCTATGCTTTTTTCTTTGCGGGTATGCCTTCATATCGCCCCAAACTAGACTCTGAAGACGGTAAAAAGGCTCCTAGGAGTTTATTACCCTTTATACTTTGCTGCTGCTATTGTTTTCCTCTCAGGGTCATTCCTCCTCAAAGCCGGGTTAACAAGACAAAAGTAGGTCTTTTACAAGGTTAAAGTTGCTTTCACTGGAAAAAAGAAAACCTTCCATAAAGACCCTAAATTCTCTCCATCCACTTTCCCCCGGTGCTCAGTATTTTTCACTGGCCTGAAGGTTAACCGCCTCCAGCTCCTGAGACCTCACGTCATTTTCCCTCACCCTCAGCCTCTGATGTGCTCCTTTCATTTGTTTTTTCCAAAGATGGCTTTATCAGACATGACAGGTACAATAGGCTGACTTACCTAGATGCTGGTATGTTAATGTTTTATCCCAAAATATTGGGATGAAATTAAAAATATAAGGAGAAAAGGGGGGGGGCAAAGTATGTACTATGCATGCCTCCCTTTTCTCTTTATTTTTATTTTTGGCATTTATGTGTAAACTAGTGGTGGTGTTTATACGCATTTTTATGTAGGAACATTGGCTCTTTCTCCACCAAAATGTGTTCTTCTCTTAACTATTAAAAGGCAGAGGGTAGAGGCAAAGTATAGAGAAAATGCTCATTGCAGGTGTGTATTTTATATGCCAATGCTTGGAAATCCAGAGACCAGCCCTACCAATAACAGGTGTAAACTATGATAAAGAATGAATGCTTTTTGAGTGCAGAGGTATAAATTATTCAGCAAACAGACCTGCAGTGTTGTACTGGATGCTATGGGGGTGTAGCAGGTGTGAGGGGGTAGACAAAGTTCAAAAACAAATAAATAAATGAAAGGCAAGATCTCTTCCCTCAGTGAGTTTACTGCATAACAGCAAGCAATTAAGAAAATAAAAGAACAAGAGTCCCAAGATTAAGAGAGAAAAAAAGAGAAATATATAAGAGATAAGAATGTATCTATATTGAAAAAGACACTTAACTTAAAAAGCTTAAGATCCCAAAGCTGCTGACTGGTTCAAATCAACTTTGTTTAAAAATGGCATTCTCCAATCTGTGAAGTAATCTATGAAAACCTACTCTATGACCTGTCTTTGTATTTTTCAGAGCCATTTCTTTCATATTCTTTCTCTAATTCTTCAAGTATGTTGTAAAATTTTTCAGAACTAAGACATATTCCCTGTCATTTATTTATTATTAGAATCTTACCTCATCATCTGCCTCTTTCCCCCAAACAAAACAATTATATGGATTATGAAGAGATGTGCAGAAAAATAAAATGAAAATTGCTAAGCAAGAATAATGGGGCAAAAGGAAATTAAGAGAAGGAAGGTAATAGAGAGTCAGGGGCAAAGTTAGTGACTGAAATGTCATCCAGTGTTACAAACTTAGGGAAAAGTGAGCTGAAATTTTGGACTGTGCTTCCTAGGAGCCTGTTCAAAATGAGAAACACAATCTGCTGGTCACACGTCAGCTGTGTGTTCTTTTCAAAACATGGGTTTAATCATGCCAAACTTTTTCAACATGCTTAAATTTTTCAATGACTTTCCACCTCCACTTGCATTTCTTCCCTGACCTCACAAAGGGTTCAAGTCCCTTACACTATTAGCTCTAACAATACAGTGCAACTCTTCAAAGCACACACTATAGCTCCATCTCAACATTTTTTAATAGGCTAGGGGAATTTATGCATCTCTCACTTATTAAACTCTAAGTTCCATGAGGTTAAGGACTGTGTCTCCTGTGTTCATCAGTATGTGCCTCATATCTGTCACAGTATTTAGCATGTAGTAAAAATTCAGTTAGAGTTTGTTTAAAAAAAAATAAGAGCAAGGGAGAGGCAAGCTTTTTTTCATACTGAAACCTGATAAAAATGTCTTTGTATAGATTCTCATAAAAGAAAGTGTGTGATACAGGAAACACTGCCCTCAACAACCTCATTAAAAGTAAGTGTAGGATGAGAATATTTACGCATAAACATTCTTCAATGCCAAACTGCATGGTACCAAGTTATAGTTTCATATAGCAGTTCAATAACAATCCAAAATGATCCAAGGATGAAATTAGAATAGATTAAAAAAAGACTTCAGATTCTTCAGCTCATTCATCTCAGATACGTTTTACAACCAGCCATAGATCTAGAGCATTAGAAAGAGCACATACTAACAGGGCACCTGGGTGGTTCAGTTGGCTGAGGGTCCGACTTCAGCTCAGGTCGTGATTTCGTGGTTCATGAGTTCAAGCCCCACACTGGGCTCATTGGTGTCAGCCTGTCAGCGCAGAGTCTGCTTCAGATCCTCTGTCCCCTTTCTCTGCCCTTCCCCCTGCTTGCACTCTCTCAAAAATAAATACAAAGTTTAAAAAAAAGAACAAATACTTGGGAGTGTAGATATTTTTAAACTAACTGACAGTAGGGTCATACCTATAAGAATCCTTCGAGCTGAGGTAATCTTTTGAAAACTAAGGAGCCAAATCAAGACAAGCTGAATAAGAGCTGGAGCTACTGTTGTTTATACATATGTATATGTATTGTTGTTGGTTGTATGTGTGTGTGTATATAACTATATATATATATATACATCACATATATACAGTTGTATATATGTGTGTTTGTGTGTGTGTATATATATGTATATATGTACGTATTGTTAGTGGTAGATATTTGCCATGTGATCACTGAATGATTGAAATTCTCCTCACTCCTTCTCCAATGATCTTTTCTTTATCAACCTCTTTTTAAGGGAACCTATAGTTCCTGAGTAAACTTAAGAGACTTTGTTGGTTTCTGTGAAAAGGTCTCTTTGCACATTCTTTTCTAAAAATAATGTCAGTTAAAATGGTTCAAGATTTGTCTCCTGAAAATTAAAAGACATAAGCTTTTATAAATCTTCCATGGTGATACAGATCCAGAACTACTGGCAATCAACAAAACTAACTATAAAAATAAATTTATGAGATTAGATGTGAATCAGAAGAGTTGATGTTGGCATGTATATAAAGAGTTGCCATAAAAAGCTTTCTCTCAACTGGAAATGAAAACTTTGAAAGTCTTGGGACAACTCGGTGGTGGTTCAGTCGGTTAACCATCTGACTGGATCAGGTTGTGATCTCATAGTTCGTGGGTTCAAGCCCTCTGTCAGGCTCTGTGCTGGCAGCTCGGAGCCTGGAGCCTGCTTTGGATTGTGTCTCCCTCTCTGTTTTGACCTCTTCTGATCATGCTCTGTCTCGCTCTCTCCCTCAAAAATAAATAAACAAACAAAATTTTTACAAAAGAAAACTTTGAGGGTTTTCCATGGACCAAGGATGCTGAGCAAACTAAAATCTTCAGGAAATGTATGGGAGGTAAAAGTTTCTATTCTTTCAATTAGCTAGAAGTAAAGAAGGGAGGGTAGCGAAGTCACAGAGCAAGGATCATTTTACTCTTACACTAATGATAGGTGGTAAATTACGGAGGTAATAATTTGTATGTGTTTTTCTGATTTATGTTGTTCCTCTTTCAGAGAATGTTAGCAGATGGCAGAGAAAGAAGTGTGGAGGTGAGAGGTGGGGCCAGAACTATCCTGTAAATTTCATTACTCTCTAAGAAAGAGCACATGGAAGTATACACACAATAATAATTTCCTGATTATGGCAATGGGGAAATGTTTAGGCTTTGACACAGTTTTTCTCCTAGCCTAGTGTTTAAGAAAGTAAGCCCAAGTCCTGAGCCCTTGATCCTGGCTGAATCCTCACCTAATAGAGGATGCAATGCCCACCAGATTTCAGGCAAGCTACTGTGACCAGTTTAGATGTCAATGGAGGAGGTGGGGAGTGTCTACTCATAAGTCATCCATACCCTTCACACAGTTTACCAGCTGATTTAGTAGAAAACTGAAATGAATGGTATCTTACACAATTCCAGTCACTATTATACTTGTCTTTGAAGCCAGGCCAGATATTCTGGTCTGGCTAGTTCAGGGGGGGTCTAGATTCAGAGGCACTCACATGAATTTTTAGATGTTTAGCTTCTGAGAATCTAATCTGACGCTTGGAAGACTATTAATTCTCTGAAAAAAGGAAGACTACAATTTGCTAGTGTCTGAGAGTGTCTGTGACTAGAATGTTTCTCAAACACAGCAGCAGCGAATTAGCAGGATAACAAGGGCAAGACTGGCAGGATCGAACACTAAGGGCCGAAGCTTTGGTTGCTGGACTGAGGTGTCCTCTTGACTGAGTTTGGCACTGAACAAGTGGGCGGCACCATTGGTGTCATCTCCATTCAAACTGCCCGTGAGGGCACAGGCAAGGAGCCATGCACCATATGACCAGGTTGGAATGAAAAATTCTCCACTCTTTGACAACACCATAATTCTGGGAATTTTGTAAAATCCAGTGGAGGGAGCAGGAAATCCCAGCATGAGTGATTTTAGGATTCTCGAGAATACTGATAACTCAGATTTTTCTAGCTCTCCAGTGTTTCAGATTATCTGTCTCACAAAGGAAGCCTCAGGGATCCAAGGTATTTTTTGAGACTGGAAAAACACAACCCAAGTATTTTCTTAGTAGTCTAATTAGAGCTAGAATTGGTCCAGTTTATTACAATATCAGAAGAGAGTTAGATGATGCATCCAGGCCAAATGACTGCACATTACGTGAAACAAAGAAAAGGGAAATCGAAATGAAATTTAGCAGTAATTAATATAATAGTTTAATTTTACTAAGGTGTTTCTATTTTTAATTATTTATTAAACTGAGGTTATAACTAGAATATACTGTTCTTCCTCAATTTACAAGGAAGTTATGTCCCAATAAACCCATCATTAAGTCAAAAATATTTTGAGTGGAAAATGCATTTAATATACCTACTCTACCAAACATCATAGCTTAGCCTAGCCCACCTTAAAGGTGCTCAAGAACACTTAACATGAGCCTGCAATTGGGCAACATCATCTCAAGCAACTTCTATTTTATAGTCAAGTCTCAAATATCTCATGAAATTTGTTGAATGCTGTACTGAAAGTAGCAAACAGAAAACCTGTATGGGCACAGAATGGTCATCAGTGTATCAGATGTTCAGTCACATGGTCGTTAGGAACCCACAGCTGGCTGCCAACCCCCATCATCAACACAAAAGCCAGAATAAACTGTTTAAATGTGAATTAAATCATGGTGCTCCTCTGCTCAGAACCTGCTAAAAGTTTCTCATTTTTTCTTAAAGAGTCTTAATAGTGGCATAGGAGGTTCTACAAAATTGGACCCCACATACATACTCTCGCTTGACCTCATCTCCTACTATTCCTTTCTTAATTACTTGGAATGTACTTGCCACCTTGTTATTCCTTGAACATTTCAATTATGGTCTCACCTCTGGGCCTTTGCACTTGCTCTTCCCTTTGCCTGCTTTGCCTATAGATATCCCCCTCATTTTTTCTTTCAAATTTAGTTGGGTCTCTGTTCAATTGTACCTATGAGACCAAGGACCATGGCCTTACTTACTTATTTGTAAGTAAGGCCATGTCTTAGTATGCTATACATATGGTAATTGGACTCCAACATGTTTTCCTTGTCTGTTTCATTATTCTTCACAATATTAAAAATATTAACTTCTGACATACAAAAAATATACTTATTGTCTGCCCCCTTCCCAAGGATATTGTTCCCTGTTGTATGGAGAATACATGGAACAATTAGTTGCAGGTTTATTAGCAGACCTTCAGTTGGTATTTGCTAAAAGAATACTTAAAACTCACAGTGGAAGCTATCATATTATACAGGCACAGATTGCTGTCTAAACCTCTATTCTCACCTCATAGTTCTCAATTTCAGCTATTCTGGCCTCTTTCAAGTTCTGGGAACATACCATTCTCTTTTTGATCTCATGATTTCTGTCCATACTTTTCACTATGCTTGGCTGCCCTTCCTCAGTTCCCTTCCCTGACTGGTCCTTACTTATCCCTTTGAGCTGAGCCTAAATGTTACTTTGTTAGAGAACCTTTTCCTAATCAGCCCCATGTTATTCAATAAAACATCTTATTTGTGTTCTTCATGAACACAATTTCCATCAATGTATTATCTTGAGAATTTTCATCTTAGTGCTTACATTTCTACTTAACCAGATATTCTGTAAATGTTTGCCTTATTCATCAGTGTATCTTAAAAACTAGAAAATGGTTGGCACGTAGTAGGCATTTGAAAAAAAATTGAATGGATAACTGAAGGGGGTATATTTTGGCCTAAAAGAATTTAAAACAAACCAATTCCTGCTTTATAGCCTAATCACTCAAACTTGGGTAAAGTGGAGTTGACTTTTCCTTCTACCCTTTAACTGTGGGAATGACCAGTGTCATCATTCCATACATCACTGAGACCCAGTTTCCTAAATGAAAACATGTACATTTCATAGGACTCAATATAATCAACAGAGTCCGATTCATATTTTAGGGAAGCGTGGGGATCATTTCAATGTTTAGAGATTCTTTGCCATACCTATAGAAACTAGGAGTTATTGCGGTTAAAAGGGCAGAAAACATTCATGTGGGTGGAATATTAACAGTCTCTAGGATGCTGTGGCTGAGCCCGAGGACTCCTCACGAGGTGGCATCACCATGCCCCCCATGGTCCTTAGTCTCATAGATATGATAAGAGGATTTTATAAGTAAACACAGAAACAGACTCTTAGAGACAAGCTTATCTTAACTAGATTACCTTGAAACTGATAGGTGAATGACAAAGCCACGTAATAAATTTACAGACTGGGAATATAACTTTCTGGGGACTAAGGTGCTTCTTAGTTCTTAGAAGTTCCTGAACAGGATTTTTTCCGTATAGATATGTCAGGTAAGAGGAAGTGTTAAATCAAAGGACTGCTCAGTAATCGCAGAATCAGAACAGAGTGTGGTCAAGGGTCTTGAGGGTGGTTCATCCAGAACTTACAAGGCACCTGGTCTCTGTTCTTATATCCTGAACTGTGCTGTGCAGGCAGTTGTACCCAGTGAAGCCAACTCGCCACATGGCTGTTCCCTTTAGATGATCTATGCTGACTGCAGATGTGACAATTTCACTAATTAAGTGATATTCTAGTATGTTCCCATGGAACTAGAGAAACATTTTGCTAAGCGTTGTTTTCGAGCCATTTAATTCTCACAGGACAACCTTATTTCCCTTTCCTCTAAGAACTTGGGGAGGCCTCATTGCTCGATCCTTAAGGCTTGGGACTACATGGAAATAAATTACTCTTACCCCCTCCTAAGGCAATGAAAATGTATAACTCACTAGATACTACAAGGGTATTTCTAAAAGTTTCTGTTCTATATTAACATTTTCCTGCTCTAAAGGGAAAAATTGCTCAGAAGGCTCTGTGTTCTTTTTGAATAATGGCTGGAAGAGGACCCAGGTCATAGTCAGGAAGACTGAGATATAGATTCGAGCTAGAGTGTGCGTCAAACCTCTGCACTCACATTCAGCTTCTCCCACAAAAACAGAGAATCATTCGATTGTTTCCTTGAAATGGGAAAAGATGAGGTGGTAAAGCATGAGTGTGTGTGTATGTGTGTGTGCGCACATGCACATAAGTGTGTGTATATACTGTGTGGTCACTTCCCTTCTCTTGTGACCTGTGGCTCACAAGGCATTGTGACAATATAGACCTTCCTAGCTGAGGATGATTAGAAAGAAATGTTAAGGCCTGTTTTAGTGGGTGGGAAAGAGGGAGTCCCTGCTCTGACATTCGATTTGGCCAAGGAAACAGCCTTCCTATACCTCCTGGTTTAGCTCTAGGCTATTCCTCTTTCAGAGGAATGCTATCACAAATGGGCCGAGAAACACCACACAGAGGCTCTGTCTCTGCCCTTGCAAAGGGACAGTGGCTGACCAGGGCATTTTAAAGCCTTTATGTGGTGCCTCCTGAGTCAGACTGAATAGCTCTCAGCTGAAATTGCCAATGGATAAAAGCTCTCTTTAGAAATGGCCCTTTGATGAAAAGTTTTGGAATTCTTAGTATTATAACCCTTCAGCCAAATCCCATTATGTCTATTTCTTCCTTTGAACTACAGGGAACTACAGAGGTAAAGCCCTTCTCGAGAGAAGGGAGGGGAAGTTTGCTGTAAAGGGGAGAGAAATGACTTAGTGTTCTATCTTTGCAAAAAAAAAAAGTTTAGTTTTTTAACAGAGGTGTCTATGAAATGAAAGCAGCCCTCAGGGGGAAAGTTCAGACGCCACTGTGATTGGGAACTTGGCTATGATGGTAGCCTCTCCACGAAGCAGGTGTGGAAGACCCTATTGTCACGCACCATAAAAGCTCAGGCCAAGCTTGGAGTGATAAGATCAGGCAGTCAGCAATTAGACGGTGTTGGAGATGTCTCTCATTGCTCCTCTCAAAATAACCCTTATTAATTTTTCCAATTGTCACTATAGGCCCTTCACTGTTCATTTTTTCCCTTATTTACCATTTTATTAAGCATCTCCTTACGTTCTATCTTCAGAGAGTTTTAACAGTCATTAATCGGGTAATTGTCACATCACTGCAAGGAAATTCACTACCAATGTCAACAGATGCCAGAGGAAGGAAATGGGGGCATGGAGAGGTTAAGTGAATTGCCCAAATTCACTTAAGCCAGTAACCAGAGCAGAGGGTGAACACTCTTAGCATATGATTCCTTGTCTGTGGTGAACCCTGGGAATGGGTAGCCACTTTAATTTAAATTTTTACTCTGAGTGATTTTTTTGGTCACATTTTTTATCCCGTTTTCCCTCCATTTTCCAGATGAGTAAGAGTCTTACAGAGGTTTGTATAATTATCTTCGGAGCAGGTGTATTTTCAGTGATCATATTCAGAACAAGGCACATTTTAGAAATTACTGCTGGAAAGTACTAATATTGCAAAAAGAAAAGCAGAAGTATGGCTTCAGTAGCAATTTTTATACCTCTCTGCATTGCCAAAAGATGCATACATATCCTGAACCCACTATCACAAGAGAAGTGCACACAGAAAACACTTGTGCACACACATTTGAAAATCACACACACACACACACACACGATTCCTTCATCCTAAGCCACTGATGTCTTGACTCTAATTACACTGAGTTAATAGATTCTGGGAAGATTCTGATACTAACTTCAGACAGAAAACGAGATATTTTAGCTCCCAAGCCCAGTAATTTGTAATATTTTCAATAATTACATTGCAAAGAAAAGTCATCTTCCAAATTTTTTTATTTTTCGCAGTCTCTTTTTCTTCCTTCGGGAAATATGACATGAGTTCACGGCGTTAGAGGTGGCTAATAAACAACAGTTTCATAACACTGACATTGCCAGTCAATGAAATCTTTAAAAAAAATAAGAAGTTAGGCTCTCCCATGATGTTTTGCCTATTTTTTAATTCAGGCAGAAAGACTGGACAAGGAATTATAATAGTGGCAAGGTTTTCAGTAAACCAAAAATGGTTTTCCAACTCTCATGATGTACTGGTTCTCCAAATAACCCCTGTAAAGGATTAAAGAAAACAGGTTTAAAATGAAATTTGGAATTAAACCTATTCAAATAGGAGAAAAAATTAAAATAGGAAAGTTTATTATATTTTATCTAAAAATAAGCAAGAGCCAAGCACATGAGCCTGGGATAAAGTGGTGGATATGAACTCAATTAATCTAAGCTAGCCTGTGGATATGGCCCTTATTTAAGAATGAAAGACAAGAAGTGGCTAACTGGTAGGTAGAAGGGAGTGGAGTGGGCAGAGAAGCAGCAGCATGTCTGAAGGTCAGAAGAGAGAAAGAGTAACACAAGGATAGAAGACATTCAGTGTTGCTGGTGTACTAAGTGTGAGGAAAAAGGTGAAGATAGAGATACAAAGGGCAAGATAGGAAAAGGGAGCCAGGAGTCAGACCCATAATCACAGAGCGCTCCAGTCCTGGAGCACTAGTTGACTGGGATGTTATCATGACCTGTTTTAACTCATCGAATTGATTATAAACAATTACTTTTTGATTTATTAAAAAATTCAAATATTTTGATACATTTATAGAAATACATATGAATTGATTAGTATATAATTTCATTTGTTCAACAAATATTTGTTGGCTTTGTGCTACGTGCTTGACACTGATTTAGACCGGAGAGATAAAGCAGTAAATAAGACACATAAGATCTTTGTCTCACGATGTGTTTGTGTGTGTTCACGTGCGTTTGTTTGTTGTTTATACAGACCATGGGCTCTAAAATGTTACACTGGACTATATTTATTTAGAATCCAACATTCGGATGAAATCACAAGGATATATTATTTACCCATTTCAACTGTACTATTATTCAAAGAAAAAACCCCCTAAAACAGAGAACCACTCTAGGAATAATTATGCTCTATCAGCAAGTGATTTAGGGAAAAATGAATAAGATAGACAAAGGAGACTGAGCAAGCTGAGTGATGAACGAGACGATATTAAAATTTCTGGCAGAGAACATAGGTCATGCTAAACACAGAAAGGAGAGATTCATTTTGGTACATAAAAATGTGGCATCTCCATTCATAGGAACTACTCCCTGCATTTGCTCTATTACAAAGCTATTAACTTCTATTAAAATAAAAATTAAATTCTCAAGCTGAAAGAAGCTTATGGAATTAATTATGATGATTTGTGAAGGGAAAAGAGGGGGTGTTTCCATGGGGCTGCAAATGTATGAGAGAAAATGAATAGAATGGAAGAAACATCTCCGTGTGGGGTTTGTAAAAGACTTTATAGGAGGAATTATTCAGATATTTTAAAGATGGAGTAAGTTTGGTTTTTACATATAAAATAAGTTTCCTCAGGTAATTTCATGTAAATTGTAAAAATAACCTTCCCACAATTCTTTGGGTGTTTCCAACAGGACACCCTCCCTACGGGGATTTGTGAGCAGGGTGTGGAAATTTTTCTGATGGAATGATCCCAGAGGATCATGCTTCACAATGAAATGAAAATGAACCCTCTAAGTGGCTTTCAATCAAACAAGAAAAAATGAAGCAAAAATGTGTGACACAAAGTATTATAGATAGCACTTGGAGATTTCTAAAACGAACTCTAAACTCAAATCATCAAGGGCAACATATGAATGCTGATTATGAAAATTTGTTCCCTTTATCCAGAGTCACACATTCGCTGGCTGCTCCTTCACTTTGCTCCTTGTTTATTTGTTTGCCAGAAAGACAGATCAACTAATCATAAACAATGGGGGAAATGGCAGTTTAAAAGCAATAAAGTTAAAAAAAATCATGAAAAGAGGAATTGAAATCAAAAGATGAATGTTTATAATATAGTGCAGGGCAGGGGGTAATCCAGGCAGGCTCGATCAGACACAAGGCAATGAGAGTGACTTTATGAAAGTCTTCAAAAAGTCTTTGGGGCTTTAGACACAAAGAAGTCACCAGAGGCCTAAATGTGTTCTATGTCATGACTCTAGAATTGAATCTCACACCAATAGGCTGTAGTTTATTAACAATGCAGACATTGGCCCAACTGTCATGCTATTTTGCTGAAGAGTATATAAAACTCTCATTGGACACAGAATGGGTGACGGTGGGACTATAGTGATGTTCAAATCATACCACATACACGATAATCATTACTCCCAATAACATTAACTTTGCAGGTACTTTATAAAGATGAATTTAATTTTCAGGACTTCATAAGAAACATAAAACTCTAATAACACTTAATAATGTTCAAGCTTCTCATACTATAGACTTCAAGTATGAGCAAAAATTACTCAAGGTTTTAGGGCCATCTCCAAACCTTAGAACAAACACCCCATGAGATCTTTAATGTCATTACAAAGCAAAAAAGTCTAAGTTTATAAGTTCTCATCTGAAACACCCTAACGCAGTGAAGTACGTGCTGGTTGATTTATCCCTTCTGGAAGAATGAAAGGTTGCGTTGGACCCTGTGAGATTTTAACCTGTGATCCTAGAGAATCTTCCAGAGCTTCAAACCTCAAGTTTGATGTGTAACCTACTGGTTTAAAGGGACCTACATATTAGTACTGGAGAGTCTGACATAGTGGGTGGGTACTTCAGACATTAGGAAGAGCAATTTAGTCAGCAAGACACCTATAGTCACTGTTCTAATCATAAAAAAAAAAAAAAAAAAAGATGATCTTTCCAAGAGCTACCACAAGGAGCATTTTGATACGCACTGAGTGAAAGTAAATCCTGTTGCTGGAATTTTTCTTTATGGAACTTCAGCCTCAATTTAGAAAAGGAGCTCATTTCTGAAAATAATGCCTTCTTTTATTAGTAAAATGTTTGAGATGTACATTATGCTCAAATCCATGTGATGTTATTGTTGAATATACATCATTCTTGAGTTCAAAGTACAATAAACTTATTTATCTTAATTTAATTAATATTCTCCAGTTTCATACTTGATTATTACATGATTCAGACAGATAACTGACATTCCCTGAAATACAAATCAACATACTGACACTTGATGAACTGCTATCATATGGGTCCTTATTAAAGAGAGTGTTTACAAATCACATTCCCACCTGTCACCACTCCACATCCCTGATTCACCAAGAGGCCAAAATCCCAGTCAGCATGCTGGGAGCCATTTCTGAAGTAAGGTGGGTTTACAAGGTGGAGGCCTCCCACCGTCAGATGGCGACCTGACGTCTACACCCACTCAAATTTTGCTTGAGCACCGACCCCCAAGGCGCCTGGTTGACTGGTATCAGACCTTGTGAAGGAACTTATAGGAGTTTCTTCTTTTGGGATTATAGGAGAAAATATTACATTTTCCAAGAAACCTGTTTTTCTTCCCCTTGAGAAAACAGGCTATTGACCTCTGCTCACAAAAGAACTAACTCTTGCCTTTGCTATGCTAAAAACATTGCTTTGTATTCAAATGCTAAAGATACCTTCCTTCTCCATATGATAAGCATCTAGTCACCTACTTCAATCACTATTGATAAATATTATGCATGAGTCTTCTACCAATCTATGTTCTGGGAAATTTTTACATACCAAAGAATTTGTCATCAGAAATCATTGTCTAAGTCAATTGCCACTTCTGTTTTGTACCCCATACATTTTTTCAATAAATAAAGCTGACTCTGGTCAGTGTAGAGATGCCTGCCTGGTGATCAGAAAGAAGCCTAGGCTCTCTCACTCCCTTTCGCCAACACTGTCCATCCTTCAGAGAGCCCTGGACCTGCTGGAGCTGGACTCCGGCATCAGCAGAGGAGACTTTCATACTTTCTTCCTTTCCTGGCTGCTGTTTCTGAGCCAAGCCTCTCAGAATATAATATTTTTCACACTTTATGCTTATATGTTATTTTCTTTTGTGAGTGAGAGGGAGGAAGGTGTGGTGGAAGGTATTTTCAGAAGGTAAAAAAAAAAAAAAACCAAAATCAATCTTTTTGGACTATGATATAAATCTCAATATAACCAAGTTTTCCTAATCAGAAGCAGTATCAATTTTTGTGATTATTTTCTGGTTAAATTCTATTTTTTTTCAGCCACTGTTACCAATTTCTGCCCAAACAATTAAATTTGCTTTGGAGTTAATCCAATTTGGATTTGCCAAAGCAAACAGACAACTGAAAACAAAACAAAACAAGAAATAAAAAGCAAACCAGAGAGCTTAAAAACATTTTATATAACATATAAAATCTAAACATTTTCTTTACAAAATTACTTAAGCTTGTCTTTATTTTTTTCCCTTAAAAATGGTTATTTATTTTTGAGAGGGAACATGCATGGGGAAGGGGCAGAGAGGTGGAGGACAGAGTATCTGAAACAGGCTTTACACTGATAGCAGAGAGACCCATGTGGGGTTTGAACTCATTATGAGATCATGACCCGAGCCAAAGTTGGACTCTTAACCAACTGAGCCACCCAGGTGCCTTTATTTTCTTCCCTTCTTGTCTCTGTTCTTCCTTTACAATCTTAGGCTCCTGAAGAAAATGAGTACACTTTTAAAATTATGGTTTTTATATTGCTATTAATACCAGGAATTTAAAAAAGAAAATTTTACTAATACTTAATATGTATAATGTCCTCTCATTTCCCAGCTCTCCCAAAAAAATGGAATTGAGTGAGTCTCAAACAGGAACAGTTGACACATCGATACAATTCACTGAGAAAACAATAGAAGTTTCCACTGTGTATCTTAGCTGATTTCACTGCCTAGGTAGGGACGAGATGTAACACTTAAAATGTATATGGGGGAAATAAAATTTTTTCTCCTATGGCTATGATGACATATTATTTACCGTACTGAAGATAGACAGATTAAATACAGGACGCCCAGTGAAATTTGAATTTTACATAAAGAAATGTTTCCGGTAAAATGTGTTTCAAGCATTGCATGCGACATACACTAAAAATTAGTATTTGTAATTTGAAATTCAAATTTAACTCAATGTCCTACACTTTTATTTGCCAGATCTAGTAACTCTCACCACAAACAAAAATGAAATAAAAAAAGTGTGGATGACATGCAATGTGAACAATAGTTTTTGATCATGCATGTATTTGTGGAGTTTTCATCTGTAATTTGAATAAACTATTGTTTGAGACTTTGATGAAACAAATTGCTTTGATTATTGACACATCTTGATGACAACTCAAGTATGGGGGTTTCTTCTCTAAATCTTAAGGATTGTTGTTTTGATCCTGTATCCATGTCTGTTGGTCCTTCCGGTAAAACTCAAGTTTATATTTTAATAGTACTGGGCCAGACACAGCTATTATCACAGAAAATATGTTAGGACTACAAAGCGTCTGGATTTCTCAAAATTTCTCCTTGGCTCTTCCATCACTACCAAAATGGGAATTTTGTTGGAAAGGAAGGGATGTATTCTAGATCACAAATGTCAGACTAGCTGAAAGGGAAATAAGTCAGTCAGAGAAAGACAAATACCATATGATTTCACTCATATGTATAATTTAAGAATCGAAACAGATGAACATAGGGGAACACAAGGAAAAAGAAGATAAAAACAGAGAGGAAGGCCTCTTAAATACAAAGAACCATAGAGCCTCTTAAATACAGAGAACAAACCAAGGGTTGCTGGAGGGGAGGCAGTTGGGGACATAGGCTGAATGGGTGATGGATATTGAGGAGGGCACTTGTTGGGATGAGCACTGGGTGTTATATGTAATTGATGAATCACTAAATTCTACTCCTGAAATCATTATGCTATATGTTAACTAATTTGTATTTAAAACTTTTAAATTTTAAAAATTAAAAAAAAAAGAAACAAGCTGAAACTGGGAGTTAGCAGCCTCCTCCTGTCCCCAGTTGTTTTCGTCTTTACTCTTCCCAGAGTGTTGACTTCAGTCTTTTCCTTGCAGATTCTTGTCAGCTCTTCCTTCCACATGATAAAACAGGGGCATCCCAAAATTCTAATTGTACTTGTACAGGTACACTCACAGCCAAAGCTTTCATATCATTTCCAATTCCCTAAGAATAAGAAATATCACTATCTCAACATGGAACAGATGAACACCTCTGTGTTAATAAGCTATGGTCAGGACTGGTGTTACCGAGTATAGGGCTAGCTCATGGTGGTTTACTCTTGGAGAGTAGCACCTGTAAAAAGAAAAAAAATCCAGTCATCAGTGTGTGGGCTAGAACGATACCTTAATAGGTACCAATCACAGGTACTAAGGAAAAGGAGATTCAAAATAAATTTTATAGCTTATGATGAGGTCAGGTTTGGGTCAGTGGATAGAGCTTACTGAGCATCTGGGATTAAGGATACAACAAACACAGGTGAAGACAAAACCAAGGAAAACTTGGTCTTACACAGGAAATGTCAAATTAAAATTTTGCTTTGAATTTTTTTTAACTTTGAGGAAAAACAAACCAAGAAACAAAAAACCCAAACATATAGGAAATAATTAACATGGGAAAAACACTACTAAGTGCTCTGAAGTTGTTTTAAAAACACGGGTGGGGGGTAGTATTTGGATTTTCTAGTTTTAGATTCAAGTATTTGTTCGCAGCAGTACTGGCTGGAAAGCTTTTGTTTAATAAAACATTAATGATAGTTTTCTTTAATATATTTTAGAAGAAAACCCAGCTATTAACTCATGGGTTTGTTTAGAAGTAAAACACGATAGTTTTATTTCATTAAACTTTGGTGGAGATTTTTGGTACTTGTAGACCCAGCACTCACGTGAAGATGCTATTTAAAATCTTAAAAAAGTATGCTCTCTCCAATGCCTTCTAATTCTTCTAGGAGCTTTCATTAATAATAGCCAAAGGCGACTATAGCAGTTAAAGGAAAGATAAATTGAACTGAAAATTTTAAGGTGATACTTAACTACTCTTGAAATAAATTTTAGGTTTATGGAGGCAAATCAAATACATTTAATGCTATTCACGTGCCAATCATATTTAATGATAATCACAGACACTGTTCCTGGCACTTGATGCTTGGGACAGTTAAATACAGCCATACCATATTTTGTTTTTCCTCTCTCTATTGCTCTTCTCAGATAATGCATTTTTTTTAACCAATTGAAGGTTCCTGGCACCTCTGCATGGAGCAAGTCTATCGGCACCATCTTTCCAACAGCATTGGCTCACTTTGTGTCCTCTATGTCACATTTTAGTAATTCTCTCAATACTTCCAAATTTTCATTATTATTATATATTTGAATGGCTGCAATCTCATGATAAAACTTTAAGGGATGAGGAGTTGCTTCTTATGAATAAGCAGAGAAAGTGGTTTCTTGAGATGGAATCTACTCCTGTGAAGATGCTGTGAAGATTGTTGAAATGACAACAAAGGATTCGGAATATTGCATAAACTTAGTCAATAAAGCAGCAGCAGGGTTTGAGAGGATTGACTCCAATTTTGAAAGAAGTTCTATTGTGGGTAAAATGCTATCAAACAGCATCACACACTAGAGAATTTTTCCTAAAAGAAATAGTCGATCCATGCGGCAAGATTCATTGCTGTCTTATTTTAAGAAACGGCCACAGTCAGGAATTAAAGGGCACTTGTCATGATGAGCACCGGGTGTTGTATGGAATTCTTGAATCACTATATTGTACACCTGAAATTGGAGAACACTATATGTTAACCAACTGGAGTTAAAATAAAAACTTAATTAAAAATGAGAAAGAAATTGCCTCAAGCGCCCCAAACCTTCAACAACCACCACCCTGATCAGTCAGCAGCCACCAAGATCAAGGGAAGACCCTCCCCCAGCAAAGATTATAACTTGCTGAAACCTCAGATGATAGTTAGCATTCTTAGCAATATAATATTCTTTAATTAAGGTATATGCATTTTTTTTTAGCCATAATGCTATTGCACACTCATCAGACTACAGTACAGTGTAAACATAACTCTTACACATGCTTGGGTAACCAAAAAATCCATTTGACTTGCTTTATTACAATGTTTCCTTTATTGTGGGGTCTGGAACCAAACTTGCAAGATCTCAGAGGTATGCTTGCCATTACCTTAAATATTAAGGCATTTAAATCTCAAAGCAATGCTTTGAGGTAGATGCTATTATCCTTCTAATCTTTCAGGTAAAGAAAAGGATGCACAGAGAAGTTAGGAGATTTTCCATCGACACAAGCGGTGGAACCAGGGTTTGATTCCAGGCAATGTAGCTCTGTGGTCTGTGCTCCTTAACACTACCACATGCTCTCACTCAGCTAAGACATTAGCACACTGGATAAATCACAAACACAATGTTTTTAAAGAGCAGTAGCTAAGTATTAATGTGGTTGTTCGTGCTAATAGGCATTAGGCTTATTTGTTTTAAATATATGATGTATCCATATTTATGATATATTTCTTCTTTTATGTTCTTTTACATTTAAATATTTATTGTATTAAACAAAGTGTAACATGGAAAAAAATTCTGTAAACCTAGATAATTCTGAATGAATATGTTCCAAATTCATTCTTAAGAAATCGTACAGGGAAACGTAAAAATAATTTCAGAAGTCCTTACAATAATTTACTTAAAATAAAAATTAGAGAAATATTATATTATAGTAGGTTAATAGCACTCTTTTAAAAGCTGTTTTCTCAATTTGATTTCTCCTTAATTAAGGGCTGGTGATATTTATGCTAATAAAAGTATCTGGTATATGACTGGGAGATTCTTTTTAACATAAAAAATTATACAGCCTGACAGTGTTCCAAGAAATAATCGCCTTAATAATGATAGAAAAAAGCCTGGTTATTAAAAATAGCATAAAATAAAACTGTTCTTTATTTTGGCAGCAGCCTCAAAATCACCAATTACATTTCAAATTCACTGTAAGTTATAAAACTATCTTGGAATAAGTTTGTCTGTGTCATTACATAATTTCTATAAACTTTAACCCCCCCTCTCCACCTCCCCCAAGCTTTAATAAAACAGGCAAATATACATCTCAATGGCAGATTAAGGCTTTTTGGTAGCTAAACCTAATTAAAATGGCAACATTCCAATGGTTTCTTTACCAGGGAGCAAGGACATCTGTAAGGGATAAAAAGATACCAAGCATTTTGATGCATTTGTTTCCAGTGTTTAAATGTGGCAACAGAAAACAGGGATTGATATTGGCTAAGCTACAAGCAACGTTTGAGTTAGATGTTTAAAAAGAGCACAGGAAATCAAAGCTGTTAAATGAATTTTTATTTAGGTTGTTGTTTTGCCTGCTATTTCTCCTTATTTGCATAGAATTTCCCCCGAATTGTGTACCAATGTATTTTAGACCCTTGTGGAAATTTCTTATGCAGAGAGAAGTTCTACAGGAAAGAAACTGGTTCAGCTTTAATTAACCCAGCATTTCTCAAACTCACTGACCATGAAATACTTTTCTTTTTTTCTCGTTCCCAGCATCAACTTCCTTCCCCCTTTGAGGAGCGTTTGGGAAGAGCTGCTCTAGCTTACCATTCCATGGCATTTGAGAATGTCATTATTAGTCCCAAATGTTTTAAGTGCTTTTTGTGCCCTGAAATTATTTTACCGTGGCCATATATATTCTATGCATTAAGGTGCCACTTCAAGTTCCAAGACAGAGATGCACTGAGAGAAGAAATATGACTCTCCATGCCAGCGAGAGGAAATGTCATAGCTCTTATAGAAGTCACTCATTTGTGTTACATAGACTTGTGTGAACTCCCTGCTCCTGCATCTCCAATTATCGACTGAAAACATTTTGAGGCCCCAGATCACACTAGTCAGATTCATTACATAGCTATCTCAACACCTAGCAAAACATCTAGAGTAGAGGAATCTGCCAATGAATATTTACTGAATCACATTAAAGAATTCAGATTTCCTCAGCCTATTTATTATCATTCTGTAGCTCCTCAAACCCTTGGAATTATACTAGCTGAAAACTGGCCCTGACTTCTTTTTTTTTTTTTTTTTTTAACTTTGTGTTCATGATGGGCTTAGGAACAGGTGCACTAACCATGAACTCAGGTATACAATTGAGATAGGCAGTATGCATAAGTCAAGCACTTTTTAGTTCACAATTTGATTCATATACATAATAAAATTGAGAAAGCAAACAGTACTTTTTCTGATGTTTTATTCATTTTTAATTTTATTTTGTAAAGAATGAGACATGCATTTCTCAGATGACTATTATCAACTGGTTGTGTAGATTTTCTTCTAATTTCATCATTTTAAAAACCCAAAGTTTTTATTTTTTTATTTTTATATTTTTAATTATTTTAATATTTATTTATTTTTGAGAGAGAGAGACAGAGTGCAAGTGTGGAAGGTGAAGAGAGAGAAAGGGAGACACAGAAATTGAAGCAGGCTCCAGGTTCTGAGCTGTCAGCCCAGAGCCTGACACGGGGCTTGAATTCACAGACCATGAGATCATGACATGAGCCGAGTCAGCCGCTTAACCCACTGAGCCACCCAAGAGCTCCTAAAAACACAAAGTTTTTAAAACCATGCGAGACACATATGGAGACACTGCTGGGGGTCATTTTTCTTCGAAACAAATATTTAAAATGAACCAACTTCACTTAGCAGAAATATTGTGAACAGAAGTTTGTTTTTTTTTTCTCAGGTTACACTTTTCACTTGCTGTGTGGCACAAGATGAACAGATAGAAGGTTAGAAGTGCAGGACTGGGAAAAGGATTTCTTGCACACATAGTGTAGCTTGTGCCTCAAGCTAGTTAAATTCTTTTCGGACGTGCACATAATGAATATCTTCTTTAATGTAATCATATTCATTTTCTTAGAGAAAATTTTATTCTAGAAACCATTCCCTGAAAATAAAAATGAAACTCAACATTCATTCAATGCTAAAGGGAAACCAGTTATTTAGTAAAAATAATCTAAAATTTGTAACTGATATTTACTAGCACTTGATAGTTTTGATATATCTTAACAGTTAAAATAGTCTGACATTTTCTATGTACCCCAGCCTTGAACAAGCTTAGCAGGATGGAATTCTAAGTATCAATTTTTCATTATTTTGACATTTGTGTACAAAGTTTTACTTACATGGTAAATAAAATCACAATGCATTAGAAATTTTTTACACTGACATTTATATGCCAAAGTATAATGATTAGCTCTTGGTTAAAGAAATAAAAACCACTCTAGGTATGTCCAGCAGAAAGAATTTAGTATAGGGGATTAACGTTGTAAAGACACAGGAGAGCCTGTCTGTCTCCTACCTTCCTCCTCTAAAAGGTTTCAGTCAAGGGCAGTGATGTTCCCTACTGGAAGATGGTATCATGGAACAGGAAGTTAAGGTAGTCTGATGATATCCAGTAATGCCAGTCTGCAGGAAGTTTCCATGAGGACAGCAGGTTGGAGGAGGATGGCACAAATGTGCCAAAGGCAGTCAGTAATGGCAGGCCACAAAAAGTTGATGTGTTGGGGTAAGAAAGTAAGTCAGGCAGCGTTATGGTTAGCTATATTAAGAGAACAGAGCAACTAAGCAAATGTATTGAGACTAATGGAAGCAGATTTCTCACTGAAGGGGAAGGAAATTACAAATATAGAAATGAAGAAAGCTGAAATAATCCTTGTATTAATCTGAAATTGGAGGTATTGGTGTAAATTCCTGGTTTTTAAGATATAGATAGATGACAGACAGTTGATAGATAGATAAGTGATGGCTAGATGATAGATAAGTGACGGCTAGATGATAGATCAGTAAAAACAGACCAAAGTGTGTGTTTGAGTGTGTGAGTGTGTGTGGTGTGGATGTGCTTTCATATGATACATATATATACTTCCACACTCTTTCTGATGAGAGGTTCTGGATACAGCAACACCCCAGTAGCACTGACCATGTTAATTTAAGCTAATATAAATAAGTAGCAAAATACTCAGAGAATGAACAAGTTTTGAAGGCAAGTTTTGAAGGCAAGTTGGACAAAGAAACCAATTTGAAAGGGCCCCCACTGGCCAAATATAAGACGTAGAAGCATCAAAGAAAATAATGATATTAATGGATTTTAACTCACTGAATAAAATAGAAATCCTCAAATCCATATGGGTAAGTGATTGGAGAGAAGAAAAATCTGTCCTTTACAGTAATATCAAACAGTGAATGTAGACAAATGATGAAGTTAGTAAAATCACTTTGGCAATCATCATAGAACTAATTTAGATAAGTATCAATGAATACTACAACTATTAGGTGAAAGTAGAATGAGAAAAGGGCTATTAATCTAATCTCAAATATTTCCACAGAAAACATTATTAGCAAAGCAAAAATTTAAAAAAGGGGTGCCTGGGTGGCTCTGTCGTTAAGCAGCCAACTTCAGCTCAGGTCATGATCTCAGGGTTCATGGGTTCGATTTCCATGAGGGGCTCTGTGCTGACAGCTCAGAGCCTGGAGCCTGCTAAAGATTCTTTGTCTCCCTCTCTCTCTGCCCCTCCCCCGCTTGTGCTCTGGCTCTGGCTCTCAATAATAAATAAACATTGAAAAAAACTTTTTTAAATACAAAAGAGACTCCTGGCACTCAAAATTTTAGTCTAGTGGTCAAAATGGAAACCACCAGTAATCAATATTGTATGACAAATCAATATTGTGTGCTACCAGATAGGATGTAAACAGAACAGTGCATCACTTCTGTGTTATTCCTGCCCCAAATCCATAACCTGGGTCTAACCATGAAGAAACATCAGACAAATCTAATTGAGAAATATTCTGCAAAATTGCTACCCTATAATCTTCAAAAACATCAAGGTCATGAAAACAAAAAGACTAAAGCCCTTCTCCAGATTGAAAGAGACTAAAAAGACAACCATATGCAAGCATAATCCTCTTGCCATAAAAGAAATATTGGAGTTATTGGTGGAGCTTGAATGGGATTTCTAGGAGGAGTTTGCTATAATATTTTTACAACATTCTGGAAATTTGAAACTGGTTAAAAATGGAAATTTAAAACAAAAAGCAGTAGAATGGAGAATACAAGTGAAGATGCTGATAATTTTTGATTTGCAACTAAGCATTTAGAAAGTTGGAAAGCTGTTGCAAAACTGTACATGTGAAAATCCACACATCTGTAGACTACTATCAGAGAAGCCATAATATGGCTTCTGACTATGCTCTTCCTTCCAAATCTCTTGCTGAGTTATCCTCTTTAGAAGAACTAACATGGAACACTGCTGGCAAAGGCTTTTGGGAACTGTAGTTCCCCGACTTCAAAGCTCTTGTATGTATAGAAAGTGGGTAATGCCAACAACCAGGCATGCAAAGCATCACAGATCAATTCAGTTAACACAAGGTTGAGTGCTTTTTGTTATTTATTAATAAACATAGGTTTGCAGTTTGAAGGTCAATGCTTTCACTTTTTGGGGTGCCTGGGTGGCTCAGTCGGTTAAGCATCTGACTTTGATCCAGGTCATGATCTCAACAGTTCATGAGTTCAAAACATGCATCAGGCTCTGTGCTGATGGTGTGGAGCCTGCTTGAATCTTCTGTCTTCCTCTCTTTCTTTGCCTCTCCCTGCTCTCTCTCTCTCAAAAATAAATAAACATTTTTAAAAAAAGAAATTAAAAATAGATTTAAAAAAACCTCCTTCACTTTTTAAGTGAATTTGCACATGTTTTTTATTGTTCAATATGTTTCTTGGGTTTGTTTTGGTTTGGTTTACCTTCTTTTTTTTTTTTTTTTTTTTTTATGTGTGCACCTAGTAAATAGCAGTCTCAACTATATAGATGTTGGGGATTCAAAGGTTAACATGACAAAGATTTTGGGCCTTTTCCAGTTTGTAGCTTTTATGGGGACTGGAAGAAACAGTAAGCAAGTTAGTAAAAAACAAACAGACAAACAAGCAAAAACCAAACAGGTACAATGAATGAAATACATTAGGTCCTGAGACAGTAGCTGGGAATGAGGGATTGGTCTGTGCAGAAGGTGAGAATAAGCCATTCCCATGAGGCTTTGGAGGAATGGCATTGTGGGCAGATGGAGCTGTCAGTGCAAGGGTGAAGGCGGCTGGAAAGTGTGTGGGGCTAAGGGGTTTGGATACTTCTCAAAGTGCAAAGAAAAGGTAATTAAGCAGAAAAGTGATATGATTTGATCTGTATTTTAAAATTGTTGGGGCGGGGCGCCTGGGTGGCTCAGTCGGTTGAGCGTCCAACTTCGGCTCAGGTCACGATCTCACGGTTCGTGGGTTCGAGCCCCGCGTCGGGCTCTGTGCTGACAGCTCAGAGCCTGGAGCCTGTCTTCAGATTCTGTGTCTCCCTCTCTCTCTGACCCTCCCGTGTTCATGCTGTCTTTCTCTCTCTCAAATATAAATAAAACATTAAAAAAAATAAAAAGCAAAAAGAAAAACAGAAATCTTTAATTAAAAAAAAAAATTGTTGGGGCACCTGGGTGGCTCAGTCGGTTAAGCGTCCGACGTTGGCTCAGATCATGATCTCACGGTTTGTGAGTTGGAGCCCCGCTTCGGGCTCTGTGCTTACAGCTCAGAGCCTGGAGCCTGCTTCAGATTCTTGTCTCCCTCCCTCTCTGCCCCTCCCCCACTCACACTTTGTCTCTCTCTAACTCTCAAAAATAAACATTAAAAATGATTGTAATTCTGCTAACTTTATAGACAAGGGAACATAGTGGGTTGGGGAAGGGTACAAGCAGGGAGAAGAGGTTAGTGGGGCATTTCACAAGATGAAATTAGAAAGGATGGTAGGCTCCAGAGATACAGGAAAGGGATGAGAGGGGAGATATGTTTTGGAGATAGAACTGGGAGGACACTTTTTGCTTTCCCTGTTTTATGGACACAATATTTTTTGGTGACTTGGTTGCTTTGTTTGGTAGTTCAGAACCACATCTGTATGCTTCACCGAGGATAAAACTCCCAAAGAGGACAATTCAGTTTTAAGGCTAATGTAGTGAACAATCGTCTTTGTCTGCACAGAATCCTATCACCATCTCTTGGTAATAGAACTCAATTTTATTTTACTTTCCTTTACGTTACTTTACTCTTCCTTCCGTATATCACACAGCCTCGGTGCAACCATCTACTGCATTATTTCCATCTCCCTCACCGCATCTTGCCCTCACTGGTGAATGAGACTGTGACCCAATTGAGCCCATTCAGTCTTTCCAATCCCAAAACTGTGGGGATACACGGATGTTGGGAAAGTGGAGCTAAGTTTTTCTATGTATGTATGTATGTATGTATGTATTTTTAAGTTTTTCTAATAGAAGTTTTCAAACAGACTCTCAGTGCGTTTCCTCTGAGATACTGTATCTCCTGATCTTTCTTCAGCCTGGTGTATCAGGCTTTTTTTGAATGTATGAGTTTTTCAGTGCAGTGTCCTTCCAATAAATTCTTTCTAAACTTACTCATTGAGACTCAATTTCCATTGCTTATAACCAGAGAATCCTAACCCATATAGTAATTTTCCAGGGCCTACCTACTTTTAACTTGGAAGGTGGTGTCACAATTGTCACTTTAAAAAGGCAGAATAGAAAAAAATTTTTAAAGGAAAAAAAGAAAAATAAAGGAATAACTTTTCATTACTAAAACTCATGTAAAAATAAAACAAAATAGGGGCGCCTGGGTGGCTCACTCAATTGAGCATCTGGCTTCGGCTCAGGTCATGATCTCGCAGCTCGTGGGTTCGAGCCCCGCGTCAGGCTCTATGCTGACAGCTCAGAGCCTGGAGCCTGTCTTCGGATTCTGTGTCTCCCTCTCTCTCTGACCCTCCCCTGCTCACGCTGTCTCTCTCTCTCTCTCTCAAAAATAAATAAAACATTAAAAAATTAAAAAAAAATAAACCTTTCACCTAACTTAAAAAAAAAATCAAACTAATCTGTATTATCAAAACATATAGTAATACAGAAGACCTGCTGAGAAGCAAGAATCCTTTGGCCTAAATCTCTCTGCTCCCAGTTCTATTCTTTACAGGGAAATTCTTTTAGCAATGGCTGTTTTTAGACTTTTGGTTGTTTTCTTATTTTTACATAATTTGCTAATTCCTGATTTTTTTTAAACATTTATTTATTTTTGAAAGAGACAGTGTGATCAGGGGAGGGGCAGAGAGAGAATGGGAGATAAAGAATCTGAAGCAGGCTCTAGGCTCTGAGCTGTCAGCATAGAGCCTGATGCAGGGCTTGAACCCACTTACTGTGAGATCATGACCTGAGCCAAAGTCGGACGCTTAACCAACTGAGCCACCAGGGCACCCCAACTAATTCCTGATTTTTTAAACTATAAATATTAATGATCACATTGCTATTACAGCATAGAAAAAATTATTTGCAACAGGACTGTCAGTGTTTACTATATTTTAAACCTTTGTACTTGTATTAGTTTTACTTATTTCATCATCTAAAGAGAGACATATCTTGATTGCTCACAATATAAAATGAGGATTTCATTGTCCCTAAAATTTCCCTTCAATTTAGTATCTGTCATCTGTTTATGTACTTTTGCATTTTTTTTTTTTACTTTTTTAAAGTTTTTTTTTGTGAGAGAGAGAGAGAGAGAGAGAAAGATAATTTTAAACAGGCTCCACACCCAATGCAGGGCTCAATCCCAAGACCCCTGGGATTATGACCTGAGCCAAAATCAAGAATGGGGTGCTCAACTGACTAGCCACCCAGGCACCCCTGTACTTTTGCATTTTTAAGGGTAGTGGATTTTACATTTAATTCAATAAATTTATGGTTATTGAATTTAGTCCATGAATTGAATTTAAAAGTTGAAAATCAGTGTACAGCATTTTCATTATTATGACCCTTCTCCCTTTCTCCATCCCTCCTTCCTTCCTTTTATCCCTCCCTCCCTCTTTCTTTCCCAAGTTCTTAAATGGCATTTTTCCTTTGTGCTAAACACAAAGATGTTGGAGTACAGCGATAAATATTGTTTATGACATCAATAGTGACATGCACTATGTTTCTTATCTAAAACTTTAATTTTCTTGAAATTTCTGATTCTTTTTTGTTTTAAGTTTATTTATTTTGAGAAAGACAGACACTCTTGAGGGGAGGGGCAGAGAAAGAGGGAAACAGAGAATCCCAAGCAGGCTCCATGCCACCAGCACAGAGCCAGACTTGGGGCTTGAACTCACAAAACCCTGAGGTCATGACATGAATCCAAACCAAGAGTCAGAGGTTTAACCAACTGAGCAACCCAGGTGCCTCCTGAAGTTTCTGATTCTTTTATCCACCCACACCAACACAGTTTTCATTTTCTTTGTTTTTGTTTTCCTTTCTTTTTTTATTGTTTATCATGTCCTTAGGCTCACATACACTCTCAGCTTACTAAGTGCTTCTCCCTGTTGCCTCAATTTGTTTTTCCATGGAGACATTTCTCCTGAAGTCATAAATCTAGGACTGTTAGAGATTCATCCTCTGAGAATATCCCTAACAAGCCTGCTGATCTAGATAGGTCTCTTATTGGACCCATAACTTTGTTCCTTATTTAGTCACTTAGTACATGGTAGCACATCTTTAATAACTTTCTAAGAATGTATGCACAGAACAGAAGATACAAGTGTCTAAAAAGTCTTTCTTTGGTGCTTATATGTGATTTGATGAATTGTTTCAATATAGAATTTCGAAGGTTAAAGCATTTTAATTTTAAAGGCATTTCTCTAATATTTTCTAGCATCTGATGTTACAAATAATGTCTAATACCAGTCTAATTTTCACCTTTTTTAAAATAAAGAAATCTTTTATTTCCCTTCCTTTCTTCCTTCCCTCCTTATTCTGTCTGGAAATTTTCAGAGGTTTCTCTGAAAATTTTAGTGGAAACCTCTGAAAAGAGGTTTCTCTTTATATTTAGTGTCCTAAAATCTATAGTGATATATTTCATTTATTTTTAAACCATCTTATTAATAATTTATCATTATAATTTTCCCATGATCGACATTATCTGGGCACGTGTGTTCCTTCTCTTTGAGGATAGTTCCATTCAATATTTTTATGATAATTAAATTTCTTCTGTGTTTCTCAAACTCTGAAACTCTTCATATTTGGATACAGGGTCTAATGGGTAGAACAATTATATCTATATTATTTCCCACTGATCTGGTCTTTTAATTTTAAATATTCATTGATTTTTCTAATTTTGTATTTTTGCAATTTTACAGACTTATTTTGGAAGTTAGTCACAATTTTAATTTCCAAGAGTTGTTTCTGTCTGGTGTGTCCTTTTCTGTAGTAGTATCTTATCTTTATTTTGTGGATGTAACACCTTGACTTTCTCAGAATATGCTAGAGACTTAACACAAGAAAACTCTGCTTCCTTCAGGGTACATTTTCCTATTTTTATCTTGGTCTTTCTTTTGGCTACAGGTTTTCTTCACATGACTGGTAGTTCTGGTAAAATAAATGCATATTTAAGAATGAAGCAGATGTGTGATGGTTTGGAAATACTGCGCACATCGGTGGGGTTTGTCCACTGGCACGTGGCGCTACAGGGCTGTGGGTAGAGATGTGCCTCTTAGCCTGCGGGGGTTTACTTTCTGGCTGATCAACTATGATAAGTATTTATCTTTCCCACACAAATTGTGTGATATTGTGCGCGTGCGCGCACGTGTGTGTGTGTGTGTGTGTGTGTGTGTGAGAGAGAGACAGACAGACAGACAGACAGATAGACTATAAGAGAAAGAAGTAAAAGACTCATTTGTTCTATAAACTGACAGTTACTGAGCCTCCATCCAGCCCCAACTTGTACTCCTGTTCTCTCTCCTTTACAGAGGCCACCTTGTATCTGAAGCTGCCTGGTTTCTGGGCATCTGCTGGGCCTCACTCCCCTGCAGCCCCTGGGAGTGTGCTCCAGGCTTCTGCCTCCCCTCCCTGCCCCATCAGCTTCCATCAGCCTCCCATGTTCCTGAAATATACTGAAAATTCCCTCAGTTGCTGGCTGCTTTTGTGTTCTCTTTGTTGTGATAGGATGGTGTCTTTTAAAATTCCTTCCCTGGCACTATATAACAGGGACGTGGGTAAATGAAAAGAAGCTATACTCACACTGCATTTGGCTTCTTGAAGTGGAAGTGAACTGCTAGTACTTTTTAATTCTGCTGAAGAAGTATACTTTTGTTCAGTTCTGTAGGTGAAAAGGCATGTATGAAGGTTAATTATAGTTTATATTTAAAATTTTCTATATAGGTGATTTTGAAAATTCTTTAGTGACCTATATTTAAAAATTATATCTCTAAATCCATGACTTTTAGGCATAGATTTAACAATTAAAATGAACACCTAGGGGCACCTGGGTGGTTCGGTCAGTTAAACTCTTGATTTCGGCTCAGGTGATGATCGAGGCCCGCATTGTGCTCCGTGGTGGCAGTTCGGAGCCTGCTTGGGATTTTCTGTCTCCCTCTCTCTCTGCCCCTCCCCACTCTCTCTCTCTCTCTCAAAATAAATAAATAAACTAAAAAGAACATTAAAAAATTAACAACTAGTGTTTAATATTTTGCATTTTAGAATATTTCACTTTGTCTCATTCTTAAGGCATTTTGCACATACTGATTGTAAGCAGAGGTAAAAGCACTTAGAACAGCAGAAAGTCAGTCACTATGGGGAACAGGTACAAAAAGAAATTCCCCAACAAACCTCTTCTCATATTTCATTGGCCCAGCAAACCTCTTGTCACATCATGGGCCTACCCTTAACTAAGAGAGTTGCCCTGGCTCTAATTTGTATAGACAAGTGAAAGCCTACCTCTGTAATCAGGGATGATTTTCTGGGGCTTGGCAAACACTGCATGGGGGAAGGGAGGGGGAAGGGAAACACGAATACTCAACAAGCCACCAGAATATCCACTATACCTGCAATCTTTTACTCAACCAATCCGTTAATGACAATACATTCAAGTCACTGTACCTTAGAGGGATCGGAGAAGCTTTAGTGAATAAACCGTGATCATGGAGATACGTGTGTTAGGGTAAGCACAGAGGTATGGGACAGACATGGGAGAGTCTGACAAATCATCATGAGGAAGGTCGATGTTAATTTTCTGAATCGGAAATTGTTGAAGTGTTTTAGATAGAGGAGGGACTTAATCCATCTTGCCTTTATGGATATCACTCAGGGTCAGATATTTGGTGGCCAGACTTGTGGAGGACAGAGCTAGGGTCTGAGATGACATCTAGAACAGTTTTCCTTTTTACTGCTTGTCTGTACTATTCATCCCTATGTAGCTATTGTTCTAATTATTGTCCTTGAATGTTAATTACCAAAAGAGAAGCCCAGCTGATGTGAATTATATGAACCTTACTATTAGACAACTGTAATCATTCTATTTATAACTTGTTTTCTCATCACAGATGTACCAAAAATCACATCACTTCCATTTAATTTACTTCAGGGAATACTTTAGAAATTATATCCCTTTTCCCTTGCTTCTACTTCCTTGAACATAGGCTATTATTTTATTGATGTTTGTATGTACAATAGGATTAATTCACAAGAGCGTGTGATATACCTATATATACACATACCACTTTTCTTTTTTTTCTTTTTTGAGAGAAAGAGAGAGAGAGAGACAGCATGCTAGGGGAAGGGCAGAGGGAGAAGGAGAAAGAGAATGCCAAGCAGGCTCCACTGCCCAGTGCAGAGCCTGACACAGGGCTCAGTCCCATGAGATCAAGACCTTTTTGGAAATCAAGAGTCAGAGGCTTAACTGACTGAGCCACCCCGGTGCCCCCATACCACTTACTATTAAATTTTTAAAATTATTTGCTGATTTACACTTCTTAAGAATTTTGTTTTTGTTATTTGTGCAAAACTTCTAGGCAATGTGTTAGTTAAATATAGTTCGAACTAACAGAAAATTCATCAACAAATCTAAACCGAACAAAGTATACCTGCCTAAAATTATGAGATGATTTTTTTAACTTCTGCTGTGAATTTTACCCGTTTTACCTAATTCTAATTGTTTTTTAAAGTACATCTGCTTAGACTTCTGCAGAATCCCTACAAGCTGGCATTTTGATTTCCAAAAGAATTATTTAAAATTTACATTTGGCATCTGTCAAAAACAAAACAAAACAACAAAACAAAAAAGTGTCATCTTATTGGATAATATAATAGAGCATCTAATGACCACTGAAATTTAACCAGTCACAGAGAATGACAGGGGAAAACCACCCCAACAGAAACTTCATGTCAAAATCATTGAGGAAAAAAAATAAAAGTACAATAAATTAATGCCTTCCTGGTCTACTAGGTCTATTCTGATTAGTCCATTCAAAATTAATAGTGCCAGAAAACCAGCATACAGAGACAATATAATCTTTTTTGTAAAGTACTGTCAGAAACTTTTACAGTGGTCCTGGTAATATGATCCTGGGCCTGTCTGACAGTCTAGGACACAGAGAGAGCTGTCAACCCAGGAGCAGGCCGGAGATGATTGTTAAGGGGATTTGGTACTCCTTCTATTTGCCTAATAGAGAGCCTTGTGCTCAGCATTTCCTGAAGCAAAAGAAGACAGATGAAATCTCTGGGCACTTCATTGCTACTGCCTCTCAAAGATTTCCTGTCAAAACGGGCCTATGAGGGGAGAAAGGTTTTCAATAACATTTTTTTTTTTTTACCTGGCAGGATTTTCAGCCTTGCTATGAAAAGAGTTTGAAGGCTCTGTCTTTGTTAAAGAAAAAAAAGAAGAAGGAAAAAAATGCTGCCAAACTACCAGATCTAGTTGTGTTTAAAAATAAAAAAGCAATAGAGCAATATGACTTATATTACCATAGCATATAGAGAAAAAACAGTTTTGATTGACATTTTATCAATATTTTAGGGCTTTTCTTTTTCCCTCTGAAATGGTGCAAGTGACCTTGATGTTCTTACTTCTCAACTGAAATAGGGAAAGAATGCTTGTTGTCAACCATTTTCAGGACTCTTTTAGTAGCTTGTGTAGTGAATGAGGAGCTAAGGTCTCATTTTTGCCAAAGGAATGTTTGCCAATCTGCCTTCCTCCTTATTAATGCTTTACTCCTTTACTTCTGCCATCCTTGTCAGCCAAGCAGCCCACAGATATGTAATAGCTTGTGAGAAGACAAAGCTACTGTCCTCAAGGACCTGATACTTTACGGGGAGAGGCCCTTGCAAGGGTGGTCGTTTTCCAGGTTTCTGGGAAAATATATTCGCACTCATATCTTTTGAGTAGTACCCAACAAGTCAGGAACCACATGCATTAGCTATCCATTCTTTGCTCCCAGACGCAGAAGCTGTTTTTGTCATTGTTTAGCTGATGGTTCATGAGCAATCACAGCCTACATTTCCTCCCCTATATTGCATCTTCTGAATGGGACAAAGGCAGAGAATCTGAATAAAATAAACAAAAAAGGTGACGAAATAAGGACAATAAGTAGTACACGCAAAGTTTTCTCAAACTGTAATTCCCAGCTTGTGTCTTTGGTGCTAATGTGCCCAGGTATCTTTGTTTTTTTGTTAATTGGCATGCTGTTAGCAAAGTGAGAACAGAAAGCTAGCATAGAAGAAGAATTCAAAACCAAAACAAACAAAACCCTCAATTGTCTGTAGGCATTTAATATCAGGGCACACAGGGCAGGAGCCCCAAGAATAATATAGAACAGAATGATTGATTTTGATACCAAAGACCCTCCAGTCATTAAGAAACATGTTAAATCATGTTGCCCATTCTTTGTCTGCTGAGATACGAAAACGCCATAAATTTAATAGCATCTTAACCAAATTTATATACTAAAAATGAATATACGAATAGTGCCTTTGTGTACTGAAAAATTGATTTCTAAAAGACACGCCCTCCCACCGAATAAACTGGATAAGATGGAAATCAAGCATATTCCATTTAAGCAGATTTATTTTCAGTTGTGATATATTTTTTTCTGTGGTGAAATTTTAGAAATTTATGCATCAAAACCCTGTAACTTCAACACGTAATTTAACAACAACAAAGTTTCCCTAAAACAGCAGCTACAATTATGGCGGACAACTAATTGTCAGCCTGTAGGCAATGCAAAGCCTTTCTTAATGGGGAGTTCCCAGGTGGAGGAGCTAACTCTTAAAACAGCAGCAGCTGTCAACAAAGGATTTCTTTTTTTTCTTCTATGAAGGAGGTGAAGATAAGAAGTAAGGGAAGTCTGGAAGTACATGATCATGGGTTAAAGATAAAGAATACTATGGAGCATTTGGGCAATGCAGGGATATGAGCAAAATTACGAGAGGACTCAATTATGTATAGATGTGTGAGTTTTATTGTTTAGAAAAGACTAGGGTCATGATGAAATCCTTTCCAGAAACTCAAGACCAATTCCTTTCATAGCAAACCACTGCGGTAATGTCTGTATATAACAAAATTTTGCCAAGTGTCAGCAGTGAAATACCTCTTATTATTATCTATTAAAACCAAATACCATCAAGACAAAAGTAACCCAAAAGAATGCTGAGCAGTCTCTGGAAGTTGTGATAGGGTTTGAGACCTGAGCGAAAGAGAGAAGCATGACAAAGAGTGAACAGTCAACAAGATTTAGTAAGCCAAATTTCCAGACAATAGCAAACTCAGACACTGTTCTAAGGAGTGACACTAAGTTCTCTTCAAAGGTGGACCAGTGTGGAAATCAAAGGCAAACCCAGAAGTTTATCTGAGTGTTAGAAGCAGACAGCTATAAAGGCATTGGAGGATAATCACGGGCAAGATTTTGAATGAACTGAGATCTTGAAAATCTTTTCGGTTGTTGATTTTCCTTTATTATAAGAAAGTCTAATGGATACACATTTTCTTCAATTCTGATCACTTTTTGAGCTACCTTTGACATTCCTCATGAAGCAATGTCAAACTAGTCAGATTGAAGAGGCTAACATGCTTACATGAAGCCACACAAAAGTTAGTGTGGTATGCATGTTAAATCAAAAGATCAGAAAGGCAGAACATCAATTCTTCGATCCACTTGGATCCCTTAATTCTGAGTATAAAAATAATTGTTGGTGAGTTTGTGATATATATAACCTCTGTCCATTTGTCTATTGGAACTATAAGCATAGGAACAAATCTCTGACAGGGAATCAATAAAGATTTTGTAAATGTGACTGGATAAATAGAGAGCTAAAAAATCTCTTGTTTCAATTCAATGGAGATTTTTCCTTCCAGAGCTAATGGCTCAAATGTTGAGAACAAAAGCAGGAGACGGATTTGGCTTTGCCTCCTGTATTTTGGTGCCCTATTCTGTTACCCAGTGCTATTCTAGAATTAATGAAATATCAAAACCAAGCGGTGGAATTGCTGCTAATTTGGTGTGTAATGAAACAAAAGGATCTAAAATGCATATGCTCCTACTTTCATACAAAGAAAAGACAATAAAAAAAAGAACAAATTACACTTTGTATCTTGGGATATGAAACAATTACAGGAGGAGGAAGGTGGGGAATGTAAGACTCAATGGACCCTTTAATGAATAGTAGCAAAATATCCACCCCAACAAATGGCATTCTTCATACGTTAAGGATAGAAATAGCCTGCTTCCATTCAAAGTTTTGTAAAAGGATCTTTATAGATTTTTTCCCCCACTGACTTAATGTCTACTTTTGGAATTAATCGGCTTTCATTAGGGGACAAGTACATGCATCACAACAGCTTTTATATTTTTCCAATCGTCACTTCGTCTGGGACTGAGCCCGTCCTAGGGAGTTTCCACATTCATCTGACATCAATTATCCCAGGCTCCTGCTGATATCCAATTCATGTCATAATAATTAACTTGTATCTATTACAACCAAGTTTCATAATTAACATTTTATTTGTCAAAATTTTTTCTCAGGACGCATTTTAAGATGTAGTGAATTTACTGCCTTTCAAACGCTCTTCTATTTTATAACGGATAGTGAGATTCAGTCCCAGTTTAAAATTCAAATGACCATGTACTTTCTTTGTCCAGAGTTAATTAATCTAGACATACTTAAAGATGAAGGAAATAATAGTGGAAAGTAGATTTCCTCAAAACAGCCTAGGTTGCCTTAAACTTAAAAAGTCAAATAATTTTTGAAAAATTCCATCCCTAGCTCATATTTTCTATTGCAAATTGTAAATCCGGCATCGTAATCTCTCAATCATCACCTTCAGTTTTGAAGAATTTTAGATAGTTGTATGATCAATATGTAATTTATAACAAATGCATGCAAACCAAATAAAATTAGGACCCTAACATTTTTAAAATACATAACTTACTCAGTACAATGAGCGCATGGGGGAAAATGGTTGCATGCAAAATTTGAGGAATTCAGAATTTATATCAGACTCTATCACCTGAGAATGAGAATATGTTAAAACAAGGCTTCATCAATTCCTAAGTTACATAAAATATTAAAACAAGATATTGAATAGGATAAGGATCCTCTTGATCTAAAGCAGGTGGATGATGGACAGTAAATTTGATAATTGCCTCTGAGTTGGCAAATTGAAAGTTATATAAAGTTATATAAAGGCTAACTAAAAACTGCAATTTGGCCTTCCTGAGAAAACTTGTAATTTGAAGGAACACCATCCTCTAGATCCTAGGCATATTTTTAAAAAATATCCATTGGGAAAAATAGCTATTTAAGAAGCTAACAGGACCATTCTCTGAGAGACTGAGGAACGTTTCTTCTCTTACCTGTTTTAAGATACATAATTAGGCTAATATTTTTTCATCAGCCAAAGAATTTACTTAATTTCACAAATTCTAAAATCTCTCAATTATGTTTTTCGCATACCAAGGAGCTGTTTGATTAAAGATTAACTTCTTACACTTTTTTTAGTCAATACTTCCCATAAAAGTATGTAGGAAATTATAAAAGCAATTAAAATGTATTAGTGAAAAATAAAAATCTAACGTGGCTTCCTAGGAATTAAGCAATAATATATTAATTCTAATTATTTATATTTATGTAGCATTTTATCATTTAGATAGTATTTTTAGATATATTATCTCATAGAAATGCAGGATATATTTTCATAAACAAATAGGAAAAATGAGGTAAAATTAAGGAAAGTGATTTGTCTTTCATAGCTACAAAATAGTAATAAGTTTGGAACTCAAATACAGACCTCACACTAACCCTTTGTCATCAATGTTCTTTAAAGGATGGAGAATATACATATTTACCAATGACAAATGGAATGGAAACAGAAAACCTGTTATGCTCAGGAGTCCATTAGCTTAGGTTCTCTGTTACTGAGAATAATTCATTCTGACTCCATCTTTGAATATCTGAATATAATCTTAGAATCTTCCTTATGCTTTTTTGTTCCCGCCTCCTTTCTGCATTGCTATGTCTACTGATTCTTCATTTCCATCTCTAAGGGATTCCCAGAAGTCCAGTCCAGGACGGGGAAAAAACCAAATCTTTAGTATCATCTCTTTTTCCAAGTAGGTAAGAATACCAGGGAAGTTCCCAGAACAAAACCAATCACTTACACAATATCAAACTATGAAACCAATGGTGTAGATCTGAGACTGGTGTGTATGAGTCCACTCCAGCAGAAAATCATGCCTCAAAAATGCAACTCGAGACTCTAGGCACCTAATGACACCAATTGGTATTCATGCGGGAATACAGACAGCTACATATGCTCACTGCGAATTTTGCTTCAGGGAAAAATGGAGGACCGTTTAAGTGACTCCTTCTGTGCATTGAACGGTCTACTTACAGAAATGCCGTACTAATTTTAGGGAAACTCTCTGTAAAGCTTACTTGAGTAGGGAGTGAATATAAATGTCCCGAATTATTAAATATCTATTTTATCAAACCTGGCAACCAGGAGGTGATTGATTTTGTACTCAGCTCATTCACATACCCTTATTTTTTACATACTATTTTGAAAGGTCTTAATCCTCTCCTCTATATGTGAAATATTTTTCTTCTTCTTGATCACATAATGAAATACATTATTTTGGGACACATTAGGTTTGACGTAAGTGGTAAAATCTCTGCCACATAAATCATCTTTTAAAAAATATATATGAATCATTATACTTAAATTTATGTAATATATTGGATATATATATTCACATTTGGCTAATATTTTAAAGCGCTATCTTCAATAAGCATTATGCAGCAAAACTTAGGCACAGAGAGAAGCACAGTAGCAATCAAAAGGTAGCTTCTGGAGGCACCTGAGTGGTTCAGTTGATTAAGTGTCCCAACTTCAGGTCATGATCTCAGGGTTCCTGAGTTCCAACCCCGCATCAGGCTCTCTGCTGTCAGCACAGAGCCCACTTTATTTAGTTCCTCTGTCTCCCTCTCACTGCTCTTCCCTCCCTCCCTTCCCATCTCTCTCTTTCAAAAAAAAAAAAAAGTTTAAAAAAATGATAGCTTCTGATGTCCTAAACACATCCCTAATCACTGAACCACCATCTTCCACACTAAAAATAGGATACAAAATGTAGGCTCAATGGCATTCATGGAAACTGTAAGACAAAACAAAGCAAAACAACAACAACAGAAACAAATTTAGGCCTGTGTTTGATAATATATTTGTAAAACTGCATTTCTCAATTTTTTTAAGTCTATATTTTAAGTTTGGGAAAGTTGACTTTTATCTTCCTTAAACATGAGTGGGAAAAAAAATAAAAGCTAGAAAGAAACCATCTGCCAGGTGGGTTTTCCAAATCCTGATTATTAAACAGTAATTTTCATCAGATTTTAAATGCTCCCATCAATAGCAAGACTGTAGACGGATGATACAGCTAAATCACTGCTGATGGACAATTAGTTGAGTCTGCTGTCTCAAGCCAAGATTGGCAGAGTCTACTATGCTCGTAATCAAATTCCTCCGCATTCAATAGAGCAGGCCTGAGTTTTCTAGTTAATGCTATGAAAGCAGCATTGAATAAATACAAATGGCTTAATCTTCTTTTGCAGTTATATTCTCCTACACTGGTCTATGTAATTAGGAAAATACTACATCTCATGTCCTGAATAGTGAATACAGCAGATTGTTAATCATTATATTTATATGGTTTATATAAAAAATATTTAAATTCATGAGTACTGTAAGATTTCTTTCAAAGAATACTAATACATGTACAATACCTGAATGTATATTATCATGTCTATAGCTTATTGATGTGTCTATGGTGTTCTCCTAAAAGAACTGTTACAAAGCACAAATTCAGGTATAGCAAATGTTGAAGACAAAAAATGTATATATTTTTGTTTCTGTGCATGTGCATAAGATATATATACATATATGTGTACATAATACAAATGAATTTGGAGTTGGCACATTCCAAGGGAAAGGCACATTCACATATAGGTGAAAAAATAATCCTACATTCAAATAAAAATGTGACATATTAAAATGTATACCGAAAGTACTTCTAGTAAAGCCTATTTTATCAAATGTATTGTGAACTGTATTTTACCTGTATTTTACACCAATGTAATATTGATTTCCTACAAAAACACATAAATAAAAGATTTATGAGGAGTGTAGCAAATCTCATTTGGCCAACAAACCGTAACTCTTTGTGTCTGCTTTATGAACAGGAGCAAAAATTGTAATGCTTCACATATTTCAATAATTTATCAAAAATGTACAAATGTTCATCATTTAAAAATAATTAAGAAAATAAGAATAATAGTGATTAATAACAAAATCCCAAGGATTTATTTAACTCCCTCACATCCTTACAAACAATAACAAAAAAATTTATGTATATATATCTGTGTACAATAGATAAAGGGATGTGCAGTTTGCTCTTTCAAAAATGAGTTTACGAAAACTAAATAGATGAGGAAATTAACAGGCAAAGAATATGGTTTTTGAAATAAAATAGATTTTTGAGACACAGAGAGTAATATGATTACTTAAAAAAGACAAAACATAGCAGCTTGAATCTGATTGAAGTGGTTCCACACTGTGCAGGCCAAGGAGGCAAGAATCTAGAAGTGCGGGCAAAGAAAGCAGAACTGCAGAGCACAGAGGAACCATTCATTTTTTTATCTCTATAACCTCCACCCTCCCTGTTTCACCTTCCAAAGTTGTAACCCTGAACTTGGGACAACAGTTGGGAGATGTCTGTCGAAGCTGTTCTTCCCTCCCCTAATCTATTCTTTCACATAATTAACTGCCTGACTTATTTGTCCTCTGATTTTATCTGAGGAGCCTGCGAATTTCACTAATTCCTGCAGTTACCACATATCAGTGTGAAAGAAGTATTTAATTCCCAAGATGAAAAGCAAACATTCAGAGTATGCACAAGTAAGACCAAAATACCGGAAAGTTAATAACACTTGTCACTCCACTAGCACCTTCCAGCCAATGATTTCAAAGCCCTTAAAAAGTAAAAGCTTATCGCTCTCATTTTGCTGAAACTGAATACAGAAAGGTTAAGTGATTTGTTTATTTATTTATTTGTGATTTATTTATTCTGCCCTAGGAAGTCAGTAATGGAGCTGGGATTAGGAGACAAAACTTCTGATTCCTTATTCTCTTTCAGACCACTCACCTGTCTTATATGCTCACAGTGGAGGCTTCTGATATTTACTTTTATAAGTCAGTCATCATCATTTTGAACTGGCATGCCTACCCTGTGCTTAGAAATAGTCAGAAAAGTCAAGGGCCATTGCTTTGGAGCTCAGAGTTCAGAGCAAAATTACTCTGAACAACTACCCCTTTAAAAAAAAATAGGGAATTAATGGAGACATTTATTTGATGAGTCTCCATTATGACGTCACAGATGCTGCTAACATTTATTGTACAATATGTTAACAGGCACTGTCCTTGGTGCTTTGAGATCATTAAATCAAGCCATCTAATGGCCTTATTCACAGGCACCCCTGTTATTCAAATTTCCAGAAAATAAAACTGAGGAAAAGAAAAGAAATTCACACATACCACAAGTGGAGTGAATACAAGGTAGGCTACAAGTATATGCATGACTTCTGGCTTTGAAGCCTATGATTTATCTTTTCTACTAAGCAATATTGCCTCTTTTTGCATCACTGTATGACATCAAAAGTTAATAACAGGAAACATGTTTAGTAAAAGTAAACAAAATAAACTGCTAATTCAAACGGGGACCTGCCCATCACACTGCTTGACAATATTCTTCCAACTGCTAATACAGTATAACTTCATCTCAACACCAGTTTTTTTTAAAAAGAGCATTCAAAATTCAGAATTTCCAATGCTGATTAGAGAAAATACAGAGAAGAGGGGTTTACATGGGTGTGGGAGGTGAATTATTTTGACTAAAAAGGTTACATCCCTGCTGAAAACTCAATTTACAAACAATTTATTTAGATATTATCCAAGTGCCAATATATGTAAGGGGGATCTATAAAACAGAAGTCTAAAATAATATTTTTATCCAAATGTAAACAAAAAAATAAAAGTTTAACTAATGTATTATGTGGTGCAGTAAAAAGAACACTGACCTATTTGGTTCAGATGTGGTTTCAAATTCTGGCCCAACTGTAGACGAACATGACGTTGGGTAAGTTATTTAATCTTGGTGACCTCCAAGTTTCTCAGTTCTAAAAGAAGGATATCCCTGCCTTGCAGGGCTGTTGTTAGGATTAAATGGACCATGGACTCTTTGAGTGAGACTCATATTTGTTTTGTTCACCACTGTCTAACATCCAGTCCAGCATAATCCCTGGTTTATTATAGACGCTAAATAAGTATTTATTGAATGAATGATAATATATAAGAATTTCAACATAAAATCTAGTATGTTAGGTACTCAATACATGTTACCAATTTTTTAAACTACATTAGTAATGTTACTAGTGTTAATAATGTATATCCAAAAACTAGGAAGAGTCTGAGATTTACACTCCCTGGGAGCTAATAAATTTGTCTGCCATGTTTCATGGGTTTGAGGAGAAGACGTGAGACTCCCAGATCAGAGACAAGGTGCAGTTTATTAATTACAGCAATAGCCATAATCCGAGTATCACCATTTTTGCACCATTTGCCTGAGCCCCAATTTCCTCAGGACAACATTAAGAGGGCCAAATAATGGTGGCACAACCAATGGATAATATTACAGGAGAATGATCAGTAAGCACCCTTTGCTCCAAAGGGAGACACTCTCTATTTTCCAAGGCTGAAAGCAAGTCTGCCTTTTACTTAGAAGAGGGACACTATCTCTGTCTTCTAAGACTGTTCTACAAGCATCCAGTGCCTCCCTCATAAAATATGCAGAAACACAGAAGACCCTTGGAGAATTGTTATCCAGTAGCATCAAAACATAATATATGGGATGCTGTGCTTTTCGAAAGTTCGGTTATGCCACTTCATTTTTACGGAGGTCCCATAAATCCAAAGAAAATTTTCACTTATATGAAAAAAAAGCAAAATGCAGACATAGCACTCAGCACTGTTTTGTAGTGAGATTCTATACAGGCAGCCTGTACCCTGAGCTGCAAGACCGGCACAGTTAAGGTGGCTCAGTCGGTTAAGCGTCAGACTCTTGGTTTCAGCTCAGGTCATGATCTCACAGATTATAGGTTTGAGCCCCACACTGAGCTCTATGCAGGTAGCGTGGAGCCTGCTGGGGATTCTCTGTCTCCCTTCTCTTTGCCCTTCCCTCCCTTGCTCTCTATGTCTTCTCTAAATAAATAAATAAACTTAAAAAGAAAGAGTGGCACTGTTAAGCTCTTTCCCCAGAAACTACACTCAGCATCTCAGCATCATGCCTCCCTAGCTCTGACTGTACCTGTGAGCATCTGCGCTTTTTCTTGATTTATTTTGTACATCCATTAACAAGACATGTCCTAAGGTATCAGAAACACCTAAAAGAGGTTGCTTTTTTTTTTAAATCTTTTTAATGCTCAAAAATGTTTCCATACAAATTAATGTAATTGCTTCTTCACTTTACATCTTTTCAACTTGCAAAATTCTTCACAGGAGCACTTTACTTTCAGATAGTGGGGAAAATCTGTATCTTGAAATATGATTAGAATGTGATTTTTAATTATAAAACAACAGCCTGGAAAATTACATAAAGTTACATTCTTCTTTGCAGAAAGTTTAATGTTAGATTTAATGTGTCAGATGTCTTGGTATCTAGATTAATTTGCATTTTTAAAAAATTTTACCATTTTGTGAGAACATAAACATTGGCTACAGAGTCAGAAATGTGGTTCTTTTTATACTACTCTGTGCTGAACAAGGACACCAGAGAGTTTATGAAAGCTTTTATCTATCAAAGACCTAGAAATTTGGGGTAATTATGACAGGGTTCTATGCGGCCAGACAGAGAGAGGAGCCTTCTATTTCTGTATTGGAAATAGATACACGGTTGTGGAGTATCTGAGGCAGCGACTCTCACAGTGATATGGTTCCAGGTGTCTCTGAGAACAGATTTCTCAGATGATTTCCCTATTTTTCTACACTTGCCACTGCTAACTCTTGAAAGGGGTGGCTTACAATTATTGCATTCACCTCTTCAATGCTCTTTCTTTCACTCCTTAATCACTTCATGTCAGACATCAGTACCAATGGCTCAAAGGAAACTCTTATATATCAACAACAAACTTTCATCATATACAGTGACTCTTCCTAAGTCTCTTCCTACTTGTGCTTTTGGTATCAGCCTGTCCAGCTTGAGAGTCCATGCCTTTTGAATTCTATGCCTAGTTCTGTTCTTGAATCTCTGATAGATAGCACTTCAACCTTCTCTTACCTGGTTCTGTTTCCCATCTCATCTCTTAAATGTCAAGTTTTCTCTTGGCTCCTTTGTCCTTTCTCCTCTCCGTGTTCTCTCAAGGAACCCATGGTTTTTCAGCATCAGCTCTATACCGATGGCTTTGAAAAGTATTATCTCCCTTTCTCAGTTTTCTCTTGATTTAGTCTGTGTTCTGGTATCTGTCAGATACTTCCACCTGGATGCTCCAATAGTGTATCATACCCAACCTATTTATAACTTAATGTCTTTGTGTATCCATCCAAATCAGTTCCTGCCCACGGATACCCAATTTCTTATAAGGGCACTGCTGCTGTAAAGCACAGTGCCATTGCTACTCCATCAGCATCACGTCTCAATCGTAATACATCTTTTCCATCAAGTCATCGTCACCTTGGCTTAGAGCCTATAACTCACTCTTTGACAAATAAAAAAAATTCTGACAGGTTTTCCTACTTTGAGGTTCCACTTCTTCCTATGCCCTGTTCCTGTTCTTTCCTCCAGAAGTAGCGACTGCCAGTCAGTCGGTGATGCTCCCTGGACGAACCCATGCCCCTTAGGGTGGCATCAAGTCTCTTCACAACCTGATCTTCACCTACTTTCATTCAACAGACATTTAATGAACTAGGATAATGGAGAAAGTGGTGCCTATTTGGAGTGGACAAACAGGGAGGGAGAACGAAGTGACCTCAATCAATAAACACTTCGATGTATTATTATAAAGAATCAAGTACTACATTCACAGGAAATGATACAATGTACAGTGCTATTTCTACCCTCATCTCCCGCTATTCTCTTCCACATGCCTGATGTTATCAACAACATCAGGGTTCCTTGAGATCTATCACATGTTGTTCCTTTTTCTTCTCAAAATACACTAATGTGGTTGTATTTCTTATAACCTTTCCTTTGTCTCTTTCTTCTCACGATCTTTTGAAATACTACCTATTTCATGCAGCCCAGCTTAAAGGCCATTGACCTTAGAATCCATCTTTGATCATCTTAACCACTCTCAGAACAATTAGAGCTCTTTGTACAATGTTTATGATACACTCACAGCATCAAACGGCAGTTGAGTGGATGCAGGTAACTACCCCCGGTGTATGGTCAGTACCATTATGTAATAATACTTCTTTATAATCCTCACATGCCTAAAGTATTAGCCAGTTCATAGTAGACTTTCAATATTTGCTGAATGAGTGAATACATTAATAAAGCACCCCTAATATTGAACGTGTTTCCTTTGGCATAGACTAGAAAACTCCTACAAGCTGCCACTTTATAAAAAAGCAGTCAGTGGCTGGTGTGACAGGAGACTGGGCCTCTGCTGGCAAAGAAGTTAACAAGGTATTATGGTAGGCAGCAGTTCCATCTGGAAAGTCTCCTGCAGAACCCCAAATCCCACAGAGCAGTTAGGAAGGAGGTCAATTTCCCAATGGGTTGGAGAAAAAAAAATACAAATTTCACCAGAGCAGAGGTGCCCAGAGCATAATATTGTCACCTCCTTGGGAACACAGTATTTCTAGGAAGGATATCATCAAAAATCAATCACTTAACAGTTCTGCAATTGCCATATGATTCTAGGAAATGCTATTTGCAAGCAGTAAAACAGACAGAGCTTTGCTAAGTCTCCCGATACCCCTCTCCTAAAGCTGAGGCCTCCAATTTTCTAAGCTCATTAAACTACTCTCTAATTTTATGCCTATAACACACTGCTATGTATGTGGTTTAAAACAATCATAAGATTTAGCATATTATGTCTTTGAAGCTCTTTGCACACATCAAGTAATTATCCACATAACACCCCTGTGATGTAGGTGTTATTATTCCCATTTTATAGATAAGGATATTGAGACACTAGAGATCTAATAATTTGACTACAGCAGTATAGCAGACCAGCTGCCGGAACTAAATTAAAAAAAATTTTCTGACTCTTTGTCCCGATTTCAGGTTGTAAAATTGTCCTAGATATCAGACTTTCTTCTAGAAACACACTCTATAATATCTACATGGCTACATATTCAATTACATACAAACCTCACAAAATAAGTGTCCCTATTATTTAACATACTTCCATATTATGCTGCCTTCTGCATATGAGGATAAGAGAAATAAACATTAACCCAGGATGTTTGGGAAATATATATTAACTGCATAATTCTGTTTAATTATCTGTACCTCTTAAAGGTATAAATAACAGTCCACACTGTTACCAATTTTAGTATTCTCACAATGAGATGATTAGAAACAAAATGGCTGGTTTGAACAATATTTCTGAGGACCTTCGTTTCGTGCTTTAATAAATACCTCACTGAACCAAATGGGGAGGACATGATAATCCTGTACCTCATGCAAAATCAATTACATTTTAGTTCAAGATTCTCAGTGGCTGAAATAGGATATTATTTTATGTCCTGAACGATATGTTGTTCCAGTTACTAAGGAAACCAGTAGCAAAAAGTAAGTTTACAATGAAGCATGCTCAAGAAATTGACTACAATGTCAGTCTCTGGGGCATCATTACAAAGTGCTGTTTGCATTTAAATTTCTTATAACCCTTAAGCAACTGATCTGTTTGTTTACAAGCATGAGTATGCATTTTTAGCTCTGGAAAAAAATTTAAAACATTCAACCAATGCATCGATATTTAACCATTTGGAGAGCTCCCTGTTAAGCATGCGATGTCTGTTGCTGAATTATTATGTGTGGATTTGTGCTTCCGTGGGTTTCCAATGAGACCTCCCTTAAAGCCTTGGCACATAATATGCTCCTCACTAATGAAAGCTGCACATTCTGTTCCACACATGGCAACAAATAGGTGAAGTCATGTTGACTTATACTGTTGCATGTCACAAATAACAAGATTCTACAGGAATCAATACATCTATTTTGCACACAAGGTTTCTAGAGTCTACGCCTATACGGCTATTCAAGGCGGACTCCAAGTTCCTCAGGGAAGGCAAGCAAAACCCCAGATTCTTCTTGACAGACACTTGCCTCTTTTGTCAAAAAGAAACAACAAATATTCTGATGAGTTACTGATGCTTTTATAGTTGAAAACTCTCCTGACAAACTACTCTACTGACCAGAGATGACAAGGCCTTGACATGCTGCCTCTTCCTTCAGAATATATAGAACCACTGTAGAAGCTGATCAAACTGAATTCGGCCAGAGAGAGAGAGAGACAGAGAGAGAGAAAGAAAGAGAGAGAGAGAGAGAGAGAGAGACAGAGTGATGGACATAGAACAGCATCAGGGACAGGACTCTGAGCTGTTTTCCCTTACTGAAATCAACATCCATCCATTGTCTCCAGAATTCATTTCCAGTGTATCCTTTGTCTTAAGGTTTTGCACTTAGAACTTTGAAATTATTTTTGTACCAAAAGCAGTTCTTGGGCTCCAAATTCATTCTATATTTAGTGAAATAAAACCCCACCAACAGCATGAAATGAACCTTTGCAAAACAAATCACTTTTATGACTAAGCGAACACATGAAGTCACCCCAAGGAACACAAAAAATTAAATAGAAGAGACAAGATTTCTAGTCGAAACTGAGACAAGCAATTGCAAATTCAGCCCTCCATAATAAAACAAATTTAATTAAGTAACATTTTAACTTTAGGAAGTATGCTCACTGATTTAGATCAGGGTTTTTTTTCTTGTTTTGGGGGGGGGGTTGCAGGAAATTATTTTAGCACAGTAATTGTAAGCCGACTAGCTTTTTGCATTACTCATTTTTTTCCTTCCTTCCTATTCAGCATCAGCATGCATGATAAATACACTGCTCCTGAATAGGAAGAAATTATGAAAAGTAGAACCAGAGATCAAGCTTCCCTAGGTGTCCAGGAAACCACCACACTGAAGGCTCATTTTTTGTAATGTTTCTTTTCTTTCCCATCAATATGCCACAAGCCTGACCTAGAGGATCCCCTTTAGTTGAAGCAAGAAAGTAATTAAGTCTCCAGGCTCATCACAACCTGTGCAATCTCATGTGCAAAGATTGTGCTTTGAGTCAAACAGCTTTTAGTTTTATGACAAAGACTCCTGTAACGGAGGGTTAACAATTAAAGGCAGGCAGTGTGTTTCTCTCACGGGGCTTGAAGCTCACTCAAGTGCTACAATCAGCCATCTCATTTGAAAGGGAAACTGGTTTAAACCCAGACTTTTTGTTCTTTTTTTTCCTTTTCTTTTTTTCCTTTTCTTTATTTTTTTTTTTAAGCTTGGCCTTTCTTTGCTTCACCTGTTTACTCGTCTTGCTTTCCGTGTGCCACTTTTTCTTGGACTCCACCCTTAGGATATGTTAGGTATATTTCCTCCTTGGCAGGAGTCACATAATAAAAATCAAATCCTTGGTCAGTCAGTGTGTGGATTGTTTACTAGTTAGGCTCCAACGCCTTGAACGCAAAATGTATCACTGGCAGGTGTAAAGAGGTCTCCTGGAGGGCAAGAGTTCAGCTGAGTTCCTGGCCAAAGTAACAATATACACCTATATGTACACACCCTGAGCCTTTTCAGTGCATTTTGTCACTGGCTTGTCTCCGTGTGAGGCTGCATCCTCCTCATTAAACAGCACAGAAAGGCTTACCTTACTTTGCCCCTTCTAATAAGGGCTGCCTTTTTCTTCTGTCTCGACGTTAGACATCTGCTTGTTTTCTGTGATGAACATGCATCACAACAGTTCAGTGTGTATTTTTAAAATTAGACATTAAAATGCATGTCATTTGTTTTTGGACCTAATGGCACGGGTAATATGTTGCTAATGTAAAGATTGATTAATGAATTTGCTCAAAGGATGTGTAAAGCATTCCTTGGGCAGGGGGCTGGGGGTGGTGGTGAATGCAGGCAAAATCCTTCTAAGGAACACACATCAATGACCTTCCCGTCAAGTCCCTGTGAGGGGCTGGAGAACCTCACACACTTTACAGAAGAGCATTTTTAGAAGCTGAAGTTGAGGACAGTTGTTTTGTTTTTGCTTTTTAAAAGAGGTATTTAGAATCGAAAGAATATATAAATCTTCTCAGTGATTTGGATCATTAAAGGTTCCTTGAAGTGAACTTAAAAAAAAGGTTACTGTCATAATTTTTACTGTTTCAGAAGAACAGAACTAAAATGGCTGAGAAGGGAAAAGAAAGGTGACAAACAGTTCAGAATGTGATTAAAAACGTGTCCTTCTTCTGCTACCACTGACTGTTGAATGCAGCATTCTGAATGAAATGAAATGTGTCCTGTGTGTGCTGCGGAGTGCACAGACAGCCTCACAGCGATGTTACCAAATAGTCCTTAACATCTATTGGAAATTAGCAGCAATATTTTTGTTTTTCACGAAGTTCTGCCACTTTTCTCTGACAGTTATTTTGGATGAGGGCAGAGGACAGGGCCGCTCAGAAGAAGAGATGCCTGTAAACTAAATAGGAAAAGCTCCAACTTGCTCTCCTATTTTACCCTTTATGTCGCAGACAGGATTTGCTGATTTGCATACATAATTGCAGGAGTTAAAGGTGCACCTACAATAATTGCAGCACAGACTTGAGATGCAGATGGGGGAACACTGGGGTGATAGAAGTTGACCTCTTTGCCTCTGGTTCTTCCTTCGAGTAATGGGAAGGGTCTCTGCTTATCTGTTTTTATCAAATTCTTTCACCTTAACTCTGCTTCAAAGTCATAAAAAAATCTTCTATCTTAACCTTGGCATAAGGTCAGGAGAAAAGACTTTGGAGGGTGCATTTATAGCTTTTTATCCTCAGTCTCAGGGGACTGACTTTACATTCTCCAGGCCAGCTGTTTGTACCTTTTGAAGTTTCATGGAGGTTCTATATTCTTTCTAGTTCTAATTTCCTTTTTTTTTTTAAAGAATCCATGTTGATTAGTTAGCAACTTTAAACACTATTCATCTATACAAGTGGTGTAAGCTATATGGTTTCTTATCAGCTCTTCTATTCACAATAACAAGATCGTCTTTCTTACAAATCCACCTATACTATCCTCAATATTGATTCATTTGTATTTCCAGTCAATTTGAATATAGCGGTAGAGCAAGTAAGAATTTGCATAGGTCGGTAAATTTCTTATTTAAAATAAATGTGTCAGAAAGGAGGCAAGGCATTGTCATTCTTAGGTGGAAAGGCCTTATAGCCATTTAATTCTGCATATGAAGCAAGAGATCATTTGAAGCAAGACACACATACAACCGTAAAAATGATTGGGCATATTTCAAATGTGACTATTTTGCATGAGACCTAATATTTATATCAGCTATTTTTATTTCAGCAAATTTTGTTTCATCGTTCTTGAAATGTGAGGAAGAAATAAAGTGACACTGTCCCCCTAGTAATTAATTCTGAACAACATAGGATTGCGCTGCTCCTCATTCAAGGCAAATCAGGTTTCTTAGCTACAGCTCAGTGTAGGTCCCGGTGAAAAGGCTGAAGTTAAGGTGTTGTCTTTCAGTACGGTCTGCCTCTACTCATCCCACTCCCCAACCTCATTCTGGCACAACACAAGACTAACACTTGCCCCCGCGATGGCAAGTTATGACCAGGCACTAGGCTTCTATCTGACTTTACAAAATAACCGAACGGGAGAAAAATAGAACATTAACTTTCAATGCCTAAAAAAGAAAAGCTTAACAATCCCTTTCTATATAGTCCTGAAAGAAGGATATAACCAAATGGAAATTGTGTAATTCAATGTTTATTTTCTTTGGTTAATTTAAATAGCATAAAGTAACACAACAGAAGAATCATGTGAGGCCTCAAAATAACAGAAAAGAAGATTTCCATAAGCGAGTACTATTTCAAATATGATTTGGGGTAATTGTCCAAAAAGAACAAGGAAGTTCCACAGGAATTATACCAACCACAAACATAAAGGAAAAAACACTGTTTACAAGAACCTTCTAGTTTATGAAAAAAACTGTGTGGTCCTCCAACAGATTCATGAAAATGCAACTGATAGAACTAGAGAAAGGAGGAACATTTTAATCTTGTCGGCTAACCCCACTGCGGGGCATCCTCGGGATTATCCCTCATGACAAAATTCTGGGCACAACGTAAGGCTACCATCCTAGCCAAGAACTAGTAAATGTCGCCAAGTAGTAAGAGAGAAGCAGCTAGAACTCCCATGGCTGGCATAATTAGGCAGCAGGAAGCTCACTGGAGTCCACTCTAGGCTGCAATGGTCCACATTGCCTAGTCCTGTCAGCACACTTGGAAATGGAGCAAGTTATGTTATGGGGACATCTTTCAGTTAACAATGAGATTTTCTCAACGAAGTGGGTATTTATTTTGAGCCTTAAAAATGTCTTGCACTCTTACCACTAAAAAAAACAAAAGCAAAAACAAAAAACAAAAAATCAACACCACCACCAAACTAAACCAAAAAAAAAAAAAAAAAAAAAACCCAAAAACCAAAAACCCCAAACCTACAAAAATGTCTCCTTCCTTACACTTTCTAAAATTTATCCAGGTCTGCTTTAGAGAACTTGAATCATTTTATTTTAGAGAGTTGGGAATGTCTTATTTACTTAAGTAAATGCAGACACTTTAAAACTAGATGAGGTTAGGATAGAGAAAAGTGATTCAGAGCACCAACCACGAGTGCCTGCTAGGCACCTCGCTTAGTTGCATGGCCCTGGATAGGTAATTTAACTTCTACGTATTTCAGTTAACTCATCTATACGATGGCATATCAATACTACTTAGTGAGGTTTCTTTGTCAACTATATAAAGCATAAAATATTTGACCTATAACAAATATGAATTACTTATATTACTAGTTTTTAGAGGAGAACCTACGAGTAATTCCTCAATAAGTATTGTTCAATCAAGAGTGGATGGTTTTTAGTTCTGGTTTCTTTTGACTTACTTATTTCACCCATTTCTCATGTTCATGTTTCATGTATAAATACAGAGTAAAATGTATAACTAGATAAATACTGATTTAAAATATATAAGAAGACTTACAAGGGAAATTGAAGAGTCTTGAATATAGATTTACCATGACTTTTAATTAAAATATTTAGCTTAAATGTCACAGAAAGTTACTTTGTTAATGATTTAGCATATTTTGAAATGGATATCATGATATAAAATTAAATTAATGATAATCTTTAAAAATAATGAAAGAGATAAATGTCTCATTTTTTTTTTTCAGGCACTGAGTGTAATTGGTATAGATAGAACTTTTCACCTTAAATCAATTTGAAGTGATTTGGCAACACTGAAATTTCATTTTATTAAGTGAGTAAATAAGAGACTAAAAATACTCATGGACTGCAGGATCTCCTACACTGGGATTTAAGGTGACAACTTCCTTTGCAAAAGATTGCCTGGAACTAACAAAAAAATTAAGAGTCGAGTCGTAGACTATGGAAATAGAAAAGATTAGGAAATCTAATTTTAATCTTCTAAAGATTAGAAGATTCTCTGAAGAAGAGAACACCTAGGTCTGGGGACATTAATAGCTGGCCTTAGCAAGTAGCAAGTTAGGAACAAAGCCAGGATGAGAATCCAGATCTTTTCAGATTTCAGACCATCAGTTTCAGAAAAAGAAAAAAAAAAGGTTTTAAATATAATTTCTCTCAATTAAAAAATACTGAAATTTGAATAAATTTAAGAGCAGAAAGGTTATACAAAACATTAAAATTTATCACAAAATGTTAGTGTAATCATATGCCTTATGATGACCTTTATTCCAATAGTTATTTTTCTTTGCTAGTCTTACATTTCTACTAGAAAGTTCCTGTGTTCGTTAATATTTTAATGTAATAGGATGATTTGCATCGTTGATTAGGAAATTTTCAGTGAATTGTGTCAGTTTATAGTTTTTTATTTAATTTTTTATTTAACATTCACCAGCTTTTCATTTGAATTTTCATGTTAAAACAAAATTCTGGATTTCCAGAATAGTTGCTGTATGTTAACCTTGTTTTGTTTTCTTTTTGAAAACGCTTCTTCTATAAAACATACCAAATAAAAACAGTTACATCCATACCACTTATTGATATTGGCTCTTAAAATTACCAGAGTTTTGGAATCAAAATAAACAGATCCAAATCATGTTCATGAAGAAAACAAAGTTATTCAGAGATTGGGAAGGTATAATAAAACCACAACTTTCTAAAATATTTCTAGAAGGTAAATCGTATTACTTAAGAGTTTCTCTCCTTAAAAGCTTCGAAGAGATTTAAAGTAGATACCAAGTAATGCTCTCTTTCTAAGTTGAAGATGTTGAGTTTTTTTTGATACTTTGTTTTTGTTGGTGGCAATATAGTATTTTAGTATTAACACATTCTGCACAGCAACTGATTTAATTTCATGTGGACTTCAGAAATCTTAAACCTGAGGCCTAGAAAGGAATGCCTTATTTGACTGAAATGAGAATAAACAAAATAAATGAAACAAATATCATCTCGGGTCTTCATGTAGAACCCCTACAGATGTTGATGTGTATTAAACATATAGAATAAATCCCATAATCTTTCTAACAATAGATACTAAGAAACTTGGCTTTCATTTGATTCCTCTGTCCAGCTTCTTATAAGATGGCACCCATCTTATTCCTCTATCACACCCAAATCAAAACAGACAGTGGTTATTTATACACACTGAGATAAGGTAAGGACTAGATCCTGCATTAGTGTTTGGCATATGTACCTATGATATAATCATACATTACCTCCCCTCTGGGAACGTGGAATTCACTCGAGTACACAGCAATGAACCAGAGTACCTTCCTTCCTATGTCTGAACATTTGACCAAACTTAAGAAACAACACCCCAGCAACCTTGTCATTTCAATTTTTCACACTTTTGTCTGTATGTGTTTTATGTCTCAACAAAGACTTATCTCCCCAACCCACTGCCACAGGATAATTCTCTGTAACAAAGCTCAGTCTCAATCTCCAACCAAATGAAAAAAGGGCAAATCCCCAAAGAGAAAAGTAACGGTCACAGCCATTTCTACGGGTCCCAATCTCACAGGCCAAGGAGGAACCGATGACAGTTCGTCGCTACCATAAACCGGCAGAATATGCCCCAAAGGGATTGGAGCTTCTGTAAGGGGATTTTGCACGAAGAATATCTTTCTGAGCCCTCCAACAGAGAGAAGCATTTTTTACAAGTAAGGAAGCTGTGTTGGCACAACAGACAACATTTTCAAGCTGGGCGGAGATGCAAATAGCCACAGGTGTGACAATGTTGGTGTCTGTCATATACTCGGCTTCCTTTTTCCCTCAGTCTTTGTATAATAATGTTTAGAGGGAGAAAGAGTACAGCATTGTGGAAACACTTTTGCTATATATCACCACAGCATCCAAGACATCAAGGGTCCTCAAGAAGGGCTTCTTTCCCTTTCCTGGTAAGGGTTAGGATGCAATTAGGGAGCCAAGTGAGGAAAATGGGGGAGTAAAAAGCGATGGTTGGCCACATGTCGAGCCGTACTTAAAACTGCACCTGGAACCTCATGGCCCATTTCCCCCATGATTCTGTTGATAAAATAAAACTTTATTTTATGTAGTGTCTTTGTGCCAAAACGCATCCCCAAGTACTTTATAGACTTAACTAATGCATTTAATACAACTGCCGCATGGTGCTATGGTGCTCCAGATCACTAGGAGTCTTGAATTAATACTGTAATGACCTCTCTCCAGAGATAGCTGAAAGTGTCTCGTTGCTGGGCAGATTATGGAAAGGGATTTGGGGTAGCAAAATTAAGGGGAGGTGCTTGATAGCTGGCACTCCTCAGAGATTTTAATTTTCTTTTCTCTACTGTAAAAAATATGTAACAGTGTATTCTGTGGGCAAATTACAAACTAGAGAAAAATTTCAGATGAGAACAAACATCCAGACATTTTCTGTTAAGAGGGGGAGAGATACTGGAGGATGAAGGTAGAGATGCAGTGGTGACTCCAAGTTAGCCTCTTGTACCATCTTTCAATAAAAAGGCAAAGGCTTCGCTCTTATTCATCTTAGCATCTTCATATAAATGAATACAACTCTGAGCCCAATATGGAACTATTTCAGGCAGTGTCTATTACACCTAGCATGTGACCTTCTAAACCCTGGAACCCCTCGTGTATGGCGTATTTCAACTAATATGGGGGCTTTTGTCTCTTTCCATATGCTTGGCTGTCTCTCTAAGACAAAAGCCAACTTTTGAAGTGCAAAATAAATGTGTTAAAGGGCTTTTAAACTCAACTCACAATGATATAATCATTTAAAGGAGTTGATGTAATCATTACAAGCAATTTGTCCTTGCCAAAGATTGAAAAATGAGTCCTAAAAGGGGAGAGCTAGTGCTGAAGCCTGCATCTTGCTGTGCATAGAAGGGCAGAAAATGCCTCTTACATATTTTTGCATAAGTTGTTCCACTGCCTAATTGGGCAGGAGAGCAGGACAGAATTTATGGCTCGGAGTTCTCCTCAGCCACAGGTGTAGAGTGAGATTGGGATTGTTAACAAGCTAATTTTGGTCTGGAACTCCATTGAAGCATTTCATCTCTAGCGGTTGGAGAGATGTCACACATTCTCGGGCAGCAGAATGTGCTCTTCTCCTTGCCACAGAGATTAGCCACAGCCTGTGATGCTGGTACTTTGCCGGCAGGAATGGGACAGAAGCGCCACTGCTGTGTTATTATCTGGGATCTATTATGTTTTTACATTTTTCAAAAATCTTTAAGCTAGATCTTTGACATTCAACTGCCTATAAAGACATGTGCCACCTGATGAGAAGCTTTGATGTGCATTTTGAGGATTAAATAATCTAGATAGAAGGCAATGTGTTTCCAGCCAAGAAGAAAACTATGGAGAAAATTTTGCCTCCTGCAGCTAAGCTCTGTTGGCAGTCAATACCTTTTAGCTTACCCTCTATATTTGATTTCATACATATTTACAGACTATTTTTCCTCTTACTGCTAATTCTTTTGAGACCAAATTAAGAACAAAGATAGCAGGAACAGGCTTCATCAAATAAAAATGTAAATACACTGCATCTCATTTGTGCTTGAAGAAACTTTATTTAAATATTTTTTGTGAAGTGGAATAGTCTGGCTTTATTATTATTATCAGCAACTGGGAAAGTAATAGCCTAACGAGTCAGTGTAAACCATGGAGGGGAAAGTAAGTCACACATTCTGGTAATGTGGCCTACTTGAGAATGAGATTTTTCTATAACTGCCAAAGAGAAAGGGATAGTAGTGCTGACATACAGACTCGATGACAATTGTCACGACTGACTTTATTTGATGATATACCAAATGAAATTATTTTGACTCTGACTACTAGTATCTTACAAAATAATGCTGATACCATATTTTTAAGTGAATGAAATGGAGGGTAAATCCGGATCTTTACCTATTTACTTAAATTTACTCTACTTTGGTTTTTGGAGAATGGTATGAGAAAGCCCCATATAGTCACAAGCTAATTAGTCTCTGCTTAATTTTGTTTCCCCTACCTTGGTCAAAAGTATTATATCGCCTCATCAGCAGGACCTAGGAAGTAAAGCAAAGAATCATGCTAGCTGCAGAAAGCATGCTATTAATTAAATAATGCAGTAAGAAAAGAAAAATATGTTTAAAGACTTTCAAAGAAAACAATTCCAAATCTCAATCAGAAATTAGTTTGCAGGTCTTCAGGCGTCAAAAATATCACTACATTTCTCCAGATTGCTCTAATTAGTTTTTCTTTAAAAAGAAACATTTGATAAATATAAAAAGGGGCTCTTTTTCCTAGTTGTGGGTTGAATTTTCATATTTAAACTAACTGGGTCTTTTGAACAGCATTTGGAGGAAGACAGTATAATGTGTCAACTGGCAGGGTAAACATCTGGGTTCTTCATCTTTCTTTAGGAAAACCTCCCTATGCCCCCAACCCTAACACAGGCATCTTCCTCAATTATTTATGTTGCCAGGATTATTCTTAATAAAGGGCACAGGCTTGGGGGTGGGTAGTAAAAACACAAGCTCTCCTCTGTCACTGGGTATTTTACACTGTCTTTTGTTCAGACGCTTGCCCAAAATACCAACTCTTCAACTCATTTAAATGTTTTATCCTCAATGATTTTAACATGAAGTGGAGAGCTAGTCAACTTCCAAAAATTAAGGAGAGAACCTAAAATCCATGACTGACTGCTAGCATTCAAACACTGAACAATTCCATGGCATCTATGGCTATGAGAGGCCGTCTAGTTCACACACAATGAACTCCTGCTATAAAGCAAGGAGGAAAGACTGTTTCACTGGGGGGAAAAAAAGAGTTAGGATTGACTTCTAAGAGAAAATGATTCTTACTAAATACTTTCTTTTTGTGTGTGCTGGAATGACTGTCCTCTATAGCTCAGCAGATGAAATGTGCCCCGCCAGTAGACAGGAGAACTTTAAACCTCTCAAGTATAAGAATAATGAAACTACCATTTCTTCATCTACCACGTTATAATCAAAAGAGTTTGAAATACTTTCCATAATAACTAGGAAAGTGATTTATACAAATAAATGTCTCAAAATCTCAAAGGTTCCACCACAGTAATTAAAGGTATAACTTTTGCATTTATTTTGCAATTCATGTCTCTGGAGGCTAATTTAGGGTACTTTTTACACAACAATATTAATTTATTTCTTTGTGCTACATCTTACATGATTTAAAGTTAACATCTGCGGTGTCCTTGCTTTCAAATGTAGATTTTGCCTTTCTAACTCCAGCTTGCTAGAGCTGTCTATGAAATCCTTTCACACCTCACACACACTATTTTCACACACACCCATTCATGCCCACACACTCATAATCACAACACACAGACACTCTCTTTTCAGTGTAAAATAGGCATCATCTTTACGTTTTCAGGGTGGCCCTGAAGATTTGAAATAAATAACACCATCAGAAACCTTGAAATCTTGAGATCATTGCCTTGAATTCAAGTAGATTCAATGTTATTTACCTGTTTGAAATTAGTAGATAGGATTACTCAGACATCTGACTTTTTTGCATATCTAATTAAATCGTATTATATCTATGTTAACTGGATATAAACTCAACATTAAGAGATTACAAAAGGAAAAAAAAAGTGGCCGCAATTAACACCAGACCCTTCTGTGTACTAGATAACTCATTTTAGCCAACACTGTCTTACCGATCGCTTCCAGAGAGTTGCTGAGAAGTGCCCCATTCTTCCAGGACTTTTGTTGTCTTCTGGAAGCCTCCCTCCTGGCCCCCAGATTCCAAGTAACCTAGTTAGCATATCCCTTTGCATGTAAAAAGGGATGTACACTGTAACCTGAGGCCAGGCCCACCTTAATTAACATTTCAAATCAGAGACTCTAAGCAGATATTTTACAGAGGTACAAAAAGGAAAAGAAACTGGCAGGGTGGGAAGAAGGCAAGCCTATGGAGGCCTAATTTACTGAGCATTATTAAACAAAGATTTCCTAAAGAGACAGCAAAGAGAGAAATGGATTTCTACATAGAGTAATGAGCATTAAGAAACTAAGCTCATGTCTTTTAAAATGGGAATAGCTGTAGCTGATTTTCTTCTCATAAATAGGTTAGACCACAATAAGAAACTAGACAGTCACTTAATGGGGGGATACTTCTAAGGTTTTGAATAGATACTCACCCCTCCTCCACAAAAAACCCATTTAACCCTTTGAGTTCTTAAAGTATTTGCCTATAAATGCTTTGTACTAGGTACAAATAGGATATCTGAAATTACTGAATGAATTGAATCAGTGTAGACATGCTAACTGGACTAATCAGGCCCCCGAGTTTTGTTGTTGTTGTTTATTTGCTTGTTTGTTTTAACTTTACACATTTAAATCTAGCATTTTATTTGTCTGGATGGTGCTCTAGGATCCATGAAGCTGTGGTAGTCTTTGGGTAATCATAGCCAAACTAAATGGGATGGAAATACTAAGTATAATTAATTAATACAGCTTGTTACGGCGCTTCAAAACCAATCAAATGTGCATTATTATTACTATTTCTTTGGTGTAACATATGTTTTGGAGGCAGGTGGGGTATAAATTATACAGAAGTAAGTAAATGAAATACTTGTCTCTGTAGAATTGGACCTACTGAATGTTTCAATCCCAGTATGGTGTGCCTAGAGTCATACATAAACCGAGTCGCTACTCAGGACAATAGCCACAGAAATAGTTTTTAATTATTCAGTTCCTATAAAATATTTATGCCCCAAAGTTTCTCCCATTCCATAATCTTATTATCAGGATTCTAACTTGATTGTTAACCAAAATTAAAATAATGAATATACAATGTCTTCGACTCTCATGGACTCCAGAGATAGGAGTGGTACCTTTTTCTGTTCACACAATTATAGTAACACTGATGACTCTTTCAAGATCTTTGTGATTCTGCTAGGATCTAATAATACAAGAGAGTATTTGTACCCATTGGGGTAAACTGAATGAGCTTCAGTTTAACTTCTGGAGTAATGAGAGAAGATAAATTTCTGTCATATGCATTTTTTCACACTCACACCTGGCAGCTTTGATTTAGGATATCCGGCTCCAATATGGCAGCTGAGGCAAGATATTAGAACTAGAAATTCTCTTCCCCAGATTGCCAGGGTTTAAAAAAAAGGTGAGACTCCAGACATGACATGCCTGGCAAGCGTACTTTTTGTCCTTCCAATCTCTGTGGCAGACGTCATCAGTCTATCACAACCTTTTCTATTTGAGTAAGATGCAGCCTAAAAATCCTTTATTGCAGTATTTTCCAAATTCCAGACAGTCACAAGATACTCCTGTAAGTTTGTCATAGTCACTGCTATTGGTATTAAGTAAATGTTATTTACTTAGTAGTTTTCTTTCAATTGATAATGTTTTCACTTAATCACATTCTATAAGAAAAGTGTATATTTTTTGCTATCCATAAAACTATAGGTCTGATATTCTAGTTAAGGATTTTTTTTTACTATATATCAAAATAAGTGATTATTAAAATATAAAAAATTGATTTGTACACATTCTAAGAATTAACAGTGGAATAGAAAATATTGCTCTATGGTCAATGGTCAATCTGTGGGCAGTAAGACGTGAGAACGCTCATTCGCTTTCTTTAGAAGACATATCCACCAAGAGCAAAGAGTATTTCATGCAGAATGCTTCAGTTAAATTAATTAAATAAATATTTATTGTTTACCATCTCTAGTGCTGAAGGGGAAATCAGAAGGAGTGGTTTCCAGATCCTGGAAAGAGAGATAAGGTGAGCTGTGGCCTTTAGTGGAAAGTCTTGAAATTTGTATAAAAATACTTAAAATAATGGGGGAGCCTTGAAGGGGGGAAGTACCAAAAAATATTCGTATATCCTCATACAATACAGGTATATCAATTGGTCAGGTTATACAAAGGATACAATTACAGTGTCAGAAATACATTCTTTGCCACAAGGCTGAATATACAGCCATCCCAATTCACATCCTTAAACTAAATCACTGAATAAAAAAGAAAACTAAAGGATTATTTTCAGATTTGGTAGTACAATAAATAAATAAATAAATAAATAAATAAAGTACATCATTTCTATAACTCTTTTTCCAGAAGAGAGCAGGCAAGATGGCGGAGAAGCAGGGAGCTCTATAATCCGCACACGCCCGTATGGATTGAACTGAGAAGGACTGAAGTGATAAAACTTGGATTTGCAAGTGGGGGAAAGAAGAAACAGATGCCAGAAAGAAGACAACCTCAAAGATGCCTGAGTGAGTGACTGTGGTGGTACAATAAGTAAATAAATAAGTAAATAAGTAAATAAATAAATAAATAAAGTACATCATTTCTATAACTCTTTTTCCAATTTTCTTCTCTTGAAGAAACAAGATAACCTTTTTAGGTTTGTTGATTCTACAACTTGGAGGGAGGAAGTCCCTATCTTCTGGAAGTAAACAAGTTACTCTTTGTAGGAAAAAGGACATAGAAACAACACAAGAATTGATTCAAGATGTATCAGAGGGTAAAGAAATTAAAATGACATCCATAGTAATTCTGTGTATTAGTATAACACATTCAGGCAAATGTTATCTTCTTCATTTTACAAATGAGGAAGCTGAGGCTCTGTGAGATTTAACAACCTGCTCAAAATTAGTTGGTAATTAAATTTTCAGAACTGAGACTTGAATCCAGGAAATCAGAATTTTGTAGGACTCATTGAGGAATATCACATTGCTTTCCACATTCAAGAGCATCTGAAAATGTTGTTACTAAATTTGTTTATTAACATAATTGTTTATTAACTAGCAGTTAATGGTTATTCACTCAGGTCATGTTTTAAAATTCTTCTTTAAAATTTCTAAACTTCAACATAAATGCATCCCTGTGTTATTTCCAGCTATGATCTATATATTGTTCTCAATGAGGGTTAAAGAGTCTGATGTATAGAAAATTTTGAGATGGTAGTTAGAGCCTGGGCGTTTCAGAGCTATTGGCTTATATGCCAAAGCTTAAAACCAGCAATTTCAGCTGGCACATTTTGGATACCAATAGATGTAACTGTGCAGAAATCATTTTAGCTATTAAAAATATTTCATTTCCCCCTTAGTTAAAATTTTAAAGATAACATGTTAGGGTATTAGGGTTCCACAGAAACAAAACCAATAGGATGTGGGTGGCATGGAGAACTGATATAAAAGTAAAATTTAAAAAGTCTTGAAATTTGTATAAAAATATTTAAAATAATGGGGAGAGACTTGGGGGGGAAGTACCTAAAAAATATTAAAATATCCTCATACAATACAAGCATATGTCAGTTGGTCAAGTTATACAACGGACATAATTATAGATATAAAAATATAGATGATAGATATAGATGATATACCTAGATAGATTAGATATAAAGATAGAGATAAAGATATAGATAGATAGATAAATATAGATATAGATATAGATATAGATATATACTTATGACCCAGGTAATCACAGAGGCTGAGAAATCCCATGATCTACCATCTGCAAGCTGGAGACCCAGGAGAGCTGCAGTCTAAGTCCAGAGGCCTTAGAACCTGGGGTGTTTTGGACAAGAGAAGATTGATATCTCAGTTCAACCAATTAGACAGGAAGGGCCATATTCTTCCTTTCTCCATTTTTTGTTCTATTAAAGCCCTCGACCAATCGGGTGACACTGGGGAAGGCAAACTGTTTTACTGAGTCCAAACTACTTCTGAGTTTTGCAAAAATAGAGCATTCAGTACAAGAGAACTGGAGAGGGACAGAAGAAGTTGCAGAAGGTCATAATCTGGTGTCACTTTAATGTCTTTGGAGACAGAGGATTAAAGAATCAAACCTATATTTGCAGTGTCACGGTGAGTCTTTCAATATGATATCACTCCAGTACTAGCACATGTAGCCAATCCTTTAATACCATTATGAGAGTTGTATTCTGAGGTTTTTGAGTTTATAATCCAGCATTCAGGTAGTCCCCAGATTAAAAATTATTGCTCCATGTCTGAGTTAAGAATTATTCATACCCTAATTGCCCAACTATCGGATCATTGGTACAAAAAAGCAATGATTGATGAACTCAAAACATAGTGAATATGAGAATAAAGCCAGAAAACAAAAAAAACACTGAACCCCCAAATTCTGGAATCATAGTTGCACAATTAAGAGTTTCTTTTAGTACAGATGTGTCAGCCAGAGAATCAAACTTATCGAGTAATATGTAATTTGTTTTTTTTTAAGATTTTTTTAATGTTTATTTATTTTTGAGAGAGGGAGAGAGACAAGAGTGTGAGTAGGGGAGGGGCAGAGAGAGAGAGGGACACAGAATGCAAAGCAGGCTCCAGGCTCTGAGCTCTCAGCACAGAGCCTGATGCGGGGCTCAAACTCACGAGCCGTGAGATCATGACCTGAGCTGATGTCGGATGCTTTAACCAACTCAGCCACCCAGGCACCCCGAGTAATATGTAATTTGATTAATGTAAGGATTTCAATTTTCCACATCACATCAGTGGACATCCAGCTTCTTAAAAATTATTTTTAGAAAGCCTGTAGTTATTAAGTAACATCTTGTCTGGTTGGCAGTTAAACTAACTTAAATAGTTAAATACTATTGCCTGTTTCCAAAAAAATATGGTCAAGACTATAAGACTTATGATCTTTAGGTACAGTTCGATTTCTACCTCAAATTTTGGGAAAAAAATATAGGAAGTAACATGACAGGAGTCAAAGGAAGTAAATTTGAGCCAGGATATCTCGGTATGATACAAAAATACAAAATGAATAATAAGTGCTCTTAAGAAGATAATGTCTTGGGGCACCTAGGTGGCCCAGTGAGGTAAGCATCAGACTCTTGATTTCAGCTCAGGTCATGACCTCTTGGTTTATGAGATTGAGTCCCACACCAGGGTCTGAGCTCACAGCATGGAGCCTGCTTGGGATTCTCTCTCTTCCTCTCTCTCTGCCCCTCCCCCACTCTTTTTCTCTCTATCTCTCAAAATAAATAAATAAACATTAAAAAAAGAAGATAATATCTTAATAATAGCTTCTAAGACCCTAATAATAGCTTTCAAGACCCAGCCAGCCCTAAATACATGATTATGAACCCAATCCATTCAACCACTATTTCTGTGGAGAGAGCCTCATTTCACTAGAATGTATATAGATTCTACACCATGTAGTGTTATTGGATTAAAATAAAGAATTTATAACAATACCAATCAGGGGAAAAGTTGTGTGTGTGTGTGTGTGTGTGTGTGCGCGTGCGCATGCACCTTCAGACTAATTACTACAGTGGTCTAGACCAGGGCCAGAGCTCAGGATAGTCTTATCTGAGTTTGTGCCCAAGACACAAAATCAAGAATTACTAAAAATCTCCCTCTCTCTCTTTCTTTTTTTGAAATGACCCCTTGCTTATTAAGAAATCTAAGCAACCCTGAGGACAAAAGGGAAGTAAATCAGCACTCCAACAAGGACTAGGATTCAGCAGGGATATAAGAAGTTGGGACAACTTGGAACATAAACAGAGATGCAGATGTGGCACCCTCTCTCATGGACACTCTTAACATGTGGCCATACCCTAACCTTCTGGGCAAAATAAATACAAGCATCTACTTTAATTAACTTTACATATAGGAAAAGCAACCTGTGTCATTATGAGAAACATCTATGGCTGATTAAAGTCATATTGGTCAACATAGAAGTCTATCAATGACTTGAGGAATTTCTGAAGATATAGTACATATGGGAAAATATTTTAAAGACATAATTAAAATATATATATATATATATTTGGTCTCTGCCCCTGGTACCTGACACAGTGCTTCTAAAACCCTTGGGATTTCCTAAGAGCTAGGTAGGATAAGAGGAACATCTTTTGTCATTCATAACAAGCACCTTTCTATCATACCTGAGTTTATACTAATAAAGTGAGGTGACTCTGATAGGCCTCTAGGCAGCTTCAGAATGGGGCTGGTTGTTAGAGGAACCAATAATATGATTAGAAATTTGGAGCTTTCGGCCCCATCCTCCAATCTCTGGGGAGCTCAGAGAGACTGGAGATTGAGTTGATCACCAATTGCCAGTGTAACAGAACCTCCATACAAGTGCTAACTAAGGATTTTGGAGAACTTCTGGGTTAGTAAGCACATCCACGTGTCAAAATACTTGCATACCCAACTCTACAGGGACAGAAGCTCCTGCTCTCAGGATCTTTCCAGACCTTGCTCCATGTACCTCTTCATCTAGCTGCTCATTACATCCTTTATAATATTCTTTATAATAAACTGATAATAATAATTAAGGTGTTTCCTTGGGTTCTATGAGCCATTAACAGCAAATTATCAAACCTGAGGAGGGTGTTGTGGGAACAGTAATGTGTGTAACCTTGGAACTCACAACTTTGATCGGCATCTGAAGGGTGGGGAGTCTTATAAGATTGAGTTCTTAACCTGTGGGGTTTGGGGTAACTCAAACTAAAGTCTGGTCAAAAAGCACACCAGTTTTTGAACCTTGATGGAGACATGACCCAGACTTCTTGTCAGTATAGACTATTCCAACAAGTCAATAGGCACAACAACAACAAGAGTGCTTTGCAAACATGCAAACATGCAAAGCAAAGAAATAGCCATTGTGGCAGCTTTTCTGTAGTAATCCATGATGTATGGGACAGAGATAAATTCTATGCCAAAGCTACAGATAATAATAGAGACATTTATATAGTGCTCACTATGTGTCAGAACTCTATTCAGTGCCCTATTTAACTCTAACCAACCATGAAATAGGTACTATCAGTGTTCCCATTTTATGGATGAGTACACAGAGGTACAGAGATCCTAAGTACTTTATCTAAAGCCCATGAAAGGAATTAAGCAGCAGTATGGTCATTTAAACTTGAGAAGCCTGGCTCTATAATCCCTAGAAAGGCATTTAAAAGAAGTGAGAAATACAAGTGGCTTAAGGAAAAATAAAAAAAAAAATTTAAAAGAAGAAGAAAGAAAGAAAGAAAAAGAAATGTGTTTTAACTTACGTAAAATTCAGAAATAAGCAGTTCACAGATAGCAGGGTGACTTCTTTCTACCAAATCCTTAGATCTCATTGTTCCATGTTGCCTAAACACCAATCCCAAGATTAATTACTTCATGGAGGAACATGGAGCTTCATTGATTAGATCAAGACTTCAAGCAGCAGGATGGAAAAGTAGACATTTTCAAGGCTCAGACTTCATTGCTTTAACATATATACCTAGACATGTCTGAATGGCAGGTTTCTTTTTTTATATAATTAATCTGGAACTTTACAACAAAGAAATCCCAAGCCAGCAGACAGAAAAGCCATCAGAAAGACCTATATTATGATGAGAAATGAGATTGTTTTCTGGCAGATTGTAAATGCTAGAATGTAAAAGCTATGAGTAGAATTTAAAAGAAATTTACAGGACCCGACAGAAATGATCAGATAAGGAAAACATGCATGAAATGATGGGAATGCATAAAGGCCAGATTCAGGAAGTCCAAAATATAAGTAACAAAACATTTTAGAAAGAAGAAACAATAGATATAAGAAACAAAACGGATGGAAGAAATTATTCTCAACTCTAAAGAGATCATTTATTTTAAAAGCCAAGAGTACATACCGTGCTCTGGCCAAATTTAAAACTAAAATCATACTTAAAATGGCCTAGTGAAATTGGAAACTTCAAAGACACAGAATTCTGCAAACATCAAGGGGGCAAAAAAGCACATTCTGTATCAGAAAAGACATAAAGCATGACTCCACAATTCTGCAACCTTAAAGGAGAGAAGAAAATGGAACAGCACTAGCATTCCGTGGGGAAATGTTTTGACCCAAGAATTCCATTTCCAGACAATTTGTCATTCATTTATGAAGACAAGAGAAAGCAACTCTAATGGACAGAGGCTTAATCCTGTGCCACCCAGTTTGTATCCTTTCCAGGGTAAACAATTAAACTGCTGGAAAATCTGTTCCAAAATTATGAAACAAATCACATTATAATGAGAACATCATGGCTGAAAATAACTGATGGTTTGAGCCATTAAATGTGTTAACTGTATTGGGATACATTTTTAATATTATTTTGAATATGATTAAAATTTGGTAAGAGATTTTCTTTGAAATTAAAAAAAGTAAAACTCATGGGCTTTATAATTTCAAATAAGAAAACAAGCGCTGGAGAGGTGTGTGTGCAGAAAGGTGTTGGGAATGTCTCAAAAACTTCACATTTACAAAAGAAAGGGTAAAATTTTAAACTGACTCCAATGATAAATTTAATATAAATTTAAGTATGTACTTGTAAAATCATAAGATAAACATTGGTAGAATTAAAAGTAAAAATCATGGTAGAAAGAAGCAGGTGGAAGATTCATTCAGCAGTTTGGGACCTGCATATGGCTGCCTTGCTCCACCCTCTTTATTGATCCTAATCTTTCTACTTTTCTTGAAATCCACTGTAATTCTAACAAAAGAGAATCATGTGGCCTTTATTCTTTCTGGGTTGGTAAGAACCTGGAAACCCAAGTCAGAGATCTCCACAAAGAAATTTATAAAGCAAAGCATATTTGGAATAAGTTGGCCCACAGAAAAGTATAGCTCTCTCAGGATAACTTCAAAACTGATCTCACTCTAGTGTACATGCTACCCACTCAACAGGCCAACAAAGCTTCTGGCGTGGACTGCATCTCCTTGCACTTGACACCTATCTTATGCTAATGGCTGACCTACATAAATATCACTTCTTTTTCTCACTTTTGAGAATGCCACCAATTAGGATCCTGTAACAACCAGACCAATTATCAATCAGTCTGGATGAAAAATAATCTTATAACTTTAGTTGCTCAGGAACTGGAGAGAATATCAATCAAAACCATTAGGCCATATGCCCTTTGATTCAGAGCTATTGCAAAGAGATAGGCATGGACTGGCAAAGGAAAACAGTAAAAACACCTTGGAAGATGCAAATGTAGCAGGTAAGTGTACATGCATGTGCATACATGGCATTGCTGGGCACAAAATCATGATTTCAAGTATGAAGAATTTATACAAGAAGAGCAGGGATGTGGTTGAGATGTGACTTAGTGACTTGAAGTATCAATAGAATAAATTTTAATTTTAAAATTTAGGGCAAAACAAAAGGAATTAACAAAAAGATCATAGAGAAAGGGAGATGGGGTGAAATGTGAGACTGACAGGATAGATCCAGGAACCTTAGCATGAGATTAATCAAAATTCCAAAATGATAAGTTAAAAAGGAACGGATGGGCAGTAATTAAACGATCATTAAAGTAGTTCCCTAAGATGAAAAAAGAACTGAACTGAACTTGTAGATTCAAAGGACTCACTGTGTTCCAAGAAGGAATGATTAGAAAAGACACACATATAGATAGATATACACAGGTAATTTTTTTGAATTCTATAAATATTGAAAACATGTATTACACTTCTTGAGAGACAGGATGAGTTTATTTTTTTATGTTTATTTATTAATTTTCAGAGAGAGAGAGGAAGAGAGAAAGCATGTGCAAGAGGGGCAGAAAGAGACAGACAGACAGATAGACAGACAATCCCAAGCAGGCTCCATGCTGTCAGCACAGAGCCCATGTGGGGCTTGAACTCACAAACAGGGAGATTATGACCTGGCTGAAACCAAGAGTCAGACACTTAACTGACTGAGCCACCCAGGTGCCCCAGAATGAGTTTCTGAAAAAGGCAAAAGAATCAGACTGGCATCAGACTTCTCATCTGCAACACTGCAAGTTTTAAGAAAGAATACTATCTATGGATACCTCACAGATTTCCAAGGGACATAAACCCAGTCCACTAGTCCTATAAAAAGACAAATTATCATTCATCTGTTACGGTAAAAATATTTTTGTGCATATGTAATATTTTTTTAAAAAATAGTACTCAAGGATCTTAATCTAAGGAAATAATTGAGAGCAGTTGTGAATTAAACAAACAACAAATCAGAATAGATACCTTAAAATGGGAAAAGATTTATTCAAGTCCACATGACATAGGTACATAAAAAGACAAGTCAGTGGAAAGAAAAAAAATGAAGACATAGATTCCAGTACATATAGAAATTTAACATGATTAACAGGGCATTTCTACTTAGTAGGAAAAGATAAAATTATTTAATATATTGTGCTATTTTAAAAAATTTTTACATGGCCATTCATCTGGAAGATAATAAAATTAAATACTATGTTTTTCCTTATAAAATTAAGCTACAGCTATGTTAAAGTCTTAAAAATATTAAATAAGTGGGTCACCTGGGTGCCTCAGTTGCTTATGCACCTGACTTTAGGCTCAGGTCATCATCTCACGGTTCATGGGTTCAAGTCCTGCATTGGGCTCTGGGCTGACGTCATGGAGCCTGGAGCCTGCTTCAAATCTGTGTCTTCCTCTCTCTCTTCCCCTCTCCTGCTCTCTCTCTTCCCCTCTCCTGCTCTCTCGCTCTTTCCTACTCTCTCTCTCTCTCAAAAGTGAATAAACATTAAAACATTTTTTAAATATTAAATAAGCATTCTGCAACATAATCTAGGAGATTACATATAAAATTCAGGGGTAGGAGTGATTTGCTTTCTAAGACTGGAAATGTAGAAGTTGTCAAACAAAACACATATTTGACTATATAAAATTTCTAAAAATCTTGGGGCACATGGTGGCTCAATTGGTTAAGTGTCCTAGTTTTAGTTTTGGCTCAGGGCACGATCTCACAGTTTGTGAGTTCGAGCCCTGCATCAGGCTTCACACTGCTGGTGCAGAGCCTGTTTAGGATTCTCTCTCTCTCTCTCTGCCCTTCCCCACTCCTGCGCACTTGCTCTTTCTCTCTCAAAGTAAGTAAATAAACTTAAAAAAAAACACAGTATCTGAGCAGCTTTAAAAAATTCTAAAATCTTTAAATAGTAAGTCTTATCATAAATCAAATCAAATCATAGACCAAAACATAAATTAAATAAATATATATAACCCAGATAAAGACAGTGGTCTAATATATAGATCTCTTACAAATTCATTAGGTAGCAGTAAAAGTTCTTTTAGAAAAATAAACCCATAAAGCAAAGAATCAATTCATAAATAAGTAAATCAAAATGTCTGATAAACAGATAAAGCTGCCCAAACACATTAATACAAAAAAAAGCAATAAAGTGTTAATAAGATATCATGACTTTACACCTATCAGAGAGGAAAGCTCTGAAAGAACTCAAAATACTATTACTGGTGTGCATGTGAAAAACATCTCTCTCAACACGAGCAGTTGGTATGAGGACACACAGTGCACATACGCATTGATACAGTAATCTCACTTCCAGAAGTTGGTCCCACTGAAAGAAAATTTAAAAACCATGTAAGGATTTATATACCTAGAGGTACATGTGTCTGGCATGGGGAGGAAACACACAAATGGGCTGGAAGCCATTTCTGAACTCCCGAAGTTGAGAAAATCTCCTTGTGAGGTAAGGCGGGTTTGCAAGGCCTCCTGCTGTCAAATGGTGACTGATGTCTACCCCCACTCAATTATTTTTGCTTGAGCACCGACCCCCAAGGCACCTGGCTGTCTCTGGTATCAGGAGTGACTTGTCCTCATATGCTAAAAATATGCGAATTGTACCTTGTGAAGGAACTTATTATAGGAGTTTCTTCTTTTGTGATTATAGGAGCAAGTATTACATTTCCTGAGAAACCTGTTTTTCTTCCCCTCGAGAAAACAGGCCATTGAGCCCTGCTCACAAAGAACTAACTTTTGCCTTTGCTATGCTAAAAACATTGCCATGTATTTGAGTGCTAAAGATACCTTCCTTCCCCATATGATAAGCATCTAAGTCACCTACATCAATCACTATTGATAAAGATTATGCATGAGTCTTCTACCAATCTATGTTCTGGGAAATTTTTACATACCAAAGAATGTCATCAAAAATCATTGTCTAAGGCAATTGCCACTTCTGTTTTGTACCCCATACATTTTTTCAATAAATAAAGCTGACTCTCTGGTCGGTGCAGAGATGCCTGCCTGGTGATCAGAAAGAAACTCGAGGCTCTCTCGCTCCCTTTTGCCAACACCGTCCATCCTTCAGGGAGCCCTGGACCTGCTGGAGCTGGACTCCGGCACAAATGCAATTGGAACACAGTGAATACATTATCACTAAGGGGATGGTTTAATACATTGTGTTAAAAACACAAAATGGACTAATAAAGAATTATAATACTTAACCCAAGAAATAAAGTGGTTGTCAATAATGGGACAAAGTGACGAAGTGGCATGATGTTCCTGTTGCTGTCATACAGAGATGGGACTGGTATCACCAGTGTAGTGTCCTTGCCAAAAATGTGCAGCCCAAATCGAATCACGAGGAAACGACGGAATGATGTTCTGCATTCTACCCCCATAGACCCAAACTCCTCAGAAAAGTCGATGTCATGAAAGATAAAATTGATTAGAGAAACATTTAATATTCAAGGAGACTGTAGAGATATGACAACCAAATGTGATGTATGATCCCTGATTGGATCCTAGATGAAAAACAAAGCTAAAAAGAATATGTGAGGCAGCTGATGACACTGCACAAGAATTATTTTAGGTAATATGCATTCATGTTAAATGTCCTGGGTGTGATCATTGTCTTGTGGTTACATAGGAGGCTGTTTTTATTCTTAGGAGATACATCCTGAAATATTTAAGCCTGAAGTATAATAATGTTAACAACTCTCAAATGGTTTAGTTAAATGTTAACAATTGGTTAATGGAAGAGGTAGATGGATGTTCATTCTATTATTCCTGCAACTTCTCTATGGGTTTAAAATGCTTCAAAATAAAAAGTGAAGAAAACACAAAAAAATCCAAAATGGGTTCAGAAATTACCCAAACGAGACAAAACAAGCTATCTTAAAGAAAACAAAACAAAAGCTTGACTGCAGTGTTACCCAATTCTAAAATTCTGTGGTGAGAGGGCAAAGTTGGGTTCTAATCCTTGGGAAACTGCAGGGTTTTTCCTTGTGACCATGGAAAATGTGGCAGCTTTGCACATGAGAGGAAAAGAAAGAGACAGAGACAGTGAGTTCAAACCTCAGCCCTGCCTTTTCCATCGCTCCTGACTGCACTGTACAACCAGTTTCATTGGTTTTATTTTTCCCCATACACTGATAAATGTAAAATAAAAACTCCAGATTCACATAGTGTCCACTTGTAACTGCCTGTGTTAGGTAAATTTGAAACTAATCTTGAGCCAGTCAAGTCTCTCTTAGTGATATTTGAGATAAAGCATTGTGACCATGCCAACTAGTAAGGTAAAAGGAAAAAAAGCAACAGAAAACAGTAAATCATACAGGTGCTTAGTCATGTTGCCATAAGAATCTTTTAAAAATAATCCAGTTAACACTAAATTTAATGAATTTGTACTCTATGAAAAATGAGATAATTCATTTGGAAATTCACCAGGCTTTCTCTGAGAAAATGGATACTACATATGCATATATTCACTGACACCTGGCACGTCTGAGATCATGTATACCAAACTTTAGCCTGGAGGGAATTTTTACCAAGAAGTTATAAACCTCTGAAAATAGAGGTTAATAGGAAATGCTGAAACATCCTTAATGACAAGGTTGCTATGGCAACAATATAAGCTTACCACTAGCATCAAATATCTGCTGCATTTAGGGCTCCTTGTCTCCTTTGATAAGTTTTCCCTGAGTGAAATAAAAGCATCAATTGACTAGCTCAGGAAGACTTTTCTCCCTGTGTCATAGAATCAGTGACTTACTGTGTAATTAGGTGAGCCAGTCAGACGGGAAGAAGAAGATCGAAAGAGAAAGAACCAGAGTATGCCCAAACCACCATTTTCCAGTGTAACTGAGTTGCGCTAAGCCCAGGGCATTGTGAATAACACTTTTAAGAAGCAAGAGCAATGCAGAGGGTAAAAATAAAACAGCTGAATTAGCATGCAAAAAAGTAATCATGCACAGTCATTGTTTTTGGAAAGGGCTCAAACAATAGGCCAGGCACATTTCTCCAAGATTTTTGAAAATCCATTTTCAGTAATTCTAGAGTTGTGGTTCACAAAGTGTGGTCCACAATGCCCCGCCAGGTGGTCAGCAGCCTGGTCCCTTGTGGAGTTGATGTTTCTCATGTGAATATGTGGTCCTTCTGTTCCCGGCAACTATTAATAAAGTACTTATTTTACATAATCAAAACCAGCCATCACTTTTTTTGGCCTCCCATCCAAACCCTCACCATCCCTCCTGTTAATTCCAGAGACAGGCTCTGGGCATTGCAAACAGAATGGGGACCGGATAACTGGTCTAAAGTGTTTTTATTTTTACCCGATTGAGATTGGTCATTTTATAGTAATACTGACACATTGCCATGAACTGTTAACCTTTTCTCTACATTTAGTGATCCCAGAAGGCAATAGAGAGGTGAGGTGATTCTTATTTTGTAGATGATGAAACTGAAATGCAAAAATCAAATTGTTACCCTATGGTCCAGAACAGTGGAGTCTAAAATACAGTCCAGATTCTTGAGGCTTTCTCTTCCATGGCAGAAATACTACAGTGAGTCTAATTCTGAAGACTAACTCATCTTTCGGGACTTTCAAGCTAACTCAAGTTATGAAACAACCAGCTTGAGAACAGAGTGAGTGAAGGGTGGTTCTATTCATCGTCATATGGAAATAGAATGGGAAACCATGGGCTGACACATGTGTAGACAGAGATGTGGCCTCTTTAGGACAGTGGTTTTTAAAAAAGGCTTATGATAGCCACATGAACAAAGTTGGCAAACAGTTATAGAGTGAAGGGTCATTTTTCATGACAACCAGAAGGATCCATGCTGGGCATAATAGACTCTACCATTTAAGTTAACCTAGACTTTTGGTGGCAGAAGCTGCAATTGTCCACCCAAATCCATTCTTTTATCTTCTAATGAAACTAATGCACTTTCCACCCTCCCCTACAAGTAACAGTGTTCCTGGAGATGACACTGAGTGGAAGTGATGCATGCCATTTCTAGGTCTGGCCCTGAGGACACTGAGCACAATTTCACACTCATTTCCTCTTCTGAAAAGCTGAGCTTGAGTCAGCTTGAACCATGCAGATGAGGACAATATTCCAGAGGATGATAGAGCAACAGCATGGAAGAAACCTGCATCCCTGAATAAACATGTGGTTCTCACCTCTAACCTGCCTGCTAACCTGCCGTCTGTTATGAAAGGGAATTAATGTCTATTTCTATAAACACCTATATTTTTTGGTCTTTTTTATGCAGCAACTTAGTCTCATTTTAATATTCCTTCCACAGGTAAGAATTTTAAAATATAGCAGAACTAGGATTTGCTTTATTTTTATTTTTGGAGGCATATGGGCACCTCTCTACTTTCTGAGTAGTGAGGATGTAGGAAGGAGGTGACTTCGAGAAGCCCATTTTAGCTACTGCACTTCTTTCCTCTATAACCAGAAAATAATGTGCCCAAATTCAATTGGTATTTTTTAAATGAATGTCTAGAATGATGGAATCGAGAGCATGTGTGAATGACATTAAGTGGTTCGTATTGCTTACATCTTAGACGCCGGGAATAGTTCGGTGTGAGCTTGATAAATTAGGGAAATTGGCAGGAACAACTAGGAGAAAGTAAAATAGGGCAAGGGCAAGATGTGACAATCAGAAGCCAGAAACAAAATGCAGAGATTAAAGATAAGGGCTGTCTGCATATGTACAACTACGACAGAAATTCTAGAGTGACTGCCAACTTATGAGTGAATACCAGTCAGCAGAAACAGTGCTGTTATTTAAAAGGCTGGATGGTAATATATTAACAAGAGTGTGACATGCCAACTCCAGGAAGTAATATTTCCTCTGCATTGGCACCACCGAAGACCTTAATAAAGGATGGTGTCTAGTTTTGTTCTCACACTTTGAGGAATGTAGCAAAACTGGAGAGAGTCCAGCAAAGAGTAACAGAAATGATGAAAGAGTGGGAAAATAGAACCTGAGAGGGAAGGTTAATAACTAAGATTGTTTAGGCTGAAGGAATAAAGAGGCTGAAGAGTGACTTAATATCTGTTTAAATATATGCCCGGCTGTTATAATGAGCATGCTGACTAGTTCTTCCACTTGGACCTAATGAGACAGTAAGGGAGGGACATTTGCACTGCAGGCTTAGATTTGTGTTAGATATAAGGAATATTTTTGGGGAAGAAAAAAAAAGTTGTTCTATACAGAAACACTCTATGAAGGGATTTGGTGCAATAGTTTTTCTTCAGGATATCTAAGACTGTAGTGCAACTGGCATTTATTTGGCCTTAGGGGCTGGGAGCAGATGAGGCAGAGCCAGCGCCAGGGGATGGCCACGTTTACTTCCAGGAGGAGTAACTACAAAAGACTCTCTGGGCATATTTTATAAGACTGCTGCCACAGGGGGAAAATGTTTATATCTATTAGTCTCATGTCTACTTTCAACCCCAGTTTTGTATTTTAGGTTTGGGTGGAAACAGGAGCAGAGTAAGGTAATTGGGGTTTGAATCTCTTCTTGCCCATTTACCCTGGTGAATGCCAAGTGTTCACCCAAAAAATTGGGTTTTGCCCTTTGGCTAAGCCAGTCTAGAGTAGTGGTTCTCAAAATGTTTATCATGGAACCTCTGGGTGTAAGCAAAATGTTTCCTGAAGTTTGCAAGATCAAAACAATTTTTATATAAAGATTAAGGTGTTATTTGTTATTTCCACTGAAATAACTTTTGCACCCATATTATAAAAGCAATGGCGGAAAACCTGTGGCACCCTAGTAGGAATTAAGGCAGTGGCACCAAACTATAATGGAGGTCATCATATTCATTGAGGTACTCAATGTAAAAACAATGTAATTGGAGTGCCTGAGTGGCTCAGTCAGATAAGCATCTGACTCTTGATTTCAGCTCAGGTCATGATCCCAGGGTCATGGGATCGAGCCCCACATCTGGCTCTGCAATGTGCATGGAGTCCGCTCAAGATTCTCTCTTTCTTGCCCTCTGCCCACCCTCTGCATGTGCACATACTCTTTCTTCTCTCTTTAAAATAACAAACAAACAAAACAAGGTAATCATTCTCTATTGTATTTAGGAAATGTTGACACATATCAACGTATGGTATAATATAAAAGAATATTCATAGTTATCTACTGAAATATACCTTCTTTCTTCTTCCAGCTACATATCTGCATGAGGCCCGATTTTCTTTACATGATTCCAAACATCATTCCACTAAAGATTAAATGCAAAAGTAAATATGCTATTCTTCTCATAATTGTTTTCATTTTGGAGTATATTTTTAATAAAAATGTTATTTATATTATATTCTGGGTTTATTATTATTTTAAATAAATAAATATTTTGAAAATTTCTCAGTTTTAATGTCTCATATGGAGACTATTGGTATATGTAGCTCACATAAAAAACCTATTACATTCCTTGCTAATTTGTTAGTGTAAAGGGTCCAAAAAGATTGAGAACAGCTAATTTAGACGTTTACTTTATGCCTCATGATTCCCCAAGTTGTATTATTGGGCTATTAGTCTCAAGTAGTTTTGATGAGCTAGGTTCACCTGTGTACTTAAATATAGGTACAAGGAGTTGTGTTAACTGGTTAGGTCATTCTTTAGGTGATATTTTATCTTTCTGGTATGTGCACCAAATGTTTGCACTCTAGGCCTTTTCTGAGTAGGTATGTGACAGGAGGACAGTCATCTCACGAGGGGGATATAGTTACAGAATGGGTAGAAATGAGAATAACACTAACTCATTTATCAATTACTCTGTTTATCCATGATACCCAATTGCTGCAGCCACTTTCTTTTGGCCAGCATGAGATTTCCAGGCATGTCACATTGCTGTGAGTGCAACATCTCATCATGGAGTTTGTGAAATTACATAGCATGTAAGCGTGATCCACATTCCATCCATAGGCAAATTTAACAAAGTCAACCACTTTACAAATAGAGAGGGTCAAATTCCCTATTTATTCACAGGTCTTCTAGGGTATATTAGGCATTGTAAAAAAACAAAAACAAAAACAAAAAACAGATAGGATCCCTGATTCCAGTATTGAAATCTACATTCCTTCTTTTCTTATATCTATAGAAGTTGACTGAATTAATAAAAGTCTGTTCATATGGATGCAAGTAACTTCAAAACATTTGCGAGACTAATTTTGAACTTTAAGCTTAGGCAGAGAGTGTCTGATTTTAAAGCTATTTTTTGAAAATGTCTTCCCAATTATTTTCCAATATTTGATAATAATGGATGTGGTAGAACAGGTCTCCAAGGAAACAGATTCTGAAGTAGAGAACTGCATATTTGTAGGGAACAATACCCATCAAGGTGAAGGAGACAAGATTGGACAGAAGGAAAAATTACAAAAGAAACCCCAGACAATTCCATGGGAATCCTTGGAGATGGGATGGTCTTTTAGAGGAAAGAAAGGCAGCCCACTGAACTCCAAGTATAATAGGCTGCCTCTGAGGAGGAGGCCAAAAAAAGACTCAACCATGAGAAGTCAGCAGCTAACATTCCCAATGCCTGAAAGAAAGGGTGTCTCAATTCTGAAGGATCTGGGTGACATACTACAGCGTCCGTTACAATGGACACTCTGTGTTCTCTTTCACTTTGGTTTCCTTATGAATTAAATGGGTTGGCACTGAAAACCTGACCCTGCATTTCCTTAGAGTGTCTTCCATCTAATAAAGTTTTGGTTGTTGTCTAATCTAACAATAAGGATTGGAAGGGATATTATAAAATATAATGAAAACAAATAACAGGTTAGAAAAAAATCCCCTGGAAAAAATCTCTGATTGAAGCTAAAACCAATTTCACATACTGATTTGAGGGTGCTAAAATGGGGAATTGTTAATTTTTTGAGATAGACTAATGCCCAAAATTTATCTCCCAAAATGTCTGTTGATACTAGGACATCGTTAAGACTCTACAAATCAGATTGGATGTTTCCCCTTTTAATATTTTCTTGGGGCCTATAAGTAACAGCCACTATCATGGAAAAGGAGATCTTGGTATTGGTAACATAGACAGTTTAGAAGTTAGAACAGGAGGAGAAGACTTTCAATTTTATGTAGTTCAGCTACCTTATTTACAGATAAGAGATAATAGCAGCTACTTATTAAATGTGCATTGTTTCAAACGTTGTGTTATTCAAATTGCTCATATCTTTTCTTATCCTCATCATTTTTCTGCAAGGTTGTTAGTGTCATGTTCATTTCACAAATGAAGAAAATGAAACTCATAGAGTTCAGGCTGCATTCCCAGGTCATACAGTAAGTAAATAGCTAAGCTGGAATCAATACTCAGGTCTGCTCTATTTGACCCCTGAATCTGTACTTAAGTACTGAAGTATGTTACTTGGACAGATAACTCAGAGGCTTTTTTTTTTTTTAAACTTAAGAATGGTGCTGATATCCCATCTATAAATGAATAAAATGAATGTATAAGCAACTTGACTTTTGTCATCTGATGAATTGCTTTCCTGGGTCATTTTATGATTTTTTTGGAAACATATAATATTATAAATTCAAATAGCTATTAATTGCAAATGTCCCTCCTAATAGTCTTATCTATAGTGCAGTCATACATTTTGGCTAAATACAAAATGTTCTCTAGAATATGAGTATAGTAGTCTTGAGGTCCTGGAGATTCTACGGCTTCTTTGAGTACCCGATGTTTGTAAGAACTCAGTGAGACAAAGAATTAAAAGAAGAAATCAGTGAATCATGATAAGAAAATTTTGCATGGCTTATTTTGTCCTTCTCAACTTGTTGCTCAGACTGCATGTCGCCGTCTTTTCTTCTCATTTAAGACTGTCCTCATTGATGTTCTTTTAAAAAATTATAGAAATATATTATACATACAGAAAAGTATATTACACATACGTTTTTATCAAAGTACGTTATACATAGAGAAAATGTAGTGTATTATACACACGGAAAAGTGTATATACCATACGTGTATGGTTTGATGCATTTTTAGACTCTGAAAACATCTATATATCCAAGTACTTTGTACTCTTCTTACTCAGATGTTATATGTAACAATGTCACTGGTTTGGGGAGGCAAAAGCCAACAATGTGATTTATCATCTCCCTGACTTCCCACCTGTGGGTAGAAGTAAGTGGATGGTAATCTCAGGTTTTATTTATTTTATTTTTTTAACGTTTATTTATTTTTGAGAGAGAGAGAGAGAGTGAGAGCCACGGAGGGGCAGAGAGAGAGAGAGAGAGAGAGAGAGAGAGAGAGAAAGGGAGACACAGAATCTGAAACAGGCTTCAGGCTCTGAACTGTCAGCACACAGCCCATTGTGGGACTTGAACTCATGAACTGTGAGATCATGACCTGAGCCTAAGTCTGTTGCTTAACTGACTGAGTCACCCAGGCCCCCCAAGTAACCTCAGGTTTTATAAGGAGAAGAAGAACAAGGAGTTCCTTTTGAAAAGATAAAGGTAGGAAGTGCTAAGAATAAAAATTGGGACAGATTGGGGTGCCTGGGTAGTTCAGTTGGTTAAGCGTCCTACTTCGGTTCAGGTCATGAATTCACCATTCATTGGTTCAACCTCACGTCAGACTCTGTGCATTGGGCTCTAGAACCTGCTTCAGATGCTGTGTCTCCCTCTCTCTCTCTCTCTCCCCCCCTGTTCCTGCTCGCTTGCCCTCTCTCTCTCTCTCAAAAATAAATAAGATATTAAAAAAAATTTAATTGAGACAGATTAGAGAAGACGTTTACAATCACAAGATGTAAACCATTGTCCAGAAAAAGACTTGAAAGAAGAAGCTAGGAAAACAATATACGAATCTGTTTCAGTAGTCCCAGAAAAAGTAATTTCAGATAGAGTATAAATGTAAAAAATACTGCAGAAATGGAAGCAATAAGCACATCAACTATTGGTCATAAAACACAGAAGAGAGTGAGGAGACAAATATGGCTCTAGAGGTTGAATCCTAGGTATCTGAGAAGATATGGGTACCACTGAAACTGAAATGCAAACTGACAGAGAATGGTTTTGGAGAGAACTTAGAGAATTTCAAGACAGTGTAGTGTCAATAATGTCAATTGCTTTACAAAGAACAAAAACGGGGAGGGTCGTAAAGCCATCTTTGGACTTACTTATTGAAGCAGAAAGCAGAGCACAAGGGGTGAGTAGGTGGCAAAAAAGGTGGAAACAATAAATGTAGACTACACTCTCCATGCAATAAATTTTTCAAGGAAGGAAGCAAAATAGCAAATCCAGGGAGTGCCTGGACCAGCGGAAAAATGCTGACAAATGATGTAATAAAGTCAGTGAAAAGGAAGGGCTCAGCTTAGTGAAAGGCTTATCACAGGAGAGGAGAGCACTTTCCTATGAGATCAGAAAGCAAAGTTGAGCTTTTACATGGAGAGAAGAAAAGAAGAGGAATCAAACATTGGCCTTGACTTTCTCTAAGAACCGGGAGATCATATCAGATAAAAAACTGAGGGGGGGGGGAGGAAATCTTGGAATTGACACCACAGGGAATACAGAGGGCTGTAAATCATCCATGAGAACAAGTACTGTCAAGCAGCAGTGAGGGCCCAGCTGACTTCAGAAAGCTCGGAACTGTAGTGGAACCAGTCAACCTGGCTTTGTGACTTTCTTAGGCAATGTTTGGCAGCCTGGGACTGGGAGTTGGGAAGGCAAATGAGGGTATTTACCCATTCTTGGGGATTGGAACAGCAGCTCTGGGGCAAGAGAGTGTGAAAATCTAATACAATGGCTGACCCTAGTGTCAAGGCTGGTTAGGCAAGCAAATGAGGCCAGAAGAGGGGCTGATGAACTAAGACAATAGTGAGCTATCAAGGGATGGGGAGGGGAGGGGTAATAATGAGACTGAGAAACAGATCTCATTAGAAGTGAGGAGATGAGAGACTTCTAATGATAGGAGTTTGTGGTCAGAACTTATTGTACTTTCATTCAGAGAGTATTAGGAGAGGAAGAACAGGGACCGATGCGTTAATACTAGGGTCTGAAGGTTTGGTGTGGGATCAGCCTTAACCAAAGTTTGTTAGTGTTGTAGCAGTTTGTTTTAAAGCTAACTTTGTATGAATCTTTGTAAATACATCATGAGAACTGTATATCTGACGTCTGACAATTATCATCTGCAACTATCTTTCAAATATGCAGATGAGTTTATACTTTCACAAGCAAGGCCACTTTCATACACAAGAATTCCCTCAATCCTCAAACAAGCCAGAGGCCCTTCCTTTTACAGGTAACAAAACTGCAAATCAGAGCAGTTTAGTAATTTACCTGAGGTCATAAAGAAAGTAAATGGCAGAAGGGGGATCCCCAAGGAAGCCATCTGACTCCAAGGCCAGGGTTCCTTCAAGGTTGGTGCCCTACATTATAGTAAGGGTTGTGTTATCATCGACCTTTGGTTTATAACAGTTCAGCAGTTTCTTTTATGCGTGGGATCTGTGGGCAGGTGTTAATTTACACAGCTCACTTATTCCTAGTTCAAAAATAAATACATGTTTAATTATACTCTCACATTTTTAAATATAATTGTCAATTTGTACTTGATAAACAGAAGCATTATCAATTTTCAGACATGATTATTTGAGTGCATAAACTTTATCTTAACAGGTACTTCAAGGAAGAGAAAATAAGAATTAAAAGAAAGTATTCATTTATAACGTTATGCACTTGACTGATGTTAATATAGTAAATGCAATATAGACACTACACATAATTTTTTCTCATTTTGGGTCAGGGAATACATGGCAGGAAACAGGTCTGTATACTTCTACCTGTCAAGGTTGTGGCAGATTATAGAAAAGGTTGCAAATTCTTACTAATACTGTGGCTATCCCAGCACAGTATACTTTCTTTTCAACCAACCTACTGAGCTGTCTACAAGAGGAGGGTAGAGTCAGAAATAGTCATGGTTGTGATAGGCTGCTAGTGAGAAACATATTTTCCATCTATTCTTGAGGATTTTAAGACTTCCCTCAGTCACTTTTTAAACGGATATTGTGTTTAAGCTAGACTAATTTGGGTTTATGTGTCAGTATCATAAAGCTGGAGAAGGTTGCTTTTCTAGCTTAGGCACCAAGTGATTGTCTGATGTCACAACCACAGTATGTGTCACTAATGGATGACCATTTCAAAAGTGACTTAAGACAGACAATTTTCCAAATGTCATTAGAGCTTGAGCAAATGGGAAGATTCAGAGTAGGAAGCAGAAAATGGTGGTAAATGAGTAGACTCTTCCAGGTCATGAAAAGATCTGATAAAAGATTCTTAGTAATGAGAATATGAACATTAGCTCTTCCCTTTGCCTCCTCTTACACGTCTTCCTAGCTAATTACAAGTTCTTTCTCTCTTCTAGATAGTGAAAACATTTCTTTGCTTAACCTCATTTTTTAAATGTTATCTGCTTTTTATTTTGTGTATGTATCAATATTGCAGATCAAGAACAAGACAAAGAATTGTTAATTAAACTCTCAGGGGTACATCTTTAAGTTCCTGGCATTGTGCCCTCAGTGTTGGCTGCTTCGAGTTTACTATAATAAGGGGAAATGCCATAGAGAGGTTAGTATGAATGAAATATGGTGGATAATCAGAGGAAGCATGGAAAGCAAGAAAAATATTAATGTGGGGCATGAGACTGGGAAGAGTCAAATAATACATGAAGAGTGACTGGGACATAACCTACCAAAGAAAAGTACTAACTAGCCAGATATTATTTGATGGTACAGTCTGTGGAAAATGGAATATCATTTTATCAGTTTGGGGAACCTTATTATATACTTAAAGACAGTTTTCATTGTTATTTATTCACACCCATAGAAGTAAAGAGTGGTTTTCAGTAAAGTTCCAAATTTGTTTTTCAGGAAAGTTCCCAGTTCTACTCTTGAATTAACTTTTATATTCCTTTGAGCTCTCTGTGTTTGCCTGTTTAACAAAATCTAAAGTGGGCAAATTACCCCATTGAATTGGAACACATAATTAAAAAGTACATCAAACTTAATTGGGAATTGCTGTTACTTCTCTGGACCTCACTTATTTATAGAGAGCATTGGACTTGTTAATCTTAGCCCTTCTGACAGAAAAGCTCAATTACTTTTTTATTCCAATTGTCCTCACCCAACCCATGTGACAATGTGCATGGAGCCACTTCTTAGGAGCCCAGATACAAGAGCTTTGGACATCAGCATTTTGATCCATTCAGGGCACCTGTCTGGATGAAATAACCCAGACTGCCATGATTTTTTAAATGGTCCTTGCTACTCTCGAAACCTAGGTGCTTTATCATTTGAGGGTTCATTTGCTTCTTATGAGAAATTGGGGTTTGTCTTAGATGACAACCAAATCTTCTAATTCTAAAACGTCAGTGAGTTTTGAAAAAAGCTCTATTTTTTTTTAAATTTTAATGTTTATTTATTCTTGAGAGAGAGAGAAAGAGCATGAGGGAGGGGAGGGGCAGAGAGAGAGAGGGAGACAGAATCTGAAGCAGGCTCCAGGCTCTGAACTGTCAGCACAGAGCCTGATACAGGGTTTGAACCCACAGACCATGAGATCATGACCTGAATCGAAGTTGGACACTTAACCAACTGAGCCACCCAGACACCCCAAAATAGCTCTATTTCTTAAAAGTGGTTTCAACCACGTTCAGATGCATAGTGCTATTCCTTCCTTAAGAAAAGAGAATTACATGAATTAAGATTTAGGTTTTTGCAACATGATAATTTCAGTCAACTATCAAATTGTTTTTGATGATTTAATCATTGCATGAGGGATACCCAACAACTGAATCTTTTTTATGCCATGGTTCTTTTGGATATTTTGAAAACCTATAATTAGTTTTAGAACCAAGTGAAATACCAAAACCTGGGGGAAAAAGTTAAATTAAGGAAGTCATAATATATATCATGGCAGGTGTCCAATAAATTTCCTTTTTCATTTAAAATTAAAGAAAACAATTTGGAAAAGTAAACATTTGAGAAAATAAATTAACTGTGGCATGGTTGTATGCTTATATTAACAATAAAGTATGCTGCATATACAAATAATTTCAGTATTAATTTAGGTAGCTACCTGATTAATGGCATGATAGTCGAATGGCATCTAGAATTGTCCTCATTTCTTAGCATTGCTATAGGGGATTTGTCTATCAGAAAATAATTCTAATCCTCACAATAATTAAACTTAGGGATGCAGTCTCCTGAAAAGGGTAAATACCAATAGAAAAAGGACAACATTTTCTTAGAATTTCTGAAAGTGCTATGTTAATTTAGAAATTCATTTAATAACATAGTGATAAACATGAACTTGATTACATCACATTTAAGAAAAATGAAATTAAAATTATTTTTAAATAAGGACATTCTAAGTGAATATTATTGATAATTTTAAGATGTTTATTGATTCTTAAATGTTAAGCTAGCAAAAATATGACTTTTAAAAAGCTGTGTATTGCTTATTAGTTTATAATGATTAACATTTAATTTTGCAATTGTTTTTAAATGCATAGCTATTGTTATGATTTTTCTTCCCCATCAAGCATATTAAATCTTTGAACTCAAAGATTCAAATGATAATTTAGGTTCTCAAAGAGAGCTGTTAAATTATATTCACAATTAAATTTTCAAAATATTTTTACTATAGTATAATTATTGTAAAATGTTTTTACTGTAGTATAAGCAGTAGGTTAGTATATGTGTACTTTTCCTGATAAATCGTATCTAAATTCATTAAATATTATATGTGATAGGTATTTATCTGTACAGAGTGATACATATAGAAATATATAAAGACATACATACAGAATACAACACATATATAAACACATATATTGAACCTGAGTCATTAGGACTCTCGTGTATTATGAAACTATAAAATATGCTAGAAAATATCCAATATTCATGAAAATAAAATAATTTTGTGCTAAAATATTATTAAAATGCTATAAAGTGTTAAAGATACATGCATATGTTTTATATATATGTATGACTTAATGATCGACTGATCATTATTCCAAATTATGGAATAATCACTTATAACACAACTTTAAAAATGCCAGTTTTCAAATATTTTACTTTAATGCCTTTGCTGTCTCAAACTGAATGACATTTCAACATAGCTCATTGCATGGACAAGGTAAAGCAGTTGGTGCCATTAGTTTTATTTTAGCAGTCATGGTGTTGCTTCATCTAGTGGCAAATGGTCAAAGTGTCAATGTCGTCCTTCTATTTTATTAAAATGAAATGCTTCAAAAAGGTGTTAGATAAGGATGTATTTAGCACTTTGTGGAGTCGTATAAACTATCATAATAGAGTCAATGATTTTTTACTTAGCACTATTTCATTTTTGTATGACTGCTAATCATTGCGAGCATTTACCACCATATCGCCATGGAGTCATAGACGGTGCATCTATGTATGGTATGAAAAGCTCTAAACATGAGAAAAAGTTTCTGCAAATTTGACTTATCTCAATTTCACGTTCTTTTGTGTTCAGCTTGTGGTGCCTGGTTTCTGTGTGAAATGATTTCCAAGTTTTCAAACGAAAGCAGTTAAGAAACAAAATATTTACACCCTTCTAACTCATGCTTCCTGTATAGCTAGATACAATACAGATGCTAAGTCACTGGTCTGAAAGAGCTTCCACAAATCTATAATAAAATAATTAAATTAGTGAGCTGTGTTTAGATCAGAGACCCTTGGTTGCCAACTCCTAAGAACTCGGGGAATTCAGAACCACAGAAGGATCATTTGGACTCCATTTGGCAGAGACGTCAGAAACTCGCTGCTCTTGGGAACATCCTTTTCCAATAACATTTATAGCTCTAGATGGAAGCGAAAAGCACCATATGTTAAGAGTTTCCTGCAAAGCTTCCTGGTAAGAGAGGAAATAAATTCAACTTGTCACATCTGCTCGTGGGCCAGTCAAGTAGGATTTTATCACAGCCTTAAGTGGTTTACAAAACTGTCCTGTTATCGACTGAAGGAGCTTTACATTTCAGGTTTTTTCATACTGGTGTTCATAATCTAAATCATTAAACTATTTTTCTTCTTTGGACTCTAGCAGCATGCATCATCATTTGCTTCTAAGCAAGGAGAATTATTCAAAGCAATTCAACTAAGAATCACATTCCCGTAGCTCAGTCTCCATAACTGCTAGGATGGCTTAACTGCTAGAATGCCTACGGGTTTCAGTTCTACCTCATTTCGACCCGTGGGTCCTTACATTTTGCATAATTTAAGATGGGAACTGCATTTAATCAGGCTAAATTGATTATCCACCATTCTGAAAAGTCCCGACTGGCTTAAACCATGGCAAAGACCCATAGGGTCAGAAAAGATTTTTCTGCCAGAGGTATAGGTAATCACAGGAAAGGTGTTAAACCTTGCACTGTTAGCCCCAAGTTCTCTCCCAGTGTGATCCATCTTTTTACCCTCACGATTAAAAAAAAGTTAGAGTCACTATGGGCATTTCAGTTTTCTATCATAAGCAAAATCCTTTTTAGTTTGCAAATCTACTGAAGATACAGCACCATATGTAAGCATTACCTTTTCCTACTTAAGCATAAGTTAAATTGATAGCACTTGTTCTAAACTAAAAATAAGTTCTCAATTTACCAACTTGCAGTTTTATATTCATGTCTTTTTGTAGGGAATGAACAAACTTGTTAATGAATTTCCTTTCATTCTAGAAGTTAAAAATGCTTTAAGGTAAAGTAAAACTGTGATCTTCAGACATATTTAATTATTGTAGACTAAATAAGTGTGCTAGAATATCAGCATTTGTTTATTTTTTGGTATAACCCACCATTCCTACAGGCGAATTATAAAAACACATAAAAAATTAACTAAATCAGAGTGAAGGAAAATAATGTATAATAACAAGATGACAAAAGAAAAATTTAACACATGAGCCATATAAATGTATGAAAGCAGGCTGTGGGTTAAGCTCCTTAATCCTCATAACCAAAACAAAACAGTTAAATGGCTCCCATTTCTTTCTAAAGGAGAAAAAAAATTGTCAAAAAAAAAAAAAAAAAAGATTTGCCCACCAAGGAGGCCTAGGAGAAATTTCTCCTGAGGATCTTCATGGAATCCTGAATGACTAAGTTAATTACATCTTAATACCAAACCCCCCTCCCCGCCATAAAAGCATAAAGACATTGGAATGTTTCATTGAGCAATTTCTTGTAATATCACTCAATATAACTTATGAGCATTGTAGTACAATTTAATATAAAATAGTTCTACCAGCATTGCTGCATTGCACAGTTCTGGGGGCCCTGTTCACATAGGTAGTACTGAAACAGGAAGCAAAAGCATCAATTATTCTCATAGAAGAAAGGTGCGGGTTTCAACAATAAAGCAATAACAAAATCTGTGATAGGCCCCTTCCACAATGGCTATGACACAAGCTTTCTGCTATCAGTCATTAGGAAGAGATATACTGTATGAAAGAAACTCTGAGACATTACTGATCATGAACTTATGTTCTCTATAGTCTTACGGGTGAGTCTGAAACTGCCTGCTCCAGATCTGCCCTCTCCTTTATCATTTAGTAATAGAACCTGCAGACTATATTTCCAATTCTCTCTTAGACCCAGGTTCGGCCTTTCCCATCCAGGTTTGGGCCTTTCTGAGGGCAACTTCTTAATCATTTCTTAAAATATACTTGCCATGGACTTTCTCTCTTTTCCTGCTGTCTGGGTAAAGATGATGCAGGGTCAACTCTGGAAGCCACCTCCTTTTGAGGATGGTAGCATTGTCCCACCAACTCTCTATTGCTTTCCTCTGTCCAGACTGTGTGTCAATCATGTGAAAGGGAAATTAAATTCTGTCTTGGCCAACACTGTCTTTGGGTATTTTTTAATTAAACATCTTAATCTAGTACAATATCAATGTTGTCTTTATCCATATTTATATTTCTTTCACTTTGGGCTAGAGGACTGAAAAAAAGAAAAAATGCAAAGAAAAGTTCTAAGAAAGGAAAGAGAAAAGGATGTTGGCTCTGTTTTAATAGATTAATCAGATGGCCAAAGAATCACTCACTCAATCATTCTATGAGTCTTTGAGTTTTCACCAACAGTAATAAGAGAATATTAGTGTGTTTATGTGAATTAAAAAATATTAGCTAACATTTACTGTATGCTGGATCCTGGTCTCAGTGCTTTACATGTGTTATTCCATTTGATCCTTTTGCAATTTGTATATGAGATATCAATATTGTCCTTGTCTTCTAAGTAAAGAAACCCAAGTTTCTCTGCTTTTCTTCTTTTCTTTCATTACTTCAACTAAGAGTTGAAACAATTGCCCAAAGTCAAAGCTGGTAAGTGGTGGAACAAGATTTTGGTATACTAATCTCCTAGGTCTCTAAGAGACAGCATTTGTGTCTTTCTAAATGAGAGGATCCTTAAAATATTAGTGCCAAGCTTGGCTATCCATAATTATGAATCTATAATTCCCTTTTAATAGCAGTTTTCTGATATAAAAAACACTGATCATAAATCATAATGATATTAGAGAAGGTATAATAGCACAAAAGCAATTAAGTCACCCATATTTCCTTCATCCATAATCACTGCTAACATAATGACATAGACTTCTTTTAGTACCAGACTATTCTCTTACTTTTTACTGAAGTATAATTGACATCAAATATTATATTAGTTGCAGATGTACAACATAGTAATTCAACATTTATATATATTAGAAAATGATCACCATGATGTCTAGTTACCATCTATCAGCATACAAAGTTATTACAATATTATTGACTATATTCCCTATGCTGTACTTTATATTCCCATGACTTACCTATTTTATAACTGAAAATTTGTAGCTCTTAATCTCCTTCATCTAATTTGCCTATCCTCCCACCTCCTTTGGCAACCACCAATTTGTTATCTCTCTTTATGAACATACTTCTGTTTTGTTTTTGTTCATTTGTTTTTTACATATCACATGTAAGTGAAATCATACAGTATTTATCTTTCTCTGTCAGACTTATTTCATTTAGCATAATACCTTCTAGGTCCATTCATGTTACAAATGGTAAGTTTCCATTCTTTTTTTCTGAGTAATATTCCAGTGTGTGTGTGTGTGTGTGTACACTGAATATATATATATATATTCCACTGTGTGTGTATATATATATATATATATATATATCACATCTTTATCCATTCATCTATTTTTTAAATACATGTAAGTTTATGTATTTATTTTGAGACAGAAAGACAGAGAGACAGAGTGCAGGAAAGGGGCAGAGAGAGAGGGAGAAAAAGAATCCCAAGCAGGCTCCACATTGTGTCAGCACAGAGCCCGGCACAGAGCTCAAGCCAACGAACCATGAGATCATGACCTGAGCTGAAACCAAAAATCAGATGCTTAACCAAACCACCCAGGTGCCCCTTTATCCATTCATCTGTTGGTGAATGTTCAGGTTGCTTCCATATCTTGGTTATTGTGAATAATGCTGTGATGAACGTAGCATGTATCTTTCCTAATTGGTGTTTTTGTTTTCTTCAAATAAATCTCCAGAAGTAGAATTCTGCTCCCAAGTTAAGTGAGTATCTTTATAACCATTACTTTGAACTCTTTATCAGGTAGATTGCTTATCTCTATTTTGTTTAGTTATTTTTCTGAGATGTGTCTTTTTCTTTCATTTGGAACATATTCCTCTGTCTCCTCATTTGGTCTGACCCTCTGTGTTTCTATGTATTAGGAAGATCAACCATTTCTCCTGGTCTTGAAGGAGTGGTCTTAATTAGAAGATGTCCTGTGGAGCCCAGAAGCATAATCTCTGATCACGAGCATCAGGCAGTCTAGGCGTGTCCCCTGGGTGGGATGCCTGTGTCCTCTTCTTGTGGCTATGCTGAAATTGCTACAGGTGCATTGGTGGGTGGGGTTGGCCCCTGGTCCAGCTGGCTTTCATGCCTGACTGTAACTGCTGTGGGCTCAATGGTGGATGGGGCTGGTCTCCAGCATGACTGGCTGAGAGGCTCAGTTGTAACGGCCACAGATGTGCTGGTGGGTAGAACTTGGTCCCTCCAAGGGCAGGCACTGGGGGAGGCCTTGGGTCCAGATGACGGCTCCCTGTTATTTACAGTGGGGTGGGGGCCACTAGGAATCATGCCTACTGTGTGGACAGATTGGGTAGGGTGGGTCCACAGGAGAACAATGGGATCAGGATGGGTGGTGTTAGTAAGGTAAATGGAGAGTATCAGAAATGACACCTCCTGGTACTTCCATTCCCAGAGAAAGTTTCTGTAGATCCCTGTCCTTCCAGAATAGGCCCCAATCTCCTTCATGTATGATCCAGGTGTTTTTCAAACTGCTGCCTTTGTTATAGGTCTCAGGACAAGTGGGTTTGTACACAGGCCCTTTAAGCACAGAGTCTTGGTTTCCTATTGCCCTCTAGCTCTCCTGATGTTAAACCTTGATGATTTTCAAAGCCAATTGTTATAATGGCTTGTTTTATTGGTGCAAGTTTCCAGGGCAAGGTAACCTGATATGGGGCTTGAACTCCTCACTCCTTTGGAGTGCCTCTGTTCCTGTGATATTCTCATGCTTGTGGATCTCTATGCCAGGGATGTAGATCCCAAGCAGACTTCTTCCCTGCCCTTCTATCCATCTCAAAGTGGCTTATACCCTATATCTTTAGCTGTGGAAGAGCTTTTCTGCTAGTCTTTGGTCATCCTCAAAGAGAGTTGGTCTATATGTACTTGCAGTCATTGGAGGGTGTTGAACTTGGAATCCTCTTACTCCACCATTCTGATCCTCCCAGACTGTTCTCTTGCTTTTATCACTTGACAATACATAGCCAAGTGCCTGCCTTTAAGCCAACACCCCAACAAAAATCACCAATTTAATTTATAGTATGTACTCTGAGAAAGAATATTTCTTTTTGCTGAGTTGTTCTAACCAATTCTTTGGAGCCACATTCTGCCCCCTGCTACTCCCAGATTATTAATAGTTTTGCCTGTCACTTTTCTGTTGGTCTCTGTTAGAGCTCCAGAGCATAGTTTCCTTCTAGAATGCTTTTTCCACTCTGAAAACATGGTGGCTAAGGGTATGTAAGTTAGGCTACACCTTCCTTTGCTTTCTGTCCATTTACTCTGCAATATTGCACAAGTCCACATCAAAGGTGATTACAACGAAAGGAAGAAAATGGTAAAAAGTATTTGACTCAATTTAACTTTCTCATAATTTAAGGAAAGGCACCCGAGAAATTAATCCCACTCTTGGATTCAGGGGCACTCTTCTGTTTCTGACCTTGTTCTCCTAAACTCCAGCCTGTGCCTCTCTGTGAAAATGCAAAAAGCAAAACTGTCAGTACTTTCCTCATAAGATGTTATGAAGATTAAATGAATTAATAAGTGTAATACACTTAGTGTCTGGCATGCAGTGGGTATTGCCTACACGTTATTAGTATTGTTGCTATTGAGGGAGCAGAATATAATCCTAGTTTCTTACATTGTGCAAAGTCACCTCTCTGACATTAGAGAAATCACTTCACATTATTAAGAAGAACAGTATGGAATACTTTTGTTTACATATACCTCACCTTTCAAAGTATGACCAGGTAGCCTTCTGGGAACAAGAAAGATGACACTTGAAGTGATGTACCTGTTAAGAATACTTAAAGTACAGAAGACACAGCAAAAGCTTTTTGATTTGGACAATGAGAGATATCTTCTTAGAAAATATGCTTGTTGCAGTCTCTATTTTCGGAAAGGGCAGGGGATCAAGCTAGTTTTATTCTTCTTACACAGATCACATGAACATTTTGCACATCACTATATATTCTTACAAAATTTAATTTTGATTATGGAAATGATCAAAGGGACTATTGAACTAAAATCTTGCTTCCATGAAGAAAACAGGTTTTCTTACTTCTTTCTTACTTCTTCCTTCCATGAAGAAAACAGATTTTCAAAAATCTTTATGAGGAACCATTGTCTTTCCATGACAGTTTGCAAAATGATCCACTCTTTATCTCCAACACACTTCATCCAAGCTTGCAGAAGACATTAGTTGTTTAAATAAACTACCTAGCTCAGAGCAGGTATTTTATACTATATATATACTAAATATATACTAAATTTTAGTATTTATATATGGCTTATATAAATATACTTTTATACTATATATAAGTCATATATATAGTATATATATTTATATACTATATATATAGTATATATTTTATACTATATATAAGTCAAATATATGGTATATATTTATACTATATATATGAATTATATATAGTATAAAATATATTTTATACTATATATATACTAAAATATACTAAAAATACTATATTTTGCTCAGAGCAAAAATATATTTGAGGTAGAATAAATATAGATGTAAAAACTAAGGTAAATGGTCATTTCAATTCAACAGTCTAGAAAAATATCTTGAGGAATGACTAAATACCAAGTTTGAGTATACAAATATGAATTAAGACTCCATCTCTGCCAGGATGTACCTGGCAGAGCAAAAAGGAAAGACTTAATTTAGGGAAATGATGAGTTTTACACAGGTATTTACCAAGTCTCCTGGCTATACTTTAACACCATTTTAGATGTTACCAAATACAGGAAAAACAGAGGGAAATATTCAGATTATCGTGAAGAGCAGAAGACAGTTTGGTTACCATGGGCTGATCAGGAACTAGGTGATGGATCATTTCAAGGCAACATGTAAAATTTATGTAATTTTACATGTCGGTATGTCGGTAACAATGTTATAGCAGTCCTGTCTACTGTATTATTTTCGGCTGTGTGTGTGTGTGTGTGAATAAATACGTACCTATTTCTATGCTCCCAGGTGTGTACACTTGCTATAAGGAAAGTTTATCTTATTTAAATTCTTCCATAAAGCACTTAATAAAATCTAATAGAAGTAAAAAGTTTACATCATGAATGCAATCTCAGTCCAGTGGCAAGCTCTAGTTCAAAGAAGCAGCAGTTTACATTAATTTCCTGTTATTTCAATATCTGTATGTGAGTTACTTTCTGTTCCTTTTTTTTAATGTTTATTTTTGAGAGAGAGAGAGAGAGAGAGAGAGAGAGAGAGAGTGTGTGAGCAGAGAAGGGAAGAGAGAGATACACAATCTGAAGCAGGTTCGAGGCTCTGAGCTGTCAGCACTGAGCCCAATGTGGGGCTCGAAATCACAAACCGCAAGATCATGACCTGAGCTGAAGTTGGACGCTTAACCAACTGAGCCACCCAGGCGTCCCACTTTCTGTTCCTTTTAATCCTATTTTTCATTGGCTTATCTTAATATCATTTCTAGAAAACAACAGCTTAAACAAAGTCTAAGTATCTTTCAGAAGGCACAAAGTACAGCCTCAAACAGAAAGCTTGTTAGGCATAAAGGGTCATCATATTGAAAGTTTTTGCCAATTGTGAACCTGATAGAACCAATATTAAAGAGGTATAAATATATTCCTAATTATTTTATTTTTGGAAAAAGTAAGTGGTCCATCATTCACGATGAGTGGTATCTGGATATAAACAGAGTACTTGGCTGACTATGTTTATATATTTGTGTGTAGATATATTTATACACCCTCCCACTCCTGTATACTCTCATCCTCAAAACTGGCAGTTACAGGGGTACCTGGGTGGCTCAGTCAGTTGAATGTCTGACTCTTGATTTTTGGCTCAGGTCATGATCCCAGGGTTGTGGGATAGAGTCTGTGTTAGGCTTTGTGCTGAGCATGAGTCTGCTTAAGATTCTCTCTCTCTTTCCCTCTTGAACTTGCTCTCTCTGTCTCCCTCAAATAAATAAAGAAAGAAATGAATGAATGAATAAATAAATAAATAAACAAACAGGCAGATACATATGTTCTTTTCAGTGCCTCAAAGAACCAACAACCTGGATTCTAAGAACAGTAGGCATTCCAAACTGGCAAATAACATCAAAATATATGTGTAGTGTCATGGAATTCAGAAAGGCAATAGCTAATATTTATTAGCTTACTCATGTATGCTAATATGCTAAGTACAGCCAGTTACTATTCTAACTGATTTGTATATATTAACTTATTCAATCCTCCTATGAATGGGTCATATTAACATCATATTTCACAGGTGAGAAAACTTAGGCATAAAGAATATAAGTAACTTTCCAAATGCCAAATAGCTATTAAGTGGCAGTGTGGGATCCAAATCCACAGATTTCTATCCCAAGGCATCTATTCTTCACACTGTGTTAATGTATGTTTTTACATCTAGCCAGTAAAAGATTGATATGACGCTTATCTGGGGATAGGGAAGGATGCTTGGAAAGGAAATAAGTTTGAATTGGCCAGGCCTGTGTTCCACTATCCTGTCTTTGTCTTTCATTTGAAGATTTTAGATTTACATCATAGGTCTTTGGACAGGAGACCTACCAATCTTGGCCTTGTCCTGCCACACCTCCTTTTGCAATATGAAAGATATCTGGAATGATTGCTTGAGTGACTGTCAAAACAGAAAAATTACTTTTTCCCCCAAATGTTTAAGGCTGAGCTAAACAATAACAGTATTTTAAACTACAATAACAGTATTTTAAACTATAGCACCGTTTATTCCATGCCGCCAAAGGTGGAAGAGTGGCCTGAATGTCGCCTGTCTGCATTTACATTTCTTCTTTGAACTGTTTGGAATGTCAGGCCCATTAAGTAGTAATGTGTTCATTCAGGAAGCACAATCAAAATAATTGAACATCTTCCCCAGATATGAGTGTACTAATTTTTTCTTCTTTGCAGAAATGTGGATGAAAATCATACTCATTCTGCTAAAGAGTAAAAAGTAATCAGTTCAAACCAATCACAAAATAAGCATTTCAAAAATTTAAAGTTGGGAAATTATATCATGAGAACAGTCAAGAAATTTAAATCACAAAGTCTATCATTTGTCTAATTCTTGTCTTCTCCTGCACTGTATTAATATAAAAGAAGAAACATGCAGGTCAAACCCTACTACAATGAGTATCATTATCATAAAACTACTATCTAGAACCAGAAGACAGGAAAAAAAATCAACAGGGGCTGTATTTCAGAACTTCAGATTCAATGACAGTAAATAAAGAATGTGGAATATTTCTTAAACTTTGTGGTAAATTGATTTTAATTAAACATTATACAAGTGCATGCTGGGCTATAGGAGTTAACTGTGGTGACACAAATACAAATGTGACTTAATTAATACTGATGACACACACCTAACCATTATGGGCTCCATTATGTGATCAGTCCCTAAAATCTTATTTTAATTTCACAGCAGCATTGGGTCTGTCTAATCTGAGGTGCATGAAATTTAAAAATCTTATCTGAGTCTCTACAGCTAGGAAGTTGCTGAACCAAGATCCAAGGTCCAAACCCCATGCATACATGCTGATAATGTCATGCAGGGCCATGGAGCTCACTGAGAAGAGAGTAAGCTACCTGAATAGGCTTGTTCCATCTTGCCTGTATGAGCAATGCAAGAGCAGAGACCTGCAATCCGCTGGCCATTCAATTCTGGTCATGCTGACTTTGAGTAAAGTGCAGAGCCACATGCCTGACGTCCTGAAGTTGCCAGAAAATGAGGTCCTGTCATGTTCTTTGCCCTTTATGCTTGACCTTTGAAGTTCTCCATTAAACACCTCAAGGTCAAGGTCCCAGAAGCCATAGAGCCACTTGCATCAGGAGGACTATTACAGCTCATTTGTATATTTATTTTATTGTCGCTCTTTTTTAACCACTTGATTTCATAAATCTCTTACCCTTTTAGCTTTTCTTAAAAATTACAAAGCATACTTTAACATTTGTTTGTATTTACTTTTCTAAGATAGCTTGGATTTGAAAACTAGCTTTGCCATTTCCTAGCCACGTGATCTTGAAAAAATCACATCTGCGTGCACACCTGCACCCACACACACACTTAAAAACACATGCATATACACGTACCCTTTGTAGGTGTCAGTTTGTTCAGCAGTTAAATGCATGTAATAATTGTATCCCTCTTTGAGCTGTGAGGATTAAATGATAAAATGAAGGTGAGACCAGATATATAGTAAGTGCAGAACAATGCTAGCTATTATTTCTGAATTTTCTAAATTTCTTATATTTATTTAACTCTGATGGAAGACAGATTAAAAAGAATGCTATAATGCATATCCACATATTAATCTATATATACTTTTAAAGAAGAAAGATGCTCCCCTAAAACTGGAATATTATGGTAATTTATATCAAGAGTAAAGAGTGACATGGGATAATAGGGGCATCATTCTCTTCAGCTGGATCTTCCATTGCAGGGGGTCCCTATGCCATTAAGAAAGTGATGCTCAGTGGGTCTTTCCAGAGCATAACACCCTAAGCTTGAATGATTTACCTTATTGCACTTTTTCTTTGCAAAAAGAGCCTGCTCTGGCTAGTTTGCCACCATCTGCTAGTGGCCAAAGAGTTTAGCTAAGATGTTTTCATGATAGTAGTTCAGCATAGATATAAAGTGGCTGCTTATCTCTTTTTGCAACAATCTTTTTTGTCCACTGAAATATTTCCAGGGAATTAGGTCAGATTTAACCCATCACAGGGACAAAGCCACAATAAATGTGCATTTTAAAATACACACACACACACACACACACACACACTTTTTTCTTCTTTAGGCAGCTGGACAGCTGGTGGGAGCTTTGAGTTTGTAGTTATTTAAGAAAAGAGTGAAACCAAACCTTGGAGTACAGGTAGCATTTCATTTTTTAAAAAATTTTTTTATTTATTTTTGAGAGAGAAAGAGCGGGGGGAGAGAGCAAGTGGGGGAGGGGCAGAAAGAGAAGGGATAGAGGATCCAAAGTGGACTCTGCACTGACAGCAGAGAGCCTGATGTTGGACTCAAAATCATGAACCATGAGATCATGACGTGAACCAAAGTCAGACGCCTAACTGACTGAGCCACATAGGTGCCCCTACAGGTAGCATTTCAGTAGATGGATATGGGAGGGGGAGATATTTAGGTAAATTCTGGAGGCAAGCCACAGGCAACATCTAGTGTCAATAGTTGTAAGTAGATCCAAATTCATTTTATCTTTTAGGTTCTTATCTTTAGTTAAAAAAAAAGCACTATTAAAAAAACATTTGGTTGTTATAACAGAAAAACTGCCTCTAGCATGTGGTATGGAGGTAATTTCTTAAGGTCACAAAAAAACCATTTAATAAACTATTGATGAGTGGCTTGAAATCATTAACAGAGCTTCTTATACATGCTTAATAGATCCAAAGAGAGTAATGTATTCACTGGGATGACAAGTTGTTCTGATAAAAAAAAATCCCATCTTGACTTCCCATTGCAGGAACATTTTGACGATGGCTTCCATCAGGCTACCAATGAACTCTAGGGCAAGTCTCTCAGGAGTTCCTGACCATTAGGAAATTCTCGAGTGGTGGGAGAGAGATAGACCTAGGGTGGTCAGCAGTCTGTGGAAACATTTACAAAAGCATTCAGCAGTCCCTAATGGCCTGAAAGCAAATGGATATTTCACTACAACAATGAAAAGGAACATTTCAATTTGGATGCGTTTGCTTGTGAAACAAATGTTTACAACAGAAACCTCCATTTGGGCTGTTGGAACAGGTCAAACAAACTATGTATTTACTGAAGAATCAAGTACAGATTCTCATTGTAAGTATCGCCTCTTTGGGGCAGAGTATGTCATAAAGATAATGTGCTGGATAACAAAAAGGAGACGGAGTTACAAGATTGTAAGGTAATGGGCAATATGTGTAACACTTACCAGCTCTGGAAGAGTGGCTTTTCGGAAGAAGTCTGTATTAGTTAGGATAAAAATAACAGCTGCAGCGAGAGAGAAACTCATATTTCAGTGATGGAAACAAGACAGAATTTGTTTCCATCTCCTGTAACAATTTAGGTGTCAGCAGTCCAGGCCTTGGTGACAGGGACCAGGCTCTTTCAGCTTTGGCTCCAGCATCCACAGCATTTGGTTTTCAAAGGGTGGTTCATGATGGCTGTTCTGGCTATAGGCACCCTGTCTACCTTCAAGCCAGTTGAGCGAAAGCTTGCTTCTTCCCTGAGCAGTGGTTCTCCACTAAGGGTGATTTGCTCCTCCCCCAGGAGAAATTTTTGATCCTCACAACCTGGCAGAGGCGGTCAGGAGGTGGCCGCACTACTGACATCTAGTGGATAGATGCCAGGTATGCTGCTATACATCTTACCATACACTGGACAGCCCATTATAATGAATTATCTGGCCTAATATGGCGTTATCGCTGAATTTGAGAAATCCTACATCATACTGAGAGTTTCTTATTGATATATATATTGGTAAGGCATATGAGCTGGCTGAAGACTCTTTCCACTACACTCTAGCTGCATTCTCCGTGAATTGCCTGGCACAACTGAGTGTAATATTTGGCAGAGACTGACACTGGTCCCCAGGGTCTGTTCTCTTCTTGTATATTAATAGAATTTTAACCTGGGCTAGATACCAGTTTTCCAGTTTCTTCCCAGTTGTGACAACCAAGAATTTCTCCAACCATTGTAAAATATCACTTAGGGATATTCTATGAAGAACTATTTCTCAGCTGAATGTCCTTGGGCAAGTCAACTAAACCTTTGGAATCTCAATTTCCTCAAAAGTAATAATATGAATAATACTTGTCTCTCTAAATTATTGTGGTAGCCTGAATTTTAAGATATCCTTTAAGATTCCTTTCCCCTGGTATATATACACCTTCTCTCAAATATTCAAGCAAACACTAATCTACGTGCTGCAGTAAAGGAATCTTTTAAGGTATAAAAGCAGTTGACTCAAAAAAGAAAATTGTGCTTCCTGGGCCTGATATAATCAGGTGAGTGCATAAATGGAATGTGGCTTTTCCTGGAAAAAGAGATTCATTTGAAGTGTGAGAGGGATTCCATGCAAAGGAGATTTTCCATTGCTGGCTTTGAAGATGAAGGGGACCATGTGTCAAGGAATTGGGTGGCTTCCAGGAGCTGAGAGGGGTCCTGGGCTGACTGCCAGCAAGGAAACAGAGATGATGATGTATTTTGTAATTATGAATGCTGCCACACTCATGTGAGCTGGAAAGAAAACCTTGAACCTCAGATGAGAACACAGCCCACTAGATCTCTTTATTTTAGTTTTGCAAGACTTTGAGTAGAGAACTCAGCCACTGTATGCCTGGACTTCTAACCTGCAGAACTGTGAGCTAATAAATGGGTATTGTTTTGAGTTGCTATCTCCGTGGTACTTTGTTACTCAGCAATAGAAATCTAATAAAGTTACTATGAAGATTGATTGTAGTAATAATAGTTGCCTTATGGAAATGTTATTATGTTCTAGGAAATTAGTAGGCACTTTAAAATAATCATCTTTTCAGTAACTATTGCTAAATGGGGATCATTTCCCCCATTTTACAGATGTAGAGACTGAGACCTAGAGAAGTTTCACAGTTTGCTTAATATCCCACAGCAAACAACAGCTAAACTGGAATTTAAACCCCATATTCTTCTTCTTTTCCTCCTTGCCTAGCTTTGTTAAATATAAAGTGTTAGAAAGAAAAAAGGTATCCTTGTTTTATTTTGTATACACCACAATCTAATCACAGACTAGTGAACTTTGTGAGAGACAGTAGACACACAACATCAAATTTGTGCAGTTACACACATTCTGACATTTCATTCTGGAATTCACAGTAATGATTTATTCAAGACTAGTCTTACTTTCCAGCTTAAAGCCTCCTTCCCATGTTGGTTGACATCTTCGTCCTTTTATGTTGCACGCAGCCAGCAGACGACCCTTTTGAAACCCAACTATTCCTTGTCCTTGTTTTTCATAGAAAATTTTAGAGAAGATTTTTGGACTTGCTATATGTCAGGGAAAGGAATGCCAGATGCCACCTATCTAAATGTCTACCTAAAATGATTGTAATCTTGATAACTGTCACTTATAAGCATTCATTATAGCCCAGGAACAGTGTTAAGTACCAAATGTAGATAATCCTCAGAGAATCCTATGATATAAACATTATTATTATCTTAAGTTACAGATGAGGAAATGGCCTCAAATAGGTTCAGCATCTCGCACAAGTAAACTTGCAAGATGAAATCAAATCAGATCGACTCTGTGCCGCCCCACCTACCACGTACATATTTTTCTCAAGCACAGAATCTCCCAAGCGTCCTCCAAATCTGCTCTTTGAACTAACGGGTTTTCTCAGGGCATCTTCAGATGCATTGGAACCTCAAAAACTGGTATCTGCTATTTACCATATATGGAGACTGTTTTTAGATACCATCTACATAGTAATATCCTGTGTATGCGCTTAGTTCTTCAACAGGACTCATTTGGAGTGCCGCTTCCGGTTTATCCTATGCCAAGAGGGAGCCTTATGGCTGGTATGTGTCTCATGGTGAAGACTTTTGTTGCTTTACCCATGTTTTTTCATCCAAATCCTTAAAGGCTAAGGCACTTCAACACAGCTGGTAAAGATTAGGGTATATTGTAAGGCAGAAGGCTGAAAACAGATTTCTCCATGCCATCTGCATTGGCTATGCAGCTGTAGTGCCCATACACATCTGGAGAACTGCTATAAAATAAGAGCCTAACATTTGGCAAAGGTAGCAGATGGCCTTGTTATCAAATGTGAATAGAAGCAGAGTCAAGTTTAAGACTAGGAAGAGGGCAGCCATAACAACAACAAAATATATAGAAAGAAGAAGAACAACTGATGGATAACAACGCATGGCAAAATGAGCAAGGTGTGTGGGAAAGACGGTGAGATAGTTGGATAAGAATTTTTGCAAATGTTAAAGGAAAACAACAGGTTAAAAAATGCCTTGATTGTCACAGTAATTAGAAACTGTTGGAATTGTGCTTAGTTAAATCTGGTTAATTCACTAGGCTTGGCAGTGGAACTGGTGCTAAAGGTTGCCACAGATAACATTTGGCGTGGTATGTCCTGGGGGCATTCCATCATTATGAATTGAGTAAATGACATTAACAGAGAGATGGACAAGCCTGTCTCTGCTCATTTTAAGGAATCCCACTGCCTTTTAAGGAATCTTGCCAACCTCAGCTTTTCTTCAATTAAAAAAAAATGGTGCTGGAAGTAGCTTTAAGAAGAATTGGGTCAATAAAACAGTGCAAACAGATTCCTTTTCTTAAAGCATGGCTACCCTGTAGTCAAGTCCCTTTCAGTGTTCTGTAATAGATTCTCCCAAAGCCTTTGATTTCTTCCAAGAAGTTTTCAACAAATGATTGATAATAGGATCTGCTCCTATAAAAGAGGCAGATTTCAGAGCTGGGAGAGAGAGACCATTAAATGGCAGGATAAATGCAGAAGGAAAGCAGAGAGACCACACCACAGTGGGAAGCTTGGTTTTGCTCTAAGTCATTGGCATAGAGCTCCTATTCTGAGTCTTGATGCTCCTTTTAGTCTTCAAGTAGGAGCCTTACAAGCATTCTTTTTTTCAGGTTGAGTTGACATCGAGGAAGCAAGCTGCTCTAGTTGGAGCCAAACCAGACAACCTGCCCATTCTGTTAATTGGATTTTGGGATCTGTGTGGAGGTAGCCTGAGCTGGAAGTTTATTCACCTCTGCTCAGATGCCAAATCCATTGGCCTAGAAGTACATAGAACCTAATAAAATAAATTAGCAAAATGGCTATGTCATGGACATTTCCAAAATGTATATCTTGTGGTTGCTCTCAGTTGGGGACTCTTTTATTTTTAACTGATCAATTAAACTTGTCTAGCTACATGAATTGTTCTAATTACTGAGTTTTCCCAGAATTAAATACTCTAAGTTAAATCAACTAACATTTAGCAAACGGGAGCTACTTCTTCTGCTTCTCTCCCTAAGAGCCCTCCATAGAATTAACAGTTAGGTGCTAATTGCAGATGATTAAGTGCTCACCAGTCTTGGAGTCCTTTCTTTAATATTAATGAGATGGATTAGCATGGAACATGTCTTCTATTAATATTATAAATGGAAGCCTGCATGGATCACTGAGTGCTGTTTTGTATTATAAGGAGCATTTCGTTTAAAGGAATAAAAAGCAGTACACACTCCTAAAATGTATCTTCCTTTCAACTGAGAAGTAAAATTACTGAGGGAAATGTTTAAATATCATTAATTTGGAGCAACCATGTAGCATTTTAGCAATAACCACAGGAGCAAACTTTTACATAAAACTTCTTTCATCAGTCTCTGTGAGTAGGTATAGCACATTAAACCAGAGTAGAATTTAAATTATTCCATAAAGTATAGATGCACACAGAAACACTCATAATTCCATACTACTAAAAGAAATTATTTGGCAAATCAGGACCATTTTCACATATCTGAATTCTCTTCCAAAACCACTACTTGCCCATTTAAAAATATTAATTGATTTCTTTGGCCCATTTGAAAATAGCAAACTGCTGCTTTTTTCTTTTTTTGAAAACAGACATAGTTAATAATTACTTTTTCCTTCTTGATTTCCCAAGAAGATGTTTATAAAGGAGTAAAGCTATAGTTCATACATTGCTGTTTTAGAATTTACCACGAGTTAGATTGACATCATCTCCAAATTGTAGGAAAAACATCATTCCATTTTATTCCATGAGTTTTATTAAGTTAAAAGTTTGTTCATTTTGATAAATGCTATTTAAGCAGTACCATGAAAAACGCTGCAATGCAAAACATTTCTTTTAGATCATGGTATGACCTAAAAATGACAATTTTAGCTCTTTTGTCAGTTGCGAGCATTTGTAAACAAGAGAACAAAAGTTTATGCATTCAAATCAAATCAGAGCCTGTGTTAATCCAGTATGTACCACGGTAAGGACTTGATCCTCTGAGTCAAACTTCTAGTTCTGTCCCTACCCCTTGACTTTAAAAATATGTACATTTACCATTTGCTCTAGATAAACATGCTTATAACCAAATAATACCATGTGGTGACTACTTACATAGTAATAGAGCTGATGATACTTGTGCTTAGAATTTGTATGTTAAAAGTGATAATGAGTAATACAGGATTTCTCAGATCATGGAAAAAAATGGAAATATATAGCTAATACCTTATATTTGATCTTGCATATGTTTGGTTTAATCTGGAATATGCATTATGTGTTGGTCAATTGTATTTCTGTATAAATATATTCAGCTGTTGTTTTGGTTGTTTTTAATAATCTCAAACTTCATCTATATAAAGTCTTAATTTATGGGAACTAGGATACATTATCTAGAAGAATTTACTAGAAATATGTCGTCTTCTGAGATATTTACAATTATTCTTATGAACACTAAGATATATAATCTGCAAAATTGTGGTAAATAGAATTCTAAGATAGTCTTCAAGATAGTGTTGGTGTGCACACACTTTAAAACTTCTTCCCCTTGAGTCTGAGCAGAATTAGTGAATATTATGAAATAGCTCTCAGAATTATATTATCTGTTGATTTGGAATTAATCAAGATTATCTTGGGTGGGATTTACCTAATCAGATGAGCTCTTTAACATAAAGTATCATGAGAGATTTTCTCCTGCCAGCCCAGAAGAGAACAAATAGCCATATTGTAAAGGAGGGGCCCATGAGACAAGAAAGGAAAGCTCGAGGAACTGAGAGTGGTTCTCAGCAGACAGCGAACAAGGAAATTGGGACCTCAATCATACAACCACAGGAAAATGAATGCCTCCAGCAACCTGTGAGTTTGGAAGAGGGTCCCAAGCCTCAGATAAGATCAGAGTCTGGTTGACACTTAGAATTCAAACTGTGAGGCCCTCAGCACAGTACCCAGCCAGCCCTTGCTTAGAATCTTGACCCACAGAAACTATGAACTGATACATTTGTGTTGTCTTGAGCCACTGAAGTTTATGGCAATTTGTTAGCAGCAATAGAAAATTAATACCAAAAGGAATTTGTTTTGATCCATGAAGAATAAATTTAACTGAAAACAGCCACTCTTCTCATTTAATGAAATCTTGCAGCAGACATAATAGCCCACAAAGCATGGTATCCTTCATGGCAAATGAAAAAATTATGAAGCCCCAAGTAACATTGCTAATTAGAAAGGAAAAAAAGAGTTTCATAATTTTGTTTCCTTCTGTTCTTTGGATAAATGCTAGTATCATTGTCAGTGACACTACGAATCACTCTTGAATGACTTTAGAAGAAATTGTTTAGGCATATCTCAGAATTTGATTCATTGTTCACAGGTTTCAGACTTATAAGAGATGCTAAACTTTCCCTAGATTGCAAAAAATGTGCATTGCCCCAAATACCATTGGAAACATGTTGGATTAATTTCCTTCTATTATTTTCTAAGAACAGTCTCTTCTGACAAACTATTCTGTTCTCAGAGCCCTTGAAAAGGACTATAATTAATTGTGGCAATGTTTGTGTTACCCTCTCCACAAACTCAACATTTCCTGAATGTCACCTCCTGAGTGTCAACAGCAGAGAGCAGACAAAAATTCTGAATATCAGTGATATTTCTCTCTGCTTCCCCTGGTTTAGAGGGTTCTTCTCGGCAAGATATTAAATCATATGGATATTTGACTTTAATGACTCTTGGAAGTCCAAAGCCAAGAATCATTTTATGTGTTGTAAAATTTTCTGGGGTCTATAGCTTGGTGAGCTAGTATTTGGAGAGAATGGCTAACAACTGTCTGCCATTTTCTTTTTCTCTTTTTCTCTATAGGTTGATTCAGAATTTCGAAGTTCAGGTCAGAATGAAATGTGTGATAAAAGCAAAAGAATTATGCAATACAGAATCTTTGCTGTGGATCCTAATAATTCAGTAGTTATTGCAGATCAACATTTACAAACACACACACACACACACACACACACACACACACACACACACTCAGTCGTCGCAGGGACACATAGGCTCCTGCTTAAGAATTCTTACTGTTGGTATTATTTCTTCTCTTCTAGACTGGCATATTATCCTGCAGAGCGAAGAGCTACAGCAGAGGCTGTAAGAGAAACCAACCCCAATCTATCTCTACAGGAAACCACCTTTATGTTATTTCAGAGAATACTCATGAGTATATGCTTTTGTGGTGATAGCCTAGTTACAAAGCTGGGGCAACAGTAAGTCATTAGTGAATTTGGCTTTTTCTTTCTTTGCTGGGAAGATGAACAATAGTCCTGGCTGGAGGTTCTTTAACACTATAAATATTAATCATATGCTTAATTCCTAATTCTATAGTTAGGTTATTGATTCATAAGCAGCATGAATAATCTCAATACAGTGCACTGGCAACAATGAAGCTTATTTCATTCCATTGCCTTTTAAATCCAAATGTCCACAAAGCGTATTTTCCTCCGTAAGCTTAAATCTGAAAGATTAAAATGGTCTATCAAGTTCTGTCTTGTTCTTGAAAGAACCCTAGCATAAAAGACCCAAGTTTGAGGTACAGATCCAACTCTTCTTGGCAGCATAAACGTTTCAAACTCCAATGGCCTTATCTTTTAAAAAAATAAATAAAGAAAGAAAAGAATCTTGGAATATCTCATTTAGCTCATGAAGTAGTTGCAAGAATCAAATGATGGATACTGTGCCTGCCAATTATGTGTTTGCTGTCTGATCCAGTCTCTGCTCTTTCTTTACTTGCTTCTCTGTATTCCAGGAAACTATAAATGCTCCCTTGTTTACTGTCTTGTTCATAGTTTCAGCCAGTGGGAAGTAGATTTTAAAAATTCAGTGAGGAGCCCAGGTGGCTCAGTTGGTTAAACATCTGACTCTTGATCTCAGCTCAGGTCTTGATCTCAAGGTTGTGAGTTAAAGCCCTGTGTTGAGCTCCATGCTAGGCATGGAGTCTACTTAAAATAAATAAATAAATAAATAAATTTCAATGATAAGAGTTATGGAAAGGCTGGATATTGTTCCTCTGTTCCCCCTTCTTCAGGTGGCAAGCCTGGCTGAGACCCCTCCTTGGTTCCAGGTTGCACAAGCTAGCCATCTCCTCCATGGTCCCACCTCTGGCAGGACTGCTCCCAATGGGTTCACATTCTTGCCAAATGGTCCCTCTTCCAGGCTCTGGTATTATCATTTATTCCTGTTGTCCCTCTAGCCATAGGGAGAGCAGCTTCCAGCTTTTGCCCATTTCTTATTTGCCTCACCATCTCTTATATGGCTTCTTTGTTCTCTTATTAGCTATATACCAAACTCACTGTATTAAATACATTCATTGTGGAAAAGAAGAGTGGTTTCTGTTTCCTGGCTGCACCTGGACTGATACTGATAGGAAACACTTTAAAGATTATAAGGACTTTGTAAATGGAGCGTATTCATGCTATAGTCACTTCAATGATTAAATCATATTTGCAAAGGTGATATATTTAGTTAATTGACCATTTTGGCACTCTCCAGTTAATTCCTCCCTTTATGGAAATGGATAATCAATAATCTATGCTATAAAAATGTCTATGAAATTATATGTATAGGGATATAGGGATGGAATATTTTGTTTTGTTTCTGAGATATTATATATATATAAATATGTAGAATTAGATTGGAACATTTTGGAATGTGTTTGGATGTCTTTAGTGTATGGCAGTGGGAATGGTGGCAATTTCCTTTTAACTATCTTTCCTACTTCATTTCCTGATTTTGTTAAAGAATGTATTAATCCTCAAGAAGAGACTCATGAAAGCAAACAGAAGAAACCTTTAGGAAGACACACTGAAGTGGCTTATTTTGTCCTGTAACAAACTCATGACAAGTTTTCTTGACTTATGTGTGTGTCATCATCTGTCATCTACTTACCTACTTTCTTGGAGAATTCAGAAGTTAGATGCTTGTCATGGGCATGAATATTAACATATTTATGTGGATTGAAAAATCAAGTCAGTTTGTTGCACTGGAAATTAAAACTGACTTGGCTGATTGGTTTGAATAAATACTGGCTCTAATTCTTACCAATCAGGTCATGTGACATGCATTTTCCATAAACCGAATGAACAAAATTTGTAGCTCCAAGCTTTTGATGAAGTTGTATTTAAAGCATGTGGTAACATAAAAGCATTTTTAAGTTTTATCTAACGTTGCATTTATCAAGTCAAACAAGGTATACCTCTAAGTGGAAGAGGAACAGATTGAATTAATAGTTTTTAGTATTAGTAAACTCTTTGTTGAAACAGAGAAAGTAAACAATTCTAATGACAGTAACATACATTTAGGGAACAATTTAGTACATTCAACAAAATGGAAGAAAAATCTAATTGAATTGTCTGTCTTTAAAAATGATGATAAATCAGGTGATTTTCTTATATGTACCTCAGAAAATGTTCAAATAATTGAGTAGTATTGCTAAAATAAAACTCCTTCTATTCACATTCCCTTATTTATAAGAATATATTTTCTCAGCAGATACACTTCTGAAAGCAAACAAAAAATAGGATTATAATTGTTAATGATTCCAATATTATTATTTTATAAATAATTTGTATTCTTTTATGATACATGAACTAATTAAAAATTATTATCTACCCATTTCATTAAGACATTGTTTCTCATAAAGTTTACTTTTTGTATTTAATAAAATATTATCAACTTGTATAATATTAAGTCAAAGAGATTATATAATATTAAGTCTAAGTTAGAGTCAAAGAAAATTTAATAAAAATAAATTTAAATTTACATTTTCATTAACATTTTGTGACAGGGAAGACAAGCACAGAATATGTTACATTAAGATATGATTTTATATGGTAATTGAAATGGAATATGAATCCAAGACGTGGAAACAATAGTATAAAACTTTTGATTTAGAGGAAAGCTTACTTATGTAACTTTTCAAATGGATTTCTTTGGTATCAGATTGTTATGATATTTAGGTTTTTTGGATACCTTTTAGCAAATGAACTAGCTGTTTTATTTAATAAATGTTCATTCTTACAACATACCAGAATTGTATTTTATGCAACCAATTAGCCATGATGAAAAATTTTTTAGCCAGTATGTAAGCAAAACTTTTTGAGGACCTACCCAGCTATGCTCTTTCTTCTCTGAACTGTGATTGTACTCATTCTGTTGATGTGTATCTGAGCCCATTAATGCATCCCATCTTGTATTGACTAATTGTTTCCTCTTCCTCCATTTAATCTCCATCTGGATCAGCTAAGGTGTCCAGCATAAACTTTTAATGTGTGAGTCATCTAAAAACCAGATGGTAAACTCATATAGCGAAATATCATCTGATTTTTCATTATCTTTCTAACCTTTGGAGAAAGCCCTATTTTGGGCCATTTCCCCTTCCTTTTGCTGCTGATTTGAATTTCCATAGCCCCAACATCCTCTTTTGTAATATCTTAATCCCTCCTCTTTCCCTCTTACAAATCATTTGCATTTAGGTTTAGTATTGAGTAACTACCAAGTGAATCATTTGGACTGTAAAAAATAACCCTAGATCAGTTTCTTTTATTTCTCCACTACACAATTTCAAGCCTGTTTTACTTCTTCCTTTATGAGAGTATTACCCTGGCACAATCCCAATTGATAGGAGATCTGTAGAAAAGAATGTTAAATTAAAAATATCAGTTACTGGCTTACCTCTTAATGAAGCAGCTGGCTTAAGAAGCCTTAGACTTAAATTATCAGCCCCAGTACTATTATGCTGTCTTAAGTGAGGCAGTGCACCAACTTCCTTATAAGTAATTGGCTGAAATGAAAAGTCTGAGGTGCTTCCATTAACAGATTGATTAGAGACATTATTGGTACTGGAAGAGGCAGTTCTTTAAGACAAAGTCAGGTTCAGTGCTTTGAACAGTACTAAGACTGAAATTTATAAAATGAGTGTTAAATTAATTTACAGTGGAGCTCATACAAGTGATCAGAGAGTCAGTGCCCAAACTAATTTGATGGATGGTCTCATTATGATCCACTGTACATCAAAGAAACTTCTACTATGTGACAAAATTCCCAGAGTGCCCATTTATTCTCCTTCCATGAGTTGTGCTAGTGCCATCATGTCTTTCATTTTTTAAGGAGAAATTTCTTATTTTACACACAGAAATCATTGTCAGTCAATATACTATTATTTCATTTTTCTTGTGGTTTAGGGAACTTGTGTGGATTATCTATCTACTCCTGTATGGCCACCAGTGACCCCCTGGCCATCTCTAGAAGAACAAAGTACACTCTCAGTCAACATATTAACATGCATGTTTTAGTTTGACTCTTGGAAACTTAAATTTTACTATCAGTAAGTCTCTGTGTTTGAGAAAAATGAATTAGTTAATCCCCATGGTTCTTTCCCACTCAGATTGTCTCTATTGTCACATTTTTATTAAGTGTTTAATGTGTGCCTGGAACTAGACTTTGAAATCTCAGAATAAAAAATAAGTATTTTATTTGAGAAGAAATTTATAGCTAAAAATATTTCATTTGCATTATGTCTTGTGAATATCATACTAGACAATCATATCACTATGTTACAGATTTTTTTTAAACACAAGTCTCAGAAAATCAAAATGACTCATTTAAAGTTATGAGCCTCACATTAGAGTGATTACTGTCAGTCCAGATTGATACTAAGTTTTCTGCTACTTCTTTTAGTGCTTGCTTCACTATAGTAAAAAATGTGATCCCCATTTTTAAAGATCTTAGGATTTTGTTGCAGGAGCAAGACTGGCACAGAAGGAAACTTGAGGCAAAAATGGAATATTCAAAACTCATAAAATACTTAACATTTTATAGAAAGCTTTAATGCAGTATATTTAATACAGCTCTATTTTCTCTTGGCCCTTACAACAAATCAATAAATAGATATCATTATTTTTATCATTTTATAGATGAGGAAACTGAGGTACAGAGAGACTAGAAAGTGAGTTTCTTCCAGATCATACTAAGAATTAACCTGAGCCAGAGTGAAATAGGGAGGTTCAATAAAGAAGGAAGAAGGAATTGGCCAGGTATGTTCTCACCTTATATAGAACATTCATAACATGCAAGCTCATGTCCTCTAAGTTCAATAAGGGGTTTCCAATAGATAGGAACCACAAATTGTGTGAACCTGAAATCATGTCAGAAACATCTTTGCAATGTTTGTTGTCATTTGTAAGCGTTGTTAATTTATGGCCTATTTCTAGGACTTCCACTTAGTGTAACTGGAAGTCTGAGGTGGAAATGAATTGGAAGCCATAGTCTCTTAACATACAACAATATGGTCCTGTAATTGGAAAAAGACCATGAGGTTCCATAGATTTCAGAGTAAATGCTGTTAAAGTGGAATCCCAGTATATCAAATATACACTTATTAAAGCTTAGGAGCTACAAAGCAACTGTATTTCTTAGTTATAGAGTCTAGGGTCTTTAGAATAAAAAAAGACCTTAGAAATAAATCATCGAATCTAATTTTTCATTTTTATAGAGATAGGAATTAAGACACAGATGCTAAGTTGTCCAAGTTTACACAGATGCTTAATAGTAAAGTTGAGACTCCAATTCTGATCTTTAAACTTTCAAAGATTTTGACTCAATTCAGCAAAAATATTAGTTTCTGCAGATGACAAAGCCCTGTGCTTTGCATAGTGATGATGGGGCATTGTCATTCCTTCCTATATGCTATAAGCACAGAGCAGTTGGGGTCCCAGCTTGTTGGGAAGTGTAAAGGTGATTTAGCCACCATTGGGGATTATAGAAGGAAGGGCAGATTTCCAAAAATGTATCAGGAATAAATTGTTATGGCAATAGAATAAAAAAGAAGAAAGAGACTCATTGTCCTTTTTGAAAAATTTTAACACAGCAGTATCTGTTATTGGAGATAACGCAGATTTCAGATCTAATACTCATTGATACTACCAGTATTTGCCAAGTGCCTAGTATGTGTCTGGAATTGTTTTAGGAATTGCATTTACATGAACAAATCTACATCTTAGCCTTAAGGAAGCATTCTTGGAAAAGAGCAATGAATTTTGGAGACAAAGAAGGAGTGGGAAGATATAGAGGCAAGGTAAAAGGAGATAAGACAGCACTGAGTACAGACCACCCCTGTTGACTTTTCTGCCACTCCTTTAAATAATGACATAAAATTTATTAAGCACTTATCATGTTCCACGCTAAGTGCTTTACATTTATTACTTTATTAAATCCTCATAGCCATTCTATTGGCCCAATGAAGTAGATAATTTTATTAATCCAATTTTGCAGATGAAGAAAAAGGTACATGGAGGTTAAGTAACTTGCTCAACATTAGAAAGCCTTAGGAAATGCTGGACCCAAGATTCAAACCTAGGCAGTCTGAATCCAGAGTCCATGTTTTTCATCAACAAATTTCAAAGTGCTCACCTGTTTCTGAGGTTATTATTTGTGAGAATACTCTAGGAGCACTGTAGTTAAAATTACTGTTGTCTGATTTTGGACAAGCTACTTAAATTGTCAAATGCAAAGCAATAGTGGGTGGCTAGGTAATTTCTAAGGTCCCTGAAAGTTCTAACATCTTCTGTCCCTGTTCAAATCCATTCTACAGAGCACAGAACTACTGACTGCTAGAGAGGATTATCTAAGGAAGTTAAAATATCCCATGGTCCAGTCATCTCTGCTCCAGACTTCAGATTCTGTCAAAAGATGTAAAGTTGCTGTGGTTAATTTGCTCCTTCTAGTCCTTCTAGTCCTTCATTTTCTATCTAAAGGACTCAAATCAATCAGCAACAGCTATCAGGTTATTAAGTCAATTGGCTGTTAAGGGGATGATGGTGAGGGTATTCATAGGGAAGAAGGACAAAGAAAGATCTAGATTGGCATGACATACTAAAATGGTCTAGTTAACTACATCACTGGAAATCTTGGAACAGGGAATGGTGAATTTAGAGAAAACTGGTAGTTTTCAAACTTTCTGAATAGGAAGTAAAACAAAAGAGAGATAAAGAGAAAAACATTAGGTGTACCAAAGAAGCAGCTTATGTGTGGGGAAAAGTAGTAGGACACGCTAGAAGTTAAGAGACTTGCTGATGTGAGAATCTATGTCTGTCAGATAACAAAAATAAAGGTATATCCCTTATCTTCAGTAAGAGGGGATGTAAAATGTGGCAGCAGTGGAGACGAACAGACTTACAGGGGCTATTTAAGTTAAAAGCAAGGACAAATGAAGCAAAACCACAGTGTCCTTCCCCCCCCTCCCCTTATGCATCCTGTCAGGTCATTAAGTGGGTTAGGCTTTTCCCTAAGGTATAGTCATCATCAACACCTTTGCTTACCTCAGTCAGCTTTGTGCCCCTGCTGCTATGGATATTAATGATGTTGTGAACTTATTTAGTATAAGTGTGGCTTAATGTGTGTTATTACATTATCCATCAGTTGTACGTTGCCCTTAGCAACTGGCATAAAGTTATCTCTAGTCCAGTGCTAATTTTATATCTGTCTTGTTGGGTCAGCTTTGCCGGTTTCTTTGCTTCATATTGCTTTCAGGGTTATAACTCATGACAGCGTTATAGAAGTCACAACCTTATTATTGTAACAATAAGCACTTATTGCAATAGAGCAATGACCCTTGAGTGCGTGGGGTCATAACAAAGGTCTTCTGTGGCCTTTTTCTTTTTTCTTTTTCTTTTGTTCTCTAGGTATTCTTTGGGTAATACGATTCAGTGTAGATAAAGAGCACAGATCTACCTTGTGTGAAATTCCTCATTTAGCGAAATCTATGCATGGATGCAAATTTTTTTATTTGGATATCTTTCTTTCTTTAGGATTTGAAAACTGATTTAGGGTTTTGTCTGAAATAGGATGCAAGGCTAAACAGCTTTTTCTGAGTGAGCTTTAAAAAAAATACCAATAAAATAGCTTGCAGACCTAACTAACACACATAAATTATAAAATTGTATAGTCTGATCATCTTGAGAAAATGTTATTCGTCTTATTTAAGGTTGAAATTTGTGTTTGCTTGGTAAAGCTTACAACAAAGAGTATATTTTTGTCAATCTTATGGTGCAAAAATCAGTTTTTAAAAATTATTCATTTATTTGTTTGACTAGATGTGGAGCTAAATGGGAATTATAAGAGAGAAGCCATGAAATCTGTGTGAGAGCAAATGATCCCCATTTCACATTTCACTATTTAACCTCTCTGGATCTCTTTCCTCATCTGTAAAATGAGAAGATTAAACAGTTGATCTCAGGTCCTGCTTGGACTGATATATAAATGAGTACAATTTCTTCCTTTTCTCCTTCTCATCGATTTGCAATGTGGGGGTGCAGGTGTGGAGGGGTTCTATTACTCTGTCACATAAAGAAAACTGGTTTTGGAATAAAATATTGTGAGTCTCTGTTGTTGATGATGATGATGATGATATTATTGTAAGACTGAAAATAATACATGATTATAAAATTTTTACAATTAATTCAGCTTTGATAATAATTCTGAGGTGTGCCATTAACTACTTCTTATACCTGTATTTATTTTACTCTTAATGATATTGAACAAAGATAGAATTAAATTATTTTAGTAGATAGCTCTTTCTAGTTAAATGGAGGGATGCTGTGCCAAAAATTTCTGGCACATATGTGCTCAATAGTTGATAGTTAGTGGCAATTAGGCATCTTTGTATGTTATCTATTAAACCATTAGTATATATTGTAAGCATGCAGTAGGAATTTGTGTCATTGAATTGAACAGTGTCTCACTTCATTTTTGGCTGAACTAGTCAGTTTACAAGTATATATCCAATACGTGTTTTGGCATACTAGGTCACACAGAAACTCTGCTTAAAGAATTTGTGTTCCCTGCCATCCATTATTTGACCCCTATAGTAAAGCCTGAAGATATGTTTCAGTTGCTTTATGAATACTGTTTTGCATGTTTCTGCATAGATTTGCATGTTAAATTAAAGGCCTTTAATTCCAAGGCTTGTGATATAGAATTCAATTAATAAGTTCAGGCAAATTATTCCAATTATATTCAAAACCAGTATTCAAAGTTGACATTTGAGACTCAAGTTGAGTATCTTCTTAGCTTTTGTCCCTTGCCATTTCAGTACTCCAGCAAAAAAAAAAAAAAAAAAAAAAAAGCAAAAATAATAGAAAGAAAAATTCTATGGCCTGATAGAACATAGAATTATAAAAATTCCTTGCACAGAAAATGCCACAAAAAAAACAGCCCACATCTTTCTCATGGTCTACAAGGCCCTATGATATGATCTGCCTCTCAAAATTTATTTTGTTGATCTCTGCTATGGAGATCCACTCCCACCCTGATTCATATATTGAAGCTTTACCTCCCCAACATGACTATATTTGGAGACAGGACTTTAGGTGGTAGTTAAGGTAAAATGAGGTCATAAGGGTGGGATTCTAGGAATGGTGACTTTATAAGAAGAGGAAGAGAGATCTCTGTCTTTTATGCATACACTCACCAGGGAAAGGTCATGTGAACACACAGTGAGAAGTTGGCCAAGTTTTCTGAACTTGATTGAGGATTTCTGGCTTTCAGAACTGTCAGAAGTACATTTCTGTTGTGGCAGCTTAAGCAGACTAAGAAAATTGTATCTTCCACTATCCCATATCTGCTCACCCCAATCTAGAGATGTTGCCTACTTTCCGGTTCCTTGTACATATCAAGTGTGCACCTGTCTTAGACACATTGTACCAGACATTTCTACTGCCTAGAATTCTTTTCTGCCAGGTATTCTGCAATGGTTGATTTGATCACCATTTTCAGATCTTTGATCATGTCACTTTCTCAGTGAGGTCTTCTAAGCCCACACTATTACCACAACTGCCATCTCAGCAGCCTGGGCCCTCCTGGGCCCCTTTACATACTGTTCCACATTTTACCAATTAATTTCTATAGTGGCCATCACTTTCTACCAAGCTATGCATTTATTTATCCGTTATTTATTGTCTGTCCTTTTCTACTTTGTCTGTTGACGTGTTCCATCCATGTAGAAGAGCACCTGCACACAGCAAGTACTCAACACACTTTTGGTAAATTAATGAACTTGTGTTTATAAAGAAACGTTTAGAAGATACTTCTTAGTAATGCTCTGCATATCCCTTATTGAACTTAACTATAGCACTATGAATTATATTAATTCACCTTTTATTTATTCATTCATATACAGCAATATTTCTGAAGTGCTGTTAGGCAGTCCTGAGTAGTGGGGATGAGAGGTATGAAAGATAAGCACAGTTTAAGATCTCACAGAATTTAGAGCTGTACAGGATCTTAAAGATCATCTTTTCCAATGGTTTTCAAAGAGAAATTTTAGGAGAAGATCCTTTAATCAAACAAATTTACATAAAATTTCAGATAGAATGTGAGTCAACAACACTTAATTGAAGACAAAAAAATGAAGTAGGAAATATACCATCTGGGCTCAGAAATCACTGATAACTTTTTCATCTTATAGCTTGAATTCATGCAGGCCATGAATGATTTGAATGATTCTTGGTTACTGTAAAGGAAAGCAAAAACATACTTGGCTTCAGGGCAGTTGAATTTTTAGATCATGATTTTTTACTGTGATGTACTAAATTTGCACAGTCTTTCGGACACTGACTTTTTGAACTGTTTGAAGTCCTCTAAAGACTCAGAAGAATTTTTTTAGTGCAATTTGTTGTGAAGGACTCTTGTATTTTAACTATCATTTGTAGGCTCCCATCAATGGGTGCATGTGAACCTGGTGTTTTCTGTAATAATCACAAAAAATTGCATGTAGAGTCTATATTTTTAGGGTATTTTTTTTCTGTAACTTCCTGGAATCCTGAGCAACAGAGGTTGCATGTTCTCATACCACAGTCTTAGCATGTTGGAAAGTTACTGCTAGGTCTCGAGATACAGAAGTGGAGCAGTGACTTTGACCATTTTCTTGCTACTGGCAGCAAGGACTAAAAGTACTCTATGGTCTTTATAGCAATTTGGTTTTGAGTCAACTTGTTATCAAGAATAACTCAAAAGGTATTTCAGGTCTTATTACATTCACTATTCAAATTATAAACTTCATGTGAGCTAAGAGACAACCTGTGTTCACTTGTATAATTTCTATTTCTTACAAATCAAAACCACACTGAGATACCACCTCATGCCAGTCACAGTGGCTAAAATGAACAAATCAGGGGACTATAGATGCTGGCGAAGATGTAGAGAAATGGGCACCCTCCTACACTGTTGGTGGGAATGTAAACTGGTGCAGCCACTCTGGAAAACAGTGTGGAGGTTCCTCAAAAAATTAACAATAGAACTCCCCTATGATCTGGCAATAGCACTGCTAGGGATTTACCCAAGGGATACAAGAGTGCTGATGCATAGGGGTACATGTACCCCAATGTTCATAGCAGCACTATGGAACAATCATGGAAAGAGCCTAAATGTCCATCAACTGATGAATGGATCAAGAAGATGTGGTTTATTTATACAATGAAATACTACATGGCAATGAGAAAAAATGAAATCTGGCCATTTGTAGCAACGTGGATGGAACTTGAGGGTGTTATGCTAAGTGAAATAAGTCAGGCAGAGAAGGACAGATACCATATGTTTTCACTCATAAGTGGAACAGGAGAAACTTAACAGAGGACCATGGGGGAGGGGAAGGGGGAAAAAAGCTGGGGAGAGGGAGGGAGGCAAACCATGAGAGATTCTTGAATACTGAAAACAAACTGAGGGCTGATGGGGGTGGGGCGATGGGCATGGAGGAGGGCACTTGTTGGGATGAGCACTGGGTGTTATATGGAAACCAACTTGACAATAAACCATAAAAGAAAAAAAAGAAAGAGAAAAAAATTCTATTTCTACAAAATTCTATATAACTATTTATTCATTTCAAAAATGGCATTATTTAAAATTCTCTGTTATGCAACACTTGGTTACAAATGTATACTATAAAAATATGGAAAGAAAATATGAAAAATAATACTAAAAGTATCCCTGGTTTAAAAGAGATTGTAATATTCAGTGGATTCTATAGGACCTGTATATTATTTCTGCCTATTGGCTACTTAGTTTCTACTAAGATAGTCCTAGAGATAGAGACCTCACCACACCAAGAAAACTCATTTCCTATTTAGGCTATATTGAGAGCCAGAAAGTTCTTCCTTATATTACTGTAAAATTTACTTCACTGTAATTATCCAAGACTGATGGACTTAAGACCAATTTTCTTCACTCTTGAGCTTCTCCTTCTCTAGGATAAACATTTCTCAGTTCTTTTGTCAATTTTTGTAAGTTTGCCCTCCCATTTTAGAATAGTCAATATTTTAATCACCATACTTTGAATTGGATGTGTTAGGGTTTGCTTGTGTCTCTTAAAATATGATGCCTGAAAAACTAAACTAAGAGATTTCTTAATTTAGCTACTCGCTTTCCTTGTGAATTTATTTCTGATTCATATTGGCCTTCTTTAAACTTTCCAACTCTTATTTGTGTTTTTATTTTCAATACATAATCTTTTCTATTTTAGTGAATAACTCTTCTTCTCTGAGAAAATAGTAGAATTTTAAAAATCCTTTTATCTTTTCTTTTTTGTTGTGTTTTTGTTTTTAATCCTTTTATCTTTTGAAGATGTTTAGCCAGTTTTAATTTAAAACATGTTTTCTTGCCTCATCAGTTTTCCATACCCACTCTGTTGGTATAACATCAAGATAAAAAATGAATTATAGAACTTTGTGATTCCTTTTGGTAGCTTTCCATTTAAGTGTTGGGTCAACAGAAAAGTACCATGCCACAATGCTTGAAGAAGGCTAGATTCTGTCAGCTTCTAAGACTCTCCTTTTTATTTTTGCCTCTCAAGAACTAATAGTTTTTTCTTTCCAAAGGACTTAAACAATCAGATGGTGATTGCCAACAGATTACCAGTTTTATCAAGCTTTTTAAAAAGCAAGCCTTCTCTAGGATGCCTGCCTCCTCACATACATTTGGTTCTTCCTGGAATGCATTTCTTGGGACTGTTCTCTTGGTTAACACCTTCTCATACATGTTTCAATGCTCAGATCAGCTGTCACATCTATAAGAAGTCTTCTGTGAATGCACAAAAACCCAAACTCCAGACCAGTTTAACTGTCTTTTCTCCATGCACAGGTTTATCATGGAACGTTTGATAATACTGTACTATTACTTCTGGTGTGCTTGTCTATAACCATACTGATATTTAGTTTTTTGAAAAGACAGAGCTTGTCTATTCATTTTAACATCAATACAATGGCAGATTAAAGGCATTCAATGACTATGTGTTAAATTAATGTAGCAGTAAACTAAATTTGGATGAAATCCTGTTATTCTTTATTATGAAATATACATATGACAGCATATAAAATGTGTCTATTCCAATTAAAAGAATCAAATAAATTTCCATTTAGTCATCACATAGCCAGAGAAACAGAATATAACTAGCCAATTAGAATCCCTTAATTTAAGTCCTCTTTACCAAGCAAATTTACTCTTTTTTCTGAGAGCCATTTTGGTCAGCCTTTTGTTTTTACTCTTATTTTTATTGAATTTGTATTAAACCCTAAATATACAGTTTAGTTTGTCTAGTTTGTAATGGATATACATGGAACCATATTCCAATTAGTTCATAATTTTTTCTTTAGTCTAAATATATAGAGAGCTGAAATTTAACTTTGAACTAGTATATAATATTCCATTTTATGATATTTTCAGATTTATATATGTATTTTATGCTTGCTTAACATTTTGACTATTTCTAAAAGCTACCATAAACTTAGAAAAAAGTTGTCATGGATTCATACAAGATTTCCTTTAAGGCATATAACAGCCCATGATGAGAGTGTACCAATGTCCAACTTTAGTAGATGATGCCAAACTGTTTCCAAATGTTTGTACAATTATACACATCCCCCAAATAAGTGAGCATTCTAGTCAACTCACATGCTATCCAATATCAGCATTGTCCACTTCAGCTTTTTCCCCCCAATATTGCACATGTGAAAAGATATCAAAATGGTTTTAATTTGAATTTTCTTACCTGATAACCCAGTGGAACATACTTTCATATGATTAAGAACCTGTTGTGCTTTCCTTTCTGTGAAATGTCTGTTTATCCTTTTGCCCAATTTTCTACTGAGTTGTTTGTGTTTTCCTTAATGACTTGTAGATATTAATTCTCTGTATGCTATATGTATAATAAATGTTTCCTCAGCTTGTCTTTTAACATTTGTATAGTTTGCTATTCACATTTAAGTTTTTAATCTACCTAGAATTGGTACATATATGAATTATGGATCTGATTTCATTTTTTATGGGTACCCAATTATCTTAGGATAAACTTTTTTAAAATAAATTTAAAAAATATTCTTCCCACTGTGATCTATAATGTCTACATTGTCATAAATCAAATTTCCGTATATGTACACATCTGTTCTGATATCTCCATTCTGTTCCATGTGAATATTTCTTTATAGTTTGTCACTACACTGTCTTAATATCTTAGCTTTATAATAGATCTTAATATTTGTATGTTTTCTTCCTATCTTCATTCTATCTACTTTGATCTTCTTTCTCAGAATTATCTAAACTATTTTTGGTCATTCAATCTTCCATGCAAATTTTAGAGTCAGCTCATTAAATTCCCTAAAATTTTATGTTTGAATTTTGGTTGGAATTTCATTGAACTTAGGGAAAGTATATTTGTATGGCATTGAGTTTTTCAATCATAAACATTGTCAATATTTTAATTTAATTAGATTTTTAAAATGTATTTCGATACAGTGCCTATTTACATCAAAAGCTTGCATTTTTGTTAGATTTATTTCTAGGCACTTCAACAGTTTGATTTTAAATGGAATATTTTATATTTGAAATATATTGCCTAAAATATTTTTGCTGTTGAATACAATTTAATATATTTATATATTGATTTTGTATTGATTTATCTTACTTACCCTCTTATTAATTCTACTGACACATAGATTCTTCTGCAATTTCTATGTTGACTATCACATCATCATTCAATAATTATGAATGTTGTTTTCTTCCTTTATAATATGTATATATTTTATTCCTTTCTTGATATCTTACTGTGCTTTGTAGGTCTTCCAATCAAGGGATGAATAAAAGTCATGGTATTATTATTGATTTTCTTATTTATAAATGTCCTTGGATCATTTTCAAATCTATGCCATCATTCTTTACAGTTTCTTGTTGGATACTCATACTTTGAAGCCTTACTTTATTTTATTTCTAACTTACTTTTGCACTGACTCAATACTTGTTCACAGATAGTATCTTTGTAATGTTCTTTTTTTATTTTTAAAGTATTTTTTTAAGTTTATTTAGTTGTTTTTGAGAGAGAGAGAGAGAAAGCAGGGGAGTGACAGAGAGAGAGGGAAACAGAGAATCCCAAGCAGGCTCTGCACTGAGTGTAGAGTAGAGCCCGATGCAGGTCTCGAACTCATGAACCATGAGATCATGACCTGAGCTGAAACCAAGATCAGACACTTAACCGACTGAGCCACCCAGCCTCCCCTGTAATGGGTTTGTTATTAGACATTCCATGCTACAGTTTATTTCCTCTTCTTCCTTGTTCTCTGTCAACACAAAATCATAGATTTTCTAGCATAAAAACTCAAGGACAGCTTTTTGGTCTTTTTTTCAGAGAGCTTCCACCCTTGGGGATCCAGAATATTCCCATGTACCAAGGAATTTGGCTCCAAGCTCCAGGAGAATAGAAGCTTCTTTGTTTGGAACCTCACCCTATGTATCTCTTTATTTGGCAATGATTTGTATCTTTATCATATTCTTTAATAAATTGGCAAATACAAGTGTTTCCCTGAGTTTTGTGAGCTGCTCTAGGAAACTAATCAAACTTAAAAAGAAAGTCATTGGAAACTCTAATCTAGCTCATCTGTTAGAAGCCACAGGTAACAGCCTGGGGCTTGTCACTGGAATTTGAAGTAAGGGGTAGGGGGAAGTCTTGTAGGACTGAATCCTTAATCTGTGGAATCTGATGCTATCTCAGGGTAGATAGCCTCAGAATTGAATTGACACTGTGTTGATGTCTGAGAATCGCTGGATGTTGTGTGAGAGGGATCCCCTCCCACGTTGGAATTGTATCCAGGAACTCTAAAAGGCTTACATATAAACTATGTAGATGTATAATATATGTAGCATTTCTTTCTATATATGTCTATGCACATGAATACAATACATCATACATACTCATACATTATATGTAATTCATATATATTCTCTATTATATGTATAGATGAATAGATTTTATATACACATACATATATACACAAACATACATAATTTTAATCTTCAATTATGACTATTTCAGTCAGAAGCATTCAGAATATCTGCCATGCTATCAAATACACAAGTAAGTTTACATTTATAACACTAGCATGTTTATATATTATAATATAAAACGTCAACAGTTACTAGTTGAGTAACATTGATTAGTTGACTGCAAAATAAGAAAATAGTTGAATCACGATTGGCACTTGTCCATCATTTTAAAGCCAAACAAGGCAGACTATTTCTAAACTTTGACTTTACTAAGTATTTTTTTTCATAATACTTGATAAGAACAACAATTTGCATGTGCATAGCAGACTCATCTGCATTTGGTACCTTGATACCCTTGCCCATTCTTTGTGACAGTTAGGTTAGCCCTATCTCCATCTTACAGATAAGTCAGTCCCTAAATAACTTGCCCAAGGCCAGAGAGCAGGAGGGGGATAAACCTAGGCCAGTCTCTGTACTTCAAGTGCAACATCTTTGTCTCTTCAGCAGTACTAAGTCCCTGAGCAGAAGAGATTTTTAACTTCTCTGCCTACAGCTATATTGAGGTTTTTTTTTGGTGTGTAAACAATTAATTGCTATATAGTAGTCCCCCTATCAAATGATAAGAAAATATAATCCCACTATAAGTTTGAAGTGCAAAGTGAGCTTGTAAAGTGTGAAATGTGTTCAGCACAGTACTTAATTCAAGTGTTTTAATTTCCAACCCATCAACTCTTTTTAACCGCATATACAATATTGAGCCACCTTTTATTTCCTCACCACAGATCTGTACCCTGCATAGCTTCAAAGAGGGCAGCTTGATCACCAGTCTATTAGATACATATGCACATCAAAAATAGACAAGAATTTCAGAAAAGAAGAAAACATGTTCTTACGGTCCAAGGGCAAAGGTCATTCACTCAAAGACAATATACTGTACATATGTTATTTATATGCCACCATTTTTTTACTGTTGTTCAATGAAAAACATCTTGTTACCATAGCAACTGCCACATTGCATGCTATCTTTGAGACTACTACATCATTGTACTAGACACACAGAAAGACATTCACTTCCTCAAGTCATTTCAAAGTCGGTCATTTCAGTAAAGTTTAAAGAAAAATAATGAATATGTGCTAGTCAATCCCTTTTTAATTGTTTTGCTTTAGAACCAGTTGATTTTGCATGAACCTTATTTTTTCCTTAATTTTTCACTGATAAAGAGAATGTTGGCAATGTATATTTCACTGTGTGTTAGAGAGAGAAGTGGACAACTAAGCAGTAATGGAAAAAAATTTATAATCTGGCTCTCCCGGCTATATCACATCTATTTGTTTTTACATTGAGAAGTTCATATCCTGTCACTGCGGTGACATCTCACTGAGCCATAATGTGCTGTTGAACATATGTGTTTTCATTCTTTAATACAGACCGTAGACATGCCGTCATATCTTCTGCTTAATCTTCATTTTGCAACAATTGTCATCAAGTTCCACTGATAAGATATATCTTTACCTGAAAAAGTATAGTAGAGAAGTGTTGCCTATAAAATTTTATTTTGGTCAAATGAACCATATTTATAGCTAGTACTGGAAAATTACATTAATAATAATAATTGCTAATATTTATTGTTTTCTCTATGCTAAACACTGTGCTACTTCTTTATTTCTTATCTAGTTTAATCTTCAACTGATTAAATGAAACTGATACTATTCTTATGCTATGTTTTAGATGGTGAAACTGAGGTTCATGAGATTCAAATATTTCCCCAAGTGGAAGATCTGGGTTTCCCATTCATATAGCCCTGGTCCCAAAGCACAAGCTCTCTACTTCTGTGCTTATATTGAGTTCCTCGCTAGACAGGCTAGTAAAACTTTATGAAAAGAAAAAAAAGAGCCTTTTATTTGTCTAACATTTTCTTAATAATTTCTTAATATATTTTAAGAGTTCTAATGTTTTTAAGAGAAAAATTTTGCAAAATACAGCAATGAAATGGCGAAACTAAGTACAGTACTTATACACAGCATTCCAACCAGATAAAATATCCCTGGTTCTATTCCCCATATCCCCTTGCCATCCTAATAGTATTTCCTTTAATTCTCTGCATTATTAACATAAGAACCATAGTGATCATGATAATAGGCTCATGCTAACTCTTAGTATAATTGTTAGGTGGTCTTGGATTATATTTCAAAAATATTTGCTACTATCCCTCAAATAATAAAATTTCTGACATGAGTTAGATATGAGGCCAACCAGGAGTGCCTGGGTTGCTCAGTTGGTTAAGTGTCTGACTTTGGCTCAGGTCATGATCTCGCGGTTCCTGAGTTCGAGCCCAACGTTGGGCTCTGTGCTAACAGCTCAGAGCCTGGAACCTGCTTTGGATTCTGTGTCTCTGTCTCTTTCTGCCTCTTCCCTGCTTGCACTCTGTCTCTCTCTCTCTCTCTCACTCTCAAAATAAATTATAAAACATATATATAAAAAAAAAAGAAATGAGGCCAGCCAAGGCAACATAATAGGACCCAAAGATCCCCTTTATTGTGTCTCTACAGTTCAAGGGACTCCAAGACTGAAATGGCATTGTGATTTAGAATACACAGTGGACATGGAACTTATATCTCTAACAGTGGAACATTTATTTGCATATGCTACCTTTTATGAATTGAAGTTGCAAACGCTACTAATGTCACTTTATTACAAATGCAGACATAGGAAAGTCAGGAATTGAGAATGTTGAGATTCACACTGTCACATGCACAAAGTATAAGCACTCTGTGACTACAGGTAGTCAAATAAAAACATGGGATAGTACTCCATGTATTTAAAATCTTTTTTTTTTGTTCATATACATCTGTGACCCTAACAATCACTAATAAAATTATTTTGATTTTATATTAAAATTATAGCTGACAATCCAGACGAAGTTAAATATTATATAAATTACATTTAAAAATGAAATATAATTTTTAAATAATTACTGTTTTGGGGGTGCCTGGGTGGTTCAGTCAGAAGTTAAGCATCCAACTTCAACTCAGATCATGATCTCACAGCTTGTGGGTTGGAGCCCCAAATCGGGCTCTGTGTTGACAGCTCAGAGCCTGGGGCTTGCTTTGGATTCTCAGTCTTGCTCTGCCCCTCCCCCACTTACATTCTGTATATCTCTTTCTCTCTCTCTCAAAAATATGTAAGCATTTAAAAAAATCATAATAAAATAAATAATTACCATTTTTTGAATTCCTACTTGGTGTGTGATACTATAGTATGTCCATTACCTAAATGTTTCCAATTTCTCATAATAATCTTGCTCACCGAAATAGGCCCAGAAAGGTTAGTAAAGTTTTTCAAAGTCATACAGGTAAGTAAGATAATCCAATTTGAATTGAAACTAAGTACTAGAAACTCCAACATCATTTTTCTTGTTAGTAAAAAACTATTTTTTGAAATTCTAGTCCAAGTTTGTGTGTTTGTTTCTTCCTTTCTACAATTTCATACTTTGGAAAAAAGCAATAAAAATCAGTTAAATAAAAAGAAGTTTAATAATTATAACAGAATTTATTTATTTCCAAAATGTTAATCTTTCAGAAATAATTAAATGCCTCACAGATGTATAAAAATTTTATTTTCGTCATATCCTGTAGCCATGTTTCTCTCTTTTCTATACTTATGAAATGAACTGGAGTAATTATTTTAATAATTTGAGTAAAAAATGAAATAAATTTACTTTTTAGCAGTCACCTTTTTCAGAAGACTATGTTCTTTTGGTATGCAATATTTAATTGATTGTTTCTACATTGCTTTGCAAGCACAGACAACCAAAATTTCAGCTGAAACAGTGTAGATTAGCTTCCATATTAGACTATGGTGCCTTTAAGTGAGCTGAGTTAGTGCAAGTGATAATGAATTCGTGCAAATGCGTGGTCAGAACCAGTCTGATTTTTGTGAGCACCTAGGCAAGATAGTGTAATCAGGCCTTTTTTCTTCCAATTGCATTAGGACTCTTTGGAAGGTGACACAGAAAGATACATCTATCCAAACACAACGTTCCATTTATGTTAGGCTACTCTATGATTGGATTTATTTTTATCTGAGTGAGCAATTTCAGTAAATAGTGACTTGGTAAGTTGGCACATTTATGAAACATATTTATTTTATTAAATTTTAACAAATATGCTGAAAACTGCAATAAAATGTGCTAACTGTCATGCATGCATATATACTCTAGATAGTTTATCCAAAAACATTTTCTGCATAGTTACTCTTTAGTTTGATACTACACTAAAATATTTGTGTAAATACATTGCATACATTTAAGACCATACAGAGAGGATCATGATAGATGTATGCACAGTTCATAAGAATGTAGTATTAGGAATGTATATCATTTAGGAGGTTAATGTATGTTAACTTCTCCAAAGACTATAATTAAGCACATGTTTCCTTCCATCCCTTGTGAAAACCTCTGTTAATTTTCTGGGAAGTCACTGATTGCGTTATTGAGTCAAAACATATAAGGATAGACAGATGGCTTAATGTCACGAAGTTATTGGCTCATATAACTAGATTTTTATTACTAAGTTTCAGATGGAAAGAGAAGGAGCTGTGAATAATAAATATAAAGCAAAATCATGTATATTAGATCAGGCTATTCTCCAATATTAAAAATATGGCACTGAAAGTTTTAAGTGAAAGATTTGTAAGGGTAGAGGAATCAAATCTAAGAATATGTATGAATAAATCTAATCTGAGTGTATGATGAGAGTGAGACACAAGTGCTTGTTGTGTATAACCTTGAAAAATCCACTGACCTTAACCCACTGTCCATGTCAAATGACATACAGGAATATTTCAAGCATTGAATTATTATAGAAAGCAATTTCTAAGCTTATTAAGAGGAAAATAATCACAGTGATTTAAACACCTTTTAAAGTTTAAAATGGTCTTTATTTTATGTGAATTTATTAATACTTGTAAACAAAATAAACAATTATTGAAATTATATCAATTTGTGTTCATTTGTATACATTTATTTCCAAAACATAAATCAAATATGTTACAAAAACGTCTTTATACCTCTGTGATTATTTTCCCATTAACAAGCTTTGCAACACTTGCCATAATAATCCAATGCTCAAAATATTTCTATATATCCTTTAACATTGCTAATTAGTTAAGAAGTAGACAGATTCTTAAAGGTCATACACAACAAAACAAAAAAAAACATTTTTTTCCCTCTAAATGCCCCTCTTTCACTGTCTGTTTGTGTTCTTGCCACATATATTGAGTTATTTGAGGTAAAAGATTAAGTGCAATAGTTTGATTATCTTACATAAATTTTCTTTTTCTAAATAAATTCACATTTTTCCAGTCTTTACTAGTAAATTATTGTTTTATTAGCTTAAGGAAGAATGAAGTAAAAAGTAACATTAAGGAAGAGAATGCCACCATGTACATTTGCTTTTAGAAATCCTAAGTCCTCCATCTCCATTTCCACAAGGAAACTGATGTAGTAAACACGTTTTTTCCCCTTCTCTTTTTTATTACACTATATTTTAAGACATTTTGATCTGTCTCCAGAAGTTTTCCAATAAAGTTATATTTCTTATGTCTGGTCTAGTATAGTCTAACACAATTTTCATAGGATCTGAAGATGATTGTTTTTCTTTCTTTTTCTCTTTTTAAAGACCATTCTGTTTAACTTTCATTTCAAATAGTTGACATCTTTTTTTTAGTTAAAAAAATTTTTTTTATTTTTAATTTTTGGTAATGATGGAACTTAATACAATCCTCAACCCTTGATCTTTCCCCCTTTCCTTTCTCCTAAGTTATCTCCCAGTTGAACATGCGAGCCAGACACAAGTAAGGGAAGCAGAATGAATTCATAGAAAAAAAAAAAAGTGGTTTTCCTGGTAAGGAACAGGCATGTGAAAGCTTTCAGAACTTCCTTCCCAACCCTTATGCTTTTTTGATGATTGGGATAGCATGGGTAGTAGAAACAGATGCTATCAGATCTATACTTTTTTGGCTCGGGATAAAGCAAGCAAAGGCTAACAGAGTCATGCTGTTTTGAAAACTGACATGCATACTTCATCTTTCCAAAATATATCCGTGTAAAAAAGCAAATTGCCAGGCTTGATGGTGCTATGGATGCCACTGTTCCTTTAGTTAGGGGAACAGAGAAAATAGAGATTAGAAGACCAACTAGATTATCAGTTTACAGTCAGCAGAGTCAGCTATCTCTACTATGTCCTGCAGCTGCTTTTAAAATTCCATTTCTGTGAATTTTAAATCTGTATGCAAAACATTTATATTTCCAAAGGGCCTTTGAATGCTATTGCTGCCCCTGGTGGTAATGGAAGAGTTTTCTGAGAACCAGACAGGAGGCAGGAAAATCCAAGTTCCCTTCTGAAGTCCGTCCTTGATTATTTCTGTGTCCTTGAATGAATCATTTTTAACTTTAGTCTCAGTTTCTTCATTCACATAACCAGTATATAATTGTACTATGACTCATGCTGCTTATCTCATGTAAGTGTGATCTGAATGTTTGTGTATTACTTTACAAAGGAGAATACCTAATTAATTAAGGTTCCTCTGTGGCTGATAAGGCTTCCCATTAAATATATGATAGACATGATTGGCTGATAGCTGTCATATGTTGTATCAGTAACCTGGTAATGATAGCAATTAAACGGTATTTGGTTTTGAAGGAGATGTTTCCAAACAAGCCCAGCAAAGACCCTGAGCCCACATGATATGATCTGTTGAAAGATGTTGAGAGAATAAGAGACAATATCCCTCAGGATACAAGTTCCGACATCACTTTTTTCTATGTCCTTGGCTCTCCAAGCCACATATATCAGAACTAGGAAAGCTGAAGCCATCTTGGTATTTATGAGCCTTGCTTCAGCTCTTTGGCTCTATCTACTGCAGTGCCTCAAGAGTTAACAGGCTGTGAACCATAGGATTTAGACCAGGGGCAACTGGCTGGCTCCTCACAGGATAAAATAAGCTGAAAACATGTGTGGTTTTGGTAAGGTATGTTGCTGTCATTATTGTTATGCTTGGTTTTGTTTTGAGTTGTGAGCACAAATGCTGAAAAAAATCTGACTCCATTTCCCCAGCCATATTGACACCTTAATGGTTTACAAGCTGCCATTTCACACTTTTGGGTTTGCAGCTCCTAGGCTTAGATAAATGGAGAGCAAATAGTGAGGAGAGACATATCTGGAGCAAAGTCAAGGTGGCAAGAATATCTGTGATTTATTTGAGGGAAAAAATACTGGAGAAGGGCAGTACACTTGAGAGAAGTTTTTGGGTAGAGGAGTTTAGGAAGTTTGAAAAACATTAGAATCCTAATCAACAGAAAGACTGTCTACCACAACAAAATATTATCATATTTAATTGTCTACTACCATTTTGATTTGGGTAAAATTTGAGGTAAGCAGCACAGGATTTGAAGGTAAAATACCCAATTCCTTTGTCCTTTATCACCTTGTTGCCTTGTTCCAGAAGACAATGTTCATGTGACATTCCAAACAAATGACCTTTGTTACATGGAACGCAATACTTAATGATGACTAGGGAGTTGACTTATGAGACAGGATGGATAGTCCTAGCTTTATTTTTTAACTCATTTTTTAAAAAAATGTCCTCTGACATGTTATCTTTCCATGAATTAGGAGCAAGAAAAACCTGTGTATTGCTAAGGTACACAGATCATCAAAATCTAGGATAGAAGAAACTTTGTACTTAGACAAAGTCTTCATCATAACAAAAGAACTAATAGTAATATATAGTTTACAAGTCATTTTGTTACGCTTCCCTTAGAATACAATTTTGTAAAATATAGTGTCACACAGAGCCAAATTAGATGGAAGTTTTCCATGGTGGCTTTCAATTCTCTGACTGAAGAAAATTAAATTTATAGACAAATCTGGGCTAAAATTAGTCTCCAAGAAAAGTATTTGAGTTCACTTTTCTTATAATTTGTATTTAAAAATTTATTGTATTTTATAATTATTATTCATGAGCAAGCTTAAGCAACCCACTAATAAAACTAATGGTATGCCACAAGATGCAATTAAAGTTGCTTAGGTAATAGGATGACCATTAGAGCTTCCTTTGGGGGAATAATAAGTGCCCAATAGTGAGAGTGCTTGTTGCATATATGAAAAACTTAATTTGGCTAATTAGTGACCTGGATTTGACAGGCAGTTACTTTGGTTATTAGAAGCCTGTGGTTTCTACATTATCTTTTTTTAAAAGGAAAATGATGTGATATGAGTACTATTAAGAGAAGGCTCATTCAGAAAGCAAAGACGGAAAAGTATAAGGATATCATTTTTCCTTTGAAAGTGTGTCCTAGCTCAGACTTTTTGTTCCATCTGTAGGCTTGAAACGATAAGCCCTTCCCATTGACATCTTTCACCTCTCGCACTTCCTATCCAAAGACTTGTCAAGGCAAATGGCAGTGAATGCTGTCTCTATTGAATCATGACCCTTAGTCATATGCAAGAATTCTTCAAAGTTCTAAGATTTGAAGAAAAAAAATAAAAGGTCGAATTGTGAGAGTTGGAGAAATCTGCCCCTACAGGCAACACTCTCATTTTTCTGGAAATGAAAGTCGCTAAGAGTATGCGGAGGGGAGTTTTATGAAAGAATCTGCACAATAATGAAAATCAACAATGACAACAATAACCACCACCACAACAAACAAAATTCACTGAATTTCCCGGAAAGTTTCTATGAGACTTTGGTTCTTCTTGGCTCACTCCTTCGAAGAGCCTGAAGCCCAGAGCTAAAGATGCCTTTTTGCCAGGCGAAACTACTTTTTCACTGAATTGGCAGCATGGTAGCAGATCAACTGGAGGTTTTTTTTTTTTTTTTAAATCTTCTCATCTGCCCACCAATTAAGGTAATGCCTGTGCATATCCAGGCTTGAGGGAAGAATCTGAGGTATCTGAAAGGAGGATAATATTACTATATACTAACTGGAAATTCGTCACACTTTTAGAACACAACAGAGCAGAATTATTTCTCTGAGGCAATCTATGGAATCAACAGAAAGCAAGAGTCTTGAGGTATCTTAAAAATGTAAAGAAGTGTCGAATATATGCTGTTGTTGTTTAGACAGCATCATCAAGTAGGAAATTCTGAAGCAAGTAACACTGTGTAGCAGTATTTATCTGTTTGCTGTCAGTATTCTGTAAGTTTTGTAAGTTATCATCAGTGTGTAAGAACATGTGAAGATTCTTTAGGTGGTGGTCATGGAGAATTCTGCTAGGTTCTTAATGAGAAACACTTGGGAGTAGTGGTTTCCATTTTTTGCAAAAATAATTTATCTCGATAGAACACACATACTCCAATTGACGTGTATACAGCAGCATAACTACTTCGTGGAACATTAAATGGATAGCTTTCTCAAAAGCCATCATACAATAAAAAAATATTTTTTGAACATTTATGCTCACAACTCTCCATTTGCATTTAAAAACTGGCTTCTATCAGTCAGCCATAGAGCTGGTTAGAGACCACTGCCTTTGCACTTACCTAGCGTACAGAGACAGAAAGAAAACCCTTTGAAGTCTACTTGGTTTCCCCTTTAGAATTTCACATATTTGGCCACACATTTGACGTGTGAAACACAAGCATTGTACTAAAGAGGAAAAGCTTTTTTTTTCTTTTGTACGGAATTTGTTCAAACTTGTCTCTACACATCTGTATGTATTGTAGATGAATGCAGCTTCTTTCATGAAATCCCATAAGGTGTTTCTGCGATGAGCAACACTCATTTAACAAGTGCACTCTGCCATGCAGGCGGGACCTGCCAGGAGCAACAGCATGCCTGGAACGGAAATGTTGTTTAATGAATATTTATTGATTATGAATATTCATTAAATTAACATCTTTATGGCCGGCCTCAGGCTTCGTAACTTCTGTGGCAGTAAAGTGGTTAAGTAAAGTTTTCAATCCAGTCTTGGAGCTCTTCGAGGCCCAGATAACTAAAAAAAATTACCAAGACTAAGTTTCCTTCTGGAATGGAAAACAAGTCTGAAATATTCTGATGTGGTTACAATTGTTATCAAAGCTTTTGGTTTGGGGATCATGGTAAGAAGTGGCCCACCCGTTATCTCACGTGTTTTGGTGCAGTCTCCCCAGCAGAATGCTTCAGTAATAAGCTCACTGTGTATTTGTTTTTGTTTTCGTTTTCACTTTCTAAATCCTCATGCTTACTCTATTAATCCTGGGTAGCATCATGTTTGGCATGGCTTGGTAAACCAATTTCCTTCTCCAGCTATCATTGAAGGCAAAGTTGCCATCCTCCAACCCATTTAAGAGTGTGATCTTCCTAAAATATACTTTTGATCATGTAACACCCCTGCTTGAAATTTATCAAAGATATTCCATTGCCTTTAGCATCAAATCGAAGGTCCTCACGTTGGAGCTGGATCTTGCTAACCTTTTAGCTTTATTTCTCACCAGTTCTGCTCAGAATTTTATTCGGCCATAGTGAAAACTTACCCATGCTAACTCTTGCCTAGAAGCCTTGGAACACGCTTTACTTGTGGCCTAGAAATCTGTTCACTTTACCCTAACTCTTTAATCTGGTTTACTTTCTACTTATCTTTTGGATATTGTCTTATACCTCATTTCTCCTAGAAACCCTTTCTTGATCTCTAAAGGGTATAGATATCCCTTCTCTGTGCTCTCATGTTATCCAGATTTACTCCTCTTAGGACTCACTACACCACACTGAAATTTCCTCTTTAGTCTTCACCATAGACTTTATAGACTCCTTGTAAGTTAGGACTGCATCTTGTCCACCAGTGAAACTCCAGCACCCGGACAGGTGTTCCAACCAATCATCTAAGAGGTGCTTCATGTGTAAGTATAGTGGTTAAAGTGAATTGAATCAACATGCTTGGTTCTGCTGGAAGCCTTCCTTGAAGGGCTTGCCCTACCCAGAGTTATGCTAGGCTGTTTAGACTAACTCCAGGAGACATTGGTAAGAAACCATGATTGTACATCTGAAGTTAAGTCTGTGGAAAATCTTGTTCAAAAGTAGGAACACAGCTCTATTCTGTAGCATGCAGGACTCTGGTTATCAATAACAAAAACAAAAAATACCTAAATTAGTTCAAGAAAAAAAGACACTTATTAAAAGAATATAGAGGTAGCTCATGAAAAATACTAGAAGGCCTATCTTGGCCCTCAGTCCAGAAAATATTTGGAGCTATAAAGTAAAATTAAAACCATAAACTAGAAAGGACTCTATGTACCTCATATTTGCCTCTTTTTGCATTCCCATTGGAGATTTTCCCCTCTGTTGGCTTTTCTTCTGCCTCTCGGACCACATGGCAGATGCCCGAGTTTCTATCACCCCCCTCAAAACACAAGCCCAGACTGAACTAGAATTCCTTCTGCTCAGTTTCTATGGAAAATATAATTACTCGTGGGAACAAATATAAACAAGATTATCAGAGGCTTGTTTCAAAAGGTAGAAGCATCACTGAGGATTTCATTTGAGTCGAGAAACCAACCCCAAAGACATAATTTCTGAGAATAACATTGCCTAATTTAGCAACATAAATACCACCTACCCCTTTCTACTCCAAGACTAGTGTTTTGAATGCAATGAATTTATTTCTCATTTGGCTTCACTTGAAAAATTCTCTATTCTAATTTAAATAACATTTCATTTGTAATCATACAGCTACAGAAAATGCTATCAGCTTTTCCTATTATTGGTGCTGTATCAACACTATTGAAGCTATGCCAGATATGATGTTTGAGTCCACCCAATCCCTATCCCTTTCTCTCACTAGAGTTATGTACATGTCCATCAGGATCTATCTTAATAGTCTAGAAAGCATACAATCTGGTGACTTATTTTCATTAGATATAACTTGACATCATCATAATCCATGTGTTTAGTCCTATATGACTGGATCTGTGGTTGTACAATAAAACCTTGGATTGTGAGTAACTTGTTCTGTGAGTGTTCTGCAAGATGAGCAAATATTTTTCCTAAGTTTTCACTTGATAAACCAGTAATGTCTTGATTAACCATTAATGTCTTGCAATACGAGTAGTATGTGATGCCAAATGTCACATGATCACAACTGAGTCAATAGTTCTCTCTCTCTGTCTCTCTCTCTTGCTGTGGGATTGTGGGTCATCGTCTTTCATGATCAGATGTTCTGTCTCAGGTTGCAGTGTTTGCAGAAGTCAGTAATTTTTCAGAATGTTGGAAGGTGCCCACAACTGACACTAAAGTATTTTTTGTCACTTCAAAACACCTATGGACAGTCCTTTGCTTTTCAATACAAGAGTAAGCTTAGGAATGCTTTGCTTCATCTAGAACAGGTTGCCTGCAGATATAGACCCTTTGCACCTGCTGCCTTATTGCCAGTTACATTAAATACGGTAAATGACAGTTTACTAATACTGTACTATAGGCAACATCCATGTGAGAGTATACAATGGCCCCCATGCAGAAAAAGGTTGAAAAGATAGGCAGTAAGAAGGAGATGAGGGATGCCTGAGTGGCTCAGTCCTTAAGCGTCCGACTTCGGCTCAGGTCACCATCTCCTGGTTTGTGAGTTCTAGCCCTGCATAGGGCTCTGTGCTGACAGTTCAGAGCCTGGATCCTGCTTCTGATTCTGTGTCTCCCTCTCCCCCTCCTCTGCTTGCATTCTGTCTGTCTCTCTCTCTCTCTTTCAAAAATAAACATTAAAAAAAAGAAGATAATGATTATGGTGGAAATTAAGAAGGAAATCATTGATAAGTACAAAGGAAGTATGTGAGTGGCTGAAATTGCAAGATTTTATAAGAAGTCTACATCTGCATCTTGTCTGCAGAGTAGGAGGAGAAAAAAGCAGAGGAACCCCTCACTTCAAATAAGATTAGGGAAATGTGTAAAATGTGGGCAAAAGTGCAAAATTTGGTAGAAAAGCACCACCCCAATAAGGCTGTAGCATTGCAAACAATGAATCTGTTTAATGTGACAATGCAATGTCACATTTCCGAGAAATCCTCAAAAGGAGGCAAAAGCAGTTCTCATTGGATAGGTTCCTTGTTAAAACTTTGTGATAAGAAAGATTCCACTGAGCCAACAGATAGCAGTGATTCCATTAGTGACAGTGAGAGTCATCCTACACAATAACCCTCCTCTCTCTTGTCTCCCTCGTACCAGCCACGAAGGTTTTCAAAGGTAAGTGCAGGTTAATTTGTTTATTTTTCCTTATATTTTGTATTTTCTTCATTATTTTATATTTTATTACAGCATGGTAATCAGTTTTATATGAATATTTTTGGGTTGTGGAACAAATCATCTGAGTTTCCATTAATTCTTATGGAGAAATCTGCTTTGATATACAAGTGCTTTGGATTACAAGCATGTTTCCAGAACAAATGATGCTCGCAAACCAAGGCTTTCCTGTATTTGCTTTTTTTTTTTTAATCTGCTGATTTCTCAAGTATTTTGTCCCCTCCCTTTTACCCAGTGGGTTTATAAGTGGAGAATTTTTCTAATCATAGAAGCAAAGTAATGACTCTAAATCTATTAGCTGCCGCACTTCAAATCTTACTCTCTGAGCTGTTTCCTCTGTCACACCTTCGACTGTAGCTGCAGAAAACCTGCAGTTGAAATTTTGGAGGAAACCAACCCATCTTTTTTGATAAGGAAAATAGTATCTTCAGGATTGGTCTCCTTCTTGTGATTGAGCCCAAGGTTCACTAAGATCCTCATGGTTACTGTCCCTCCACAGGGCTCGTCCAACATCTTGAGGGCTACATCTGAGCTACTCTGAGCTGGATGCTCAAGGTGCTCACCATCTCCCATGCTTCTTCATGAATTCTTTAGTTCCCCCTCTCCCGGCGAGGCACAAAACAATGCCTTTGTGTGCAGACTTTCTTCATTAGCTTCACTAGAATCAAAGTACTCCAGTGTTCCTGAACCAAACTGCATATGTAAGAACTGCCTTACAAACTGCGTTGGAGACATCAATCTTTTCTGTTCATGTCAGAATACTTCTGCCTCAGGCTCCCTTGGGATAGTCTGACCCCATTTGCAGTTGTTTCCAGTTTCCCTGTGGAGATGGGCCTCACTGTTTAATGTTTAACAAATGCTCTACAACACAGGGGTCCACCTACAACATTTTCTCTAATCAGGATGATGTCATGGCCTGCTCCCAAAGCTGCCTTCCCTTTGAGGGATGGTCTGCTTCTGCTTGCTCTGCTGCTGCTGAGACAGGTATCCTCCTGGATCAGGGTTCTGAGTATCTGAAAACACAGGGCCTTGTGTACTAAAGGACTGTCGTGAGAAAAAGGAAGCAGACATATCTTGGTAAGTCTAGGGGATAGAATTAAGAAAAATGAGTAAAATCTATTAGAAGACAGATTTAAATTCAACATAAGGAATAAAACTGAATAATAGATGTATCTAAAAATAGAAGGGACTGGGTTCCCTTTCACTCTAATTGATCAAGAAGAAGACAGGGAAAGAATAGTTACAGGGGAAGAAGGGATTACCAAAATGGTGACCAAATTGGGCCAGACCACTTCTAAGGTTACTTATGGTTTTAGGAGCTTAATGATTTTATCTTAAGACTTCTCTTTTTCTCTCTCTCTTTCCTTCCTTTCTCCCTTCTCTTCTCCCTCCCTTCTTTCCTTTCTTTTTTTTTTTTTCTTCTCTTTTCTTATTTTTAAATTAATTTAACTGTTTGAAATTACGTTATACTCAAATTAGTATCATTGCCTTCACGGTCAGCCCAAAGAGTAAAAACTGAATTTTATTTTCTTTCTTTTTCTCCCCTCTTCTTTCTCAAGAAGTCAAAATAAGCTGATCAAGTGAATGATCTTATTCTCAGAATATTTCACTTTTAAGATTTTTATTTAGTTTCAATATGAACAGCCAGTGGAAGAAAGCACATCAATCTTTGAACTCCAGGGCTGTCAAACATCTTTCACAACACCAGTACTGAGGTTTTGAGTCAGTTTTCACCAGCTCATCACAGTTGAAAGTGTGAGCAGTTACCTTTAAGATCTTTCATGGTCTAGGAAGCACTTGCCCGCAAGTGTAGCTGTTCTTCTCCTCATAGAAATTCAGATTAGTAAATGATCTTTTAAGCTTTCTATTACAGAGCTAGTACAAAACCTGCTTATTGAAGAGCTACTATTTTGAAAGTTGGCTTTCCACCAAATGGAAATTCAGAAAATACTTTGATTTCTGCCATTGTGTTTTGAATTTCTCTGCTCTGCCTTAATTCTCCATTCAGACCCCTTAAATCTGATTGGACTGCTCATAATGACTTCCTTGGGACTACTTGCTAGTCCTCCAACATTCAAAAGTTGATCTTTGTGTGCCAAGACATCTGAGTAATTTCTCTGAGAGGAATCTGTCATCATGGAGTAATACTTCATTGGTAGGATGGCAGAGTAGTTGAAGATCCTTTGGTATTTAACTGTTTTTCCCTGATAAAGAGTAAATGCATTTTGTTTGCAAAACACACTATGTTGATCTGTAGAACCAAAACAACTTTGAGGAAACAGTCCCTTTGTACTGCATTTTGCCAACTTGGAATGAGTAAAGCAGAGTTATGGCCAACTATTATTGATATTACACTACTTCCAGCCCTCAATTAACACACATCCAACAACTGTTACATCAATGTTTTAAAGATCCTTTTACTAGACTAATGACTGTTTCCTAGTTACTGTGCTATATCAATCTTCACTTTGGAAAAACAAACAAACAGACAAACAAATAAACTGACAACTTGAGATGTATATCTGCAAATTTTTATGCCACATCTCTCTCTGTTGGAAGTCCCATGGGCATCTTATCCTAAACCTGTTAAAAACTGCACTTATGACCTCCCCAAATCTGCCACTTTTCTAGACTTGTTTATTGTAATAAGTGGCACTTCTTATGCCTTTTATGTATTTTAAAATTACCCCTGGGTCTTTTACATATTTTAAAATTATATTTTAATATAATTTGTAAGTGTATTTATATTTTTGTAATTATTTTTAAATTGTAGTCTAGGCTATAAGTTCCATAAAAGCAAGACCCTGGAATACAGTAGGCTGTCAATTCAAGTTTGCTGAATAAATAGTATAAATAGGAAGCCATTCTATGACTTATTAACTCTTTGTTAATTAAGTATCAGTCTATGACTCCTCTATTTTTTGAACTTGGTCAAACTTCATGGCTTACGGGATCTGAGTAATTTAACAAAAACACACTGATCTCTGAGTAATCCTTAATGAACACAAAAGCTCATTCCAAAATATTACAACAATGCTTCTTTAAAAAAAATTAGTAGGTAGAGGAGTTCCAATAATTTCTACTTGCTGTGTCCAAATAGAATAGGCAATAATCTTGAAAGTTATGCGGTAGTTCTTTGAGTTACTAAGTGTTTCTATTCCAGTTATATACTCATTAGTTCATAAAATAACAAGGTAAATTTGGAGATTTCATTACACCCATTTTAAGACAAATGAAAGACGCAGTTATCATTTGACTTTTACAAAGTGTTGTTTTAAATAAGAGCATGTGTATAATAAACTCTGAGTATATGGAGAATTCTCTTCCCACTGATACAGTCACACAGTGAGAATGAGATAGACAGTGTAGACCAAACAGTCTACTGATTGATCAGACCAATTTAATGCATTCATCAGAGCATAGTTCATCTCACTGTATGTGTACAATGGCATGTGGATGACACAGGCTAACATAAAAGCCTTGAGGTCTCTCTGGCCACAGAAATTATTAAGGAGAAACTTATTTGGCTACTTATTATAAAAGCCATAATCAAGCATCAAAGCCACAACATGAATCAGCATTACCATTTCCAACTAGAATAAAAGATAAATGTGGGTAAAGATTCTTGTTTTGTTTACTGCTCTTTTACCCAATGCTTTAGAATAGAGTATGGCACATTGAGGGCACCCAATAAATATTTATTAATTAGATTAAATGACCACTGCAATAGCAATTCTTTGAGTTGGCCTACTCCTGGATCCTTTCTGTTCCATTGCTTTTGGTCACATTGCTTTAGTCACTATCTTAAACCTAAATGGGATTTCAACCCGACTCATGTGTATACCTTCCATTAAGCCTGGTTCTCAAGCCATATGTGGGTGTAGGACAAATAGGAAGTGGTTCAAGGGTTTGATGTGAGAGGTGTTCCGAACCCTTTTGGACTCCACTGAGTTTTCTCATATGTCCCAGTACAACAAGTAAACCCGAGATTTTCTCAACCAGTAGCTCATTCCTCAGCATTCTCAGGGGTGCATGATTCTTGTGAGAGAGTCATGTGGGAACTGTAATTATATTTTATCTTGCTTTTGCTTGTAGTCTGGCAATTGAGAAAGTAAATTTATTTACTCATGTAGATTTCTTGGAAACATATGAGGCATCCCAGAACCTCTACATTTCCTGACCTCTTTTATATGTTTATGTCCCATTAAATCGGCAGCTCGTTTGGGTTCTCATCACACTCTTCAACTCCCAGGGTATTAGAAGCAAGAGGTTAGTTACCATCTGTGCCACTGAGGACCACACAAGTTTACCTTTCAGCAAAGGATGACAAGAAGCCTGTTCATCTCTTTTAATTTCCCTGTTCCTAAACTCTGAATATCTGTCCTTTTTTGCATGTATGTGTGTGTACATTTCAGCTCCATTTTTTATTTTTTAAATTTTTAAAATATTTATTTATTGTTTGAGAGGGAGTGAGAAACAGACACAGAGGGTGAGTGGGAAGGGGAAGAGAGAGAGAGGAAGACACAGAATTTGAAGCAGGCTCCAGGCTTCAAGTTGTCAGCACAGAGCCTAATGTGGGGCTCAAACTCATGAACCACGAGACCATGACCTGAGCTGAAGTTAGACACTTAACCAACTGAGCTACCCAGGCACCCCTCAGCTCCATTTCTAATACTTGGCAGTGTTGCCCTGGTTACAGGAAATGACTATGAGAATCAGTAGGGTTATTTACTTTTCTAAATAAAAGGGAATACAGAAACCAACCTAGAATAATCTTTTTCCCTTCCCTTCCACACTCTCCAGGTCTTATTTTGACTACCCCAACATGGCTAATGGGATCGGAGTGGTTTGGGCTCTGTCAGTCCATTTAGCCTCATCCTGAACCACTTTTCCCTCCTCACCATATGCTAACTCCACTGGCCTTTTATTTCTATCTGGGCTCTTCTCCTTCTTTTACAACCACTATTTCCTCTTTCTTTCTCCATTTCCACCTGCCAGCTCCCACCCAAACCTTACATGTTTCTTCTTCAAGAGAGCTTTCTGTGACTGTCCACACTATGCTAGTTGCATTATTACAAACTCTCCCAAGCTCTGCTCAATTAGCAGGCTCACCCAGAGTTATCTTAGGCAAGCTAGTAGCACATTAAGACTCCAGGAGGTGTATTTACCCACAATGTACTCCAGTAATTCACTGAATTCTGGCTTCACATCACAGCCAAAACACGAGGATAACATCGTCTTCTGTCTGACTATATGAATCTGGTTAAAGAAACTCTACCAGATCAGCCAGATAATGATAATAATGAAATTAGTAATAGTAACTAATATTTATTGAGCATTGACTGTGTGATGTATTATACTAAATTATTTGGGTTGTACTTTTGATCCTTGTACAAACTTTCTGTGGTTATAGCAATATGAGTCACATGAGCCCAATTTTAGATGAGCGGAAACTGAGACCCTAGAGTTAAGTAACTGTTACAGAGTCACAGGCCTAATAAGTGGCAGAGCCTTGATTTAACCTAGAGAATCTTCCTCCTGAGTTAGTTCAGGCTGGTACATTGCCTCCCAGTCTGTGGAACATTAGCCATTCCCATCTGTTTACACATTGGTAACTAAACTTCTACATTTCTCCCTGAGGAGCTCTTTGTAGCCCCATTAGCAGGCCCGATGCCCAGCCTTGCCTTTCCTGGTAAACCCTTGCTTCTCACCATGGTTCTGCATACTTCATAGCTGAGACCTCATAGGATGTAATCTAGATAAGATCTGTCTTCCTTGTGGCTGGAAAGGCAGGATCTGCTACTGAAAGGAAAGATTGGGATAAGCAGGGTGGGGGAAGGGGAGAGAAAGAGAGAGCAAGCCAAGGAAAGGAAGAGTGATATCTTCTCATCTGAGAAGGATGAGTATAAATGTAAATTTGAAAATTAATCATTTTCCATATATTTCTTTGAATATTTTCAATGTTTAAGAAAAGGAAAGAGGTAAATAATTTCATTTATCTATATTTAGAGAGTACCTTGATGCTTCAGAAAAGCTGTATTAATACTTTTTATATCATTTATAAGAGTTGTCACATCACTAAACTTCCACCACAATCAATTTTAGCAGTATAATTTTTATAATGAGGGCTACCTGGGTGGTTCAGTCAGTTAAGCATCCAACTCTTGATTTTGGCTCAGATCATGATCTCATGGTTTGACATGGGGTTCAAGCCCCAGGTCAATCCTGTTTGGGATTTTCTCTCTCTGTCCCTCTTTCTCTATTCCTCCACTCACTCCCTCTCTCTCTCTCTCAAAATAAATAAATAAACTTAAAAAATTTTTTATAATGAGTAAAAGGGTACATTCTTTGTTTTAATGTACATAAATATGACTATTACAGAGGTTGAACATACTTTTATGTTTATTGATGATTCCTAATTCTTCTGTGACTTGTCCATGTACTTGACCAGTGTTTTTATAAGAATGTTTGGACTTTTCTTATTGATCTGCAAAGAGTTCTTTATATTAAGGATATATATTCATATTTGTTGCAAATATATTTTCCCTCTTGCCATTGTTTTGAATTTAGTGTATTTTTGGTCTTTTCAAAAAATTTAAACACTTTAGAGAATTCCATTCACTGATCTCATTTTTGTGCTTTTTTTGCTTTTGTGCTTACAATCTCAGATTAATACATACTTTTAAAATTTTATATTTTTCTTTTTCTTTTATATAAATTAGAGTTATGCTAAATTAATTTTCACGTGGTTAAAATAAAATGCCAATATGATATAAACAAGTACTTACATAGTAACAAAAAGTTAATATACTCTACTCCATTCTCTCCATCTCCCAGGCCTAAGAACAACTAGTTTGAACTCTTTGTTTTTTAAGTGATTAACCCTGAATGTCTCTGAATATGTGGTTACTGTTCTTTGTTGATTTACAAATTTTAGATATTATTTATTAACTACCCAATGATAGATGAAGATTTATCATTTGAATAACATGTTGCCTTATATTCCCTCATCTTTCCAATATAATTATAGTGCTATTTTTAGTTAAATCAAAAAAATATTCATATTATGATGATGTAGGTATTGTTCTATGCCAGAAGTTGTGTATATGTTTAAGTTTCCTTTACTTGATATTTTTTTACAAAAATTTCTAATCACTTTTTATTTATTCATGCTATGTCCTTCTTATATTCTCAGTTATTGTTTTCCACTAGGACTATAATATCTTTTTTCCACAAAATCACTCTCTTCCAAATCCTTGTGTCCAACTCTCCCAACCCAACATGGTTACTTCTAGGCTTTTTGCGGAGCTATCTTCTTGAGCTGCTTTGAACTACTTTCTGAGATGAGTTGTCTTCCTTCTTGGAACCCATATCTCTGTCACTTTTCATTTTGTTATTATTAGCTTCCTATTGCTACTATAATTAATTACAATGAAATTAGAAGCTTACAATAACACAATTTATTATCTTGTAGTCTTGGAGGTTAGAAATCCAAAATGGGTCAGCAGGACTGTATTCTTTTTGGAGGTTCTAAGGGAGAGTCTGTTTCCCTGCCTTTTCTAATTCTTAGTGGCCATTTGCATTCCTTGGCTCATGGTCTCTTCTTCTATGTTCAAATTCAGCAGCATGGGATCTTTGAAACCCGTCCTGTCTCCTGTGTCCCTCCCATAAGCTTCTGATAACATTAGGCCTATCTGGATATCTTTCCATCTGAAGATCCTTAACTTAATCATGTCAGCAAAATCAGTTGTTGTTTTTTTAAATTTTTTTACCATTTATTTATTTTTGAGAGACAGAGAGAGAGAGACGGATCATGAGCAGAGAAGGGGCAGAGAAGGAGCAGAGAAGGGGCAGAGAGAGGGACACACAGAATCGGAAGCAGGCTCCAGGCTCTGAGCTGCCAGCACAGAGCCCGATGCGGGGCTCGAACCCACGAACTGTGAGATCATGACCTGAGCCGAAGTCGGACACTCAACCGACTGAGCCACCCAGGCGCCCCAAAATCAGTTTTTCTAGGCCACGAAGAGTAACATATTAGAGGCTCTTGAAATTATGGCCTGGACATCTTTGCAAGACTGGGGAAAGGGGTGTAATTGTTCTACTATAGCTGTGTTTTGTTTTATGTTTATTTTCATTTTTTTTCTGAATATCTTAAAAAAACTTTTTAAGCAAGTGTGAATAAACCATAAATTTTCTGACTGTGCATATTTGAAATGTCATAACCTATATTGCTTGCACTGAGATGTAATACAGTTCAAAGTATTGACATCAATTTAAATTGTATTGGTTTTGAATTCTGACTCTGCTACTTCCTAGCTCTGTGACTTTGAGCAAGTTAATAAACTTTTGTTCATCTGCAAAGTGGGTATATTAATAGCATCTATTCATAACAATTCATAAGATTGTGAAAGATTAAATAAATCATTCATATAGTTCCTGCCACTTAGTAAATGCAGGCTTTTAGTATCTTTACACTTGATTACTAGGTTGGTTAGGCTTAGAAATTTAGGCTCACCATTGTCAGAACTTAGAATTCATTCCTTTGTAGTCTTTTAGGATCTACTATTGCCGTTGAGAAGTCCATTACATTTTGATTCATGTTCACATTGTTGACATGTTCTGTCATGTGAAAGCTTTAGACTCTTGATTTAGTGTTTTCAAGCTTCAAAATGCCTGAGTATAAGTGGATCATTTTTTATTAATTCAGTAGGACATTTTTCAATGTAAATTTTGGATTTCTTATCAGTGGTCAGAAATTCTATTCCACTTTTTTCTCTGTTCTATTCACTTCATAGATTCTTTTTTTGATGCTGGTCCTTCTGTATCAATTCTTTATGTCTATTATCTTTTCTATCACACTTTTCAGCACTAATTGTCTAAGATTTTTTAAAAAAAAATCAAAGTGATTTTTTTCAGAGAATGTTTTATTGTTAGCATCTCCTTATTATTCTACGATTGTTCCTTTTTTAGTTGAATTTAGACAATTTTTAGTTTGGGTCCTCTGAGAAGCAGATGCCAGGACAGGAAAAGACATCCAAGAGATTTGTTGGTAAAACACCGGTGAAGGAAAAAGTGGAAGGAGCTACATGAAGTAGGGGCCTCTTCAGAAAGTGAGGTAGATCTGAGCCCTTTAATAGAGAAGGGAAAAGGAAGAGGGCAGGGGAAATAGTCTCAAACGGCTGTGCAGTTCTAAGAAAGTTTGACAGTGCCAATGGAGAGCTCTGGAGCAAAAGAAACACCTTAACGGAGTTCTTATCTCACAGGATTGGGGTTGTATAGGAAATCCCACTGTGCTCATTCACTAGGTTGAAGCAGCCTGTGGATAGCATGGCCTTAATGCAAACATGATGATGAGAACCACAGGGGCAGCAGCTAAGATCAATCAAGTATGCTTCCTACAGCAGGAGATCTGAGCAGTGTCTTATAATTATCACCTTGGTCATTCCCATGTGTCTCACAATATACTGAATGAAGAGCAGGTCTTCTATGGTTTGTGTGGGTCGTTCTTCCTGAGGAGAAAGAGAAGATAAAATTAATAGGCTAAACTGTAGTCTCCAATGTTCAGGTAGCCTCAGGGCCACAACTGGAACTCATTCTCTTCCTCTTCCACTATCTATCCAAATTATCTTCACTCTCTCATTTATCACCTCAGGAGGTCTTGGTGGTTTACCTTATGGTATGAACCAAACCTTCAATCCTGTGGGATCCAAGCCCTAGGTTGCTGTTTTAGTTTATGCTGCTATAATGGTCACCATCAACTGAGTGCCTTACACAATAAATATTTATTGCTCACAGCTCTAGAGACTAGACGTCAGGGATCAGGGTGTCGGTTTGGTTGTGTTCTGGTGAGAACCCTCCTTCAGGATGTGGAGAGTGGACTTCTTGTTCCCTCATATGGTGGAAAGAAAGTTAGCTCTCTGGTCTCTTCTTATAAGGACACTGATCCCATTTATGAGAGTTCCACCCTCATGAACTAATTAACTCCCCCAAAATCCACCTCCAATAACCACCATATTGGGGATTAGATTTCAAATATAAATTTGACGGGAGCACAAATGTCCAGTTGATAACATTTGGCAATCATATCCTGCAGGTTAGAATGGCTGCCCATTTTCATCACAGTTACATTATTTCAAGGGAGTACTATGCTCATTGTGTAAATGGAGTCCTACTTTTATATGCTGATCAGAGCCAATTATTCCTATCACAATAGTGATTCCTTCTTTCAGCTACTGGGTCTCCAGATACAATGATGTCCAATGTGTCCAGAAAGCAGCCATAACTTGTAGTTCAATAAGACCCCATGGATCTTTCACACTTTCCTTTGTATCTAGTATTTCACACTTATGTCTGCTTTTGGTTATGAAAACGAAAATTGACTGAGAAACTCTTTACACTCTTGACTGAAGTTTTCTCTGGATTGTTTTTTGTTTACTCCTCCTGCACTTGCTTTCCATTCCAAAAATTTGATGAAATCTCTTGAGGCTTATTGATCATCCCTGCCTCAACCCTGCCCCCAATTCTTTTTGTCACTTTGATTTAAACTATTTTACTTCTTTACTATCATTTCAGAGGGCTCTTTATATATGTGGATAATATGCATTCTTAAAATGGAAGCTTTCATCTTGAATTAGAAATCTACAAGTAAGTTTTCATATGAAGTATTTACCTTTTATTATGGTCTAAGCAGTCTCTAATGTCATTTTGATGTACTCTTGAATCCAGAATTAATTTAAGGAAGTATTTTGTTGAAAATTTTAAAAAATTTAATGTTTATTTATTTTTGAGAGAGAGAGAGAGACAGAGAGAGAGAGAACGCAAGTGAAGGAGAAGCAGAGAGAGAGGGAGACAGATCTCAAGCAGGCTCCAGGCTCTGAGCTGTCAACACAGGGCCTGACATGAGGCTCGAACCCACAGACCATGAGATCATGACTTGAGTCGAAGTCAGTAGCTCAACCTTCTGAGCTACCCAGGCACTCCGTTGATATTTTTTTTTCAAAATTCTCAAAGTTGTTGTTGCTGTGTATGTATATGTGGGGGGTGTGTGTGTGTGTGTGTGTGTGTATAAGCTCCATACTGTTTAAAATTGTTTATTGTTGTTTCAATAATGTGACCTGAGAATTTATTCTGTGTTTTGTTGTTGTTGTTGTTGTTACTTGATTAATTTCTGTGGCACAGTACAGAGAATTTCAGCTCTAAATAAAACACTGTCAAGGATTTTTCCAACTTTGAAAATGTGTATTGATTGAACTCCCTAACAGTTTGTGAGAGTGCTTGTTCCAACCTTTGCCAGCCCACATTGATTATTATAACTTAAACAACACTCAAATAAGCCAAAAAAATTAAAGATTAAAATAAAATTTTACCATGTTTACATGTAAAATATATGTCATCATGTTTATAGATAAAACAATATCGTACCATTTAAACCAGTTTCTAGTCATTCAAATTTGTGATATGTGTGTGTGTGTTTGTATATGGTATTTGTCTATTTTTAAATTGAATTCTAAGCATTTTCCCACCTTAAGGAAATAACCTTTTACCTGAATTATTGTTATAATTATTTTCCAGTTTGACATTCTCATTTTAATTTACATTTTGGTGTTTTTGACAATCAAGCAATTTAAACATATATGCCATCAAATATATACTCAAACTCAAACTAAATTTATAATTTGAAATACCTTTTTTATTCAGTAAAAAAATAGAAATACATTTAGGAAACTTTTCTTCCTTTCTTCCTTGATTCCTTCCATTCACCACTTTTGGAACATTCAGTAAAGTAATTGTACTTCATAGTGTCAGAGACCATTATCTTCTATGCAATATATGAGTTTTGGTGGAATGTACTGTAAAAATAAAGCATGTTAAAAATGCAAGACAGTTTCAGGGAGTTTTGTTTTGATTGTATAGCCTGAAAGGAGTCATTAAAAACTCCTCTTTATTGATACTTAATGTTACTAGCTATTTACATGATGGAATAGAGATTCAGCATGACGAAAATGGTATTCCAGAGAAGCTGTATGCCAGTAAGAGAAAGCCATGCCATTGGCATCAATGTCACTTTTTTCTTTTGAGAGAGAGAGAGAGAGAGAGAGAAAGAGAGAGAGAGAGAGAGAGAAAGGGAGAGAGAAACGGAAACGGGACTCGTCTAAAGTGGGGCTTATGTTTTACCTGAAATGGGGCTCATGCTCACCCAAAGCAGGGCTCGAGCTCACCCGATGGATGTAGGACTCGAACTCACCAACCATGAGATCATGACCTGAGCCAAAATCAGATACTTAATGACTGAGCCACATAGGCACTCCAGTGTCATCTTTTGATTCTGCTTTCTAATGTAAATGACAAAGCATACTATATCATAGGGCACAACAAGGCTATTCTAAAACTGGTCAGAAACGCCTTCATTCTTCACTCACTTAATAAGTATTTATCATGCTTTTATAATATGGTCACTATATCTACCATATGTTAGTGCTAAAAATGAATAAGTAATATTTTTGCTTTTTAAAAGTTTAAAATCTGGTCAGAGCAGCCATCTGTATACAGACAAATCATAACACATGAGAGTAACTATAATAAGAGAGTTATAAACAATTTGTTATGAGAAAACAAAGGAGGAAGTCACTAAATCAGCTAAAGGGATTAGGGTCTGTTTCAAAGACAAGATGATATGTCAAATGGATCTCAAAAAATAAGTCATGAAAGCAGATCTATTCATTGGCCACTGACAGATCTCCAGATGGACTTGGGAATGAACAATTTCCACAGGGACTGAAAACTGTGGACTGTTACTCCAGTAGCAGATTATTCAGTGCTTTAAGGAGTAAATGGGAGATAGGAGAAGTGGCAATCAACTCCCATTTCAAGAATTTTGTTTGTGCTGCACAGGGAAAGATGGGCACTAGCCACATGACTCTGGGCCTCTCTCATATTCAAAAACAAAGTCTAAATTGTTTGCTGTTCTTCTCACAGCCACATTCCCAGTAGAGTTGGTACCAAAGTAAAGCTTTGTTAGGTTAACCTCTGTGATTTGGACAAGAAGCAGACTCCTTTCCTCTGTACAAGCAGGAGTATACTCCTCTATTTTTCTCAAAATCATGGAATTTGTTGAGGATTTGTAACATTCAGATTCAAACTTAATGTATGTTATTTTTTTAAATTTGTTTAACGTTTATTTATTTTTGAAAGAAAGACAGACAGAGAGAGAGAGAGAGAGAGAGAGAGAGAGAAAGCCTGAGTGTGAGAGGACCAGAAAATTGGAGACAGAAGATCTGAAGCAGGCTCCACACAGTGAGCGTAGAGTCCGCAGGGCGGGAGGGCTCAAACTCATAAACTGTGAAATCGTGACCTGAGCAGAAATCAAAAGTCAGCCACTTAACTGACTGTGCCACCCAGGCGCCCCTAAACCCAATGTATGTTATTTGACTCTACTATGTATCAAAGTTTTCCTGGATTCTTCCTCATGTATCTTATATTAATCAACACAGAATCATGGATTTTTCATCTAAAACTCATGCTCTTCAGCCGAACAATGACAACAACAGAATCTCTTAAACATGGAACATTCTTTCAGTTGCATACAAATTACTTAGATATATACAGTGTTTTAGTATACTAAAGTCTACATTAAAGGAATTTGACCTCCAGTCATTTTGTTCTGAAGCTGATGTGCAAGCATTTCGTTGGCAGATGGCTGAACTTTGCAGGTCCTTTTGAAAAACTGGTTTGCATTGCAAAGTTAAGACTATGGGGAATCATACACACACACACACACACACACACACACACACACAGACCACTCTTCAAACCAAAAATCATGTAGCTTCAAAATAAATACTAGGAACTTCAATGGCTGACTCTCAGAGAAGAGACTGTGTCTTCCTTCAGTACCTGGTTGAGAAGAAGTTGTGTAGGATTCGCTTGCTGGACAAGAGCAGCTGAGATAAAATGAGGAAACAGCAAGTGGAAAATATTCACTAGCTCCTCAACGCTGAAATCACTTTATATCAATTTTAAATTAAATGTAAAAAAAAAGAAAGAAAGAAAACGGTGCAATATATTTTCCTCTGCTTCATTTCTTTTACATTGCCTTCTCCTGGGCATTTTGCTATGTAGAAGGGTAATGTGTTTATACATTTTGGAACTAAGCAGTCATAAAACTGTATAGGCACAGCTTGGAACCACCATCCACAAATTAGAAAGCTCCCCTCAACTTGCCCATTTTATAAACACTTTATGAAGAAAGAGAAAAAAAAAACAAAAACAAACAAGCCCCAGGAAAGTGGTTTAGGTTCCCCCCCCCCACTCTTCCCCCATCTAACTCCTAAATAGTTTATTTGATAATTATACAGCACAAAAATATGATGCAAAGCCATGTAAATATGAATTTTCATCATATAAGAGAAAATCTTGAAACTTGCCTTCAGCAGTGTCAGCTGGAATTCAATAGACTCTATATACTTTTGAAATAAAAACCCAAATGCACTTTATTTTTTATACTAAAAGGCAAAGACTAATTGAAAGGGGCATCAGTAAACATATTTTTGTTTAGTTTCTAAAATATTTTTCTTATTGTGAACTAAAGACTTCAGAAGTCATTAGTGGTCAGAAGTAAAATTATCTTTCCCCAAATCTCTAAGATGCTAGTCTGTACTTTCTAAACAATCTTCTTGCTATTTGACCCATGTAATTTCAGGAAATTTGCTGAGCATTGGTAGCTTTGACAAAGACTCTAAGGCTCTGTTTCGGATGTACTCTCAGATTAAGATGGCAAGTCATTTGCATCAAAACTGTAAAATAAATAAAGTTTAAGGCACTGGATATTGGAAGTGTAACTCCTTCAACAAAACAGTGAATAACTTATTTACTTGCAACAGTAGTAATTTCCTTGAGATTGCTGCCTCATCACTGTAGGCACTGAAATGATATTAAATACAACAGTATTAACTGCTGCTTTTGTTTTAGATCAGATGGAAACTCAAATAAAAAAAGGAAAACTGGAAATAAATATACAAGCAAAAAAGATAAGTACATATTGAGTACTATTACTTCTGGCTATGTTCAATGCATTTAAAGATCTGATAGTCTCCTAGTACACATGCTTCAAATAAGAGATATTCCATGTTTTGTTGCTTGCCAAATTTTGTCATCTAGCTCATCTATCAACAAATGACGAATTGAATTATGGTAGGAGGAGGGAATGGTTATGAATACTGGTCAAAGAATAGATGGTGATAAATAAGATCAATTTTAATACACTACTCTTTTGAAGATCTAAACATATTCCAAAATTAGACTATGTGCTCGGCATATTGTAGCTACTTAATAAATATCTGCTGGATGAATGGATAAACTTTATTCATTGCAGAAAATGCCAAAATGCTCCCCAAGGAAAAGAAAGTACTGTCCGTTATGCTTCTGACCTCAAGTTTCATTTCATAGGGAATTGAGCATACTTTTAACAGAAACTGAATGTTCTATAGTAGTTTGGGGTGTAGGTAGATTGATAACCACTTTTGATGCTCAGCAGGGAACTCATAAATAGTTAAGCATATGCAAATTACTTGAGAGTAGTTGGTCTTCATTTGTGGTTTTAGGTCAGACTAATGATTTTCTCTTTCAAACAGAACCAAATGGATGTGTCAAAAGAGGTAAAATTCTTAATGGGAGTGGACATAAATAGTTTCTAACCTGCTGCTAAGGTTACAAATGTCACTGGTAGTTGTCATTATAATAGAGCAGAGGGTCCTTCATTATTTCAAATGCATTTCCATATCCACAGGTAGTCAGATATGTGACCATTACCACATGTACCAAAAGGACAAACAGATGGTGTTCAGATCATTCATTTTTTTGTGTGTCTTATAGGATTCAAGCATTTTGGAAGTCATTCAGAGTCATGTGTTTTATATCAACTTATGTAGAAACATTTACATATATTGAACCCTTGCCCTTCTACTCCTGGCTTTGTTTCCTCTGTCCCCACTTTCCTATATTCCAAGCAGGCAAACGTGAAAGTGAAGTATAGAACTTTCCCCAGGGTGATTGGGAAATCTTCCATTGAGTTCTAAGTGAGCATTTTCTATTAATCTTCTGGCCTACCAGCAACCCCAGACATAATCAATAGCCCAATCCAGATCGTACTAAGAGCCTTTTCCCCCTACTTGAGTTTTCCACATTCAACAGTTTTGCCACAGAGTTTGAAATGAGGAAAATTGACAGTACAGAACAGATCACCCTGGCATAGCTGATTCAGAACTTCTCAACAGTTATCCTCCAGCAGAGTTTCAGACAGATTGTACCCACAATCCAAACAGGCAATGGATATGGCCAAGGAAACAAAATTGGCTGGGTAGAGTCCATTTTAGAGTTGTTTTGTTGTGCCAGGTCATGCAGATAAAGCCAGAGGGTGACATTATATGTGGTCTCCTCTACTTCTCTTGCAATTACTTCACCGCAGCCCATCAAAGAACAGGTTGGAAGCTTACCTGGCCCAGCCAAGCCCAGCTAATACAACCTGTGATCTAGAGTCTTTTCAGATGTTGCTGAGGATTGTAGGTCTGACAGCTAGGCATAAAAGTTCTGGGTGAGGGGTAGATCAGGTTTTTTAGGATGGATATAGTGTTTTTACCTGCAATTCTCTACCACTCGTTCCACAAAGCACACACCCACATAAAGTTGCTCATAATACCCTGAACTGACTAGTTAAATAGAGCAAATATATGTTTTTCTGGCTCAAATAATGTCTCATCTTTTTTCCTAACCACATTACCATCTCAATTCATGACCTACTTCATTATTCTTTTTAATCTGTATTTTCTGGTTAGATTGCTTGATTAAAAATTTAGTGGATTTCAGACCTGTGAGTTCAATTACCCCCTACTAAGTTCAATTTTCAATATTCAACCATATCAAAGCCCACTCCCACTTGGCCTTACCTAGATGAGGAAGGTCTTTTAGGATCAGCTTTGGAGATAAACCAGTTCATTGCATATTTAGGTCCCAGAGAAATTAGGTTACATGAATCACGTGCTCCACAAGTACTGAACTAATCAGAGCTAAGTGTAGAACCTAGTTTTCCTATCGCCACATTCTTTCCAATATATGACACAATTTAGCAGAAAGTACAAAAAAGTCTATAGAGAAGTTTACTTAAATAAGTAATGTGTATTTCAGTAATCTAGGATGTTTGAACTAATGCACCATATGAAAAGCATTAAAGAAGCCCACAGCTATGAGTAAATCAGACCATGTGAAATCTCCTTATACAGTTTTTGTTGCCACAGGATTTTGTTTTAGGCTTTCAGAACTTTTTGTCATAATTAATATTTTTTGATGTTGCTTCTCTGCTTATGTGGAAGTATAATACTGTGGCATTTGAAACGAGTACCCTAAAGCTTGGTGGAATCATCAGTGCATTTCTGGCTCCAAACCTTCCTGGTCAGAAAGTCTGTATTTAGGCATTACCAAGTTACTGAAGCTTAGAAATGTGCTTTTCAATTCAGAGATCTTAGACACTCACATTTCTTTAGGTCCTGAATAAAGCTTTCTCTGGTGGTGTGATATAGATAGTAACTTTCCTTACACAATTTTTTCACATGAATAGTTTTGTAGTCTTGCTTCAGAGAAAGGGTCCTGGGATTTACATGATGTATGCATTTCTCCCCATTTATTTAAAGTATTGTATTATTATGGATCACAAGCAACTGTGAACCAATGGTAGATAGTTTGCTATCTCCCTTACCATCAACTTGCATACTTTTCTATTCTCCTATTTTCTTTAAAAGGATTTAGGAGGAGAAGGATGGCCAGGAACACCAAGAACCTACTCAGTTTAACTAAATAATTCTCTCTCTTATCTTTGGCCCTGAATCTCCCCGTCTTACCAGATGCAGCCCTAAAAGCTGAGTTAGAGCCCTCAGTTATGGAGAAGAGGCTGCTGATTCATATATTCACTAGGATTGGGAGTGAGGATGTTAACGGTAGACCTTAATGCACTTGTGGGAATCATTTGGATGTGAACAGACCTACTATTTGGGTCAAAGATGGGCACTTAGTTCATATAGTTGCACTAATTCTTCATTCATTCATTTAACAATATTTATTAAGTACTTTCTATGTGCTGGTCACACTATCAATTGCTAGAATTAAATGGTAGAACAAGAGAGAATGGCCCATTCCTTCAAGTTACACATTGTTTTCTCCATCTTTACTTATTGTTTGATAATCACTCATGAATCCATTCAAGTTCTATCTGTGGCTGCTGCATCAATCTCAGTTCTTGCCTTGCAAGCTGTTCGACATTTCCTCTATATTTCTTTCAAACACTACTTTTCATCCAGGAGAGACAAAACCAAAATAATCAAAATAAAAAAAAATGTAATCCTCAAATCTCAAATTGAATCATTTATTGTCCGAAAGAAGCGAGTGTTCTTTGTTCTCAGTCTCATGAGTTCCTTAACTACTGCTACATGCATTACACACTGGAAGAAATATGGCCAGCTATTCTCAATTTTCATTCCACACAATGGTAATCATTACAGTGCCTGGCCATGTCATAAACTCACTGACAAAATTTAATTCTTTTTAAGAATTAATTAAACACAGTTTAATTCTTTTTACGAATACATTTTCATAAGTATCAAATTAGTTAAAAGTTATTTAATATTATTCAAGTGAATGTAACCAATGTGATAAACACTGAAACGATAATAAATAAATAGCATTGTTAATTTAAAAGCAGATCCCAAAAGATTATTATTTAAGCATAATATCAAAAATTTATTTAACCTAAAAAATTTATTAGTCAACTGACTAGTTGAAAGAAAGAGTTGAGGGGTGCCTAGTATCTCAGTCGGTTAAGCAACTCGCTTTAGCTCAGGTCATGATATCATGGTTTGTGGGTTTGAGCCCCAGGTTGGGCTCTGTGCTGACAGCTCAGATCCTGGAGCCTGCTTCAGATTCTGGGTCTCCTTCTCCCTCTCTCCCTCTGTCCCTCCCCACTCACACTCTGTATCTCAAAAATGAATAAACATTAAAAAAATTTAGAAAAGAAATAGTTAAGTCATTGAAGTGGCCCAATATTTGTTTAACGTAAAAATTTGATATTGCACAAAATTTTGACAATATAAAAAAAAGCAACAGTTTTCTTATATACTACTTACAGCAAAAGAGAAAAGATAATAGGAAAATATAAGGAAACATTTTATTGCAGCACAAAAAGAAAATAACTATATAAAATTACTCCATAAAATTTAGGACTATCAAGAAGTATTTATATAAATGTAAAATAAAACAATCATAATATGATATGTTTTTTTTGGTGAGGAGATTCAACTATAAAAATTTATATTTTCCCCAAATTCATCTAGAAATTTAACTCAGTGAAAAGCTATGTGATACTATATGACACAATTGTAAACATTTTCTTAAGTGTCATTTAGAAGAATGCATTTACATGAATACCCAGAAATTTCAACAATAATATAGGGACTTGTGTCACTGATATTAAAACATACTCTATAGCTAGAGAAATTAAAGCAGTTCATATTTGTGCATGAAGAAGTAAAGCAATTGTGATACAGAATAGGGTCAAGAAACAGTGAATTTTATTTTCCAAGTTAGTTGAGAAAGGATGGATTATTAAATAAATGATAGTGGATTAGCTGACTATCTGAAAATTTCCATAACATACATACACATAAATTTTAGATAGATGGAATATTTATATAAAATACAAAGCAAAAACCACTGAAACAAAATTGAGGTAAATATTTGTATAATATTTAAAAGCAGGAGCATAAAACCAAACCCAGAATTATAAAAGAACAAAAAAAAAATACCAACAAATTTTACTCTAAACATTTTAAGTACTTTTGTATGGGAAACGCACATCATAAAAAAGTTAATAGAGAATTTATTTGTGGAAAATTATTTATTATAGTCCTCAAATGCTTAATATCTTTATTATATCCACTGCTTACAGATATAAAGTAAAACAAAAAATAAAACATCCTAATAAAATGAAGAAATATTTTGAAAAGAAAATTCAGAAAAAAGTACAAATGATCATTAAACATAAGAAAAATATGTTCAAACTCACTAATATTCAAGGAAATGCAAATGAAAATAACAGCAATACAGTTCACTATAAGAATGGAAATGGGATGGAAAAGTGGTCATCCTCCAATGCTGGTCCAAATTGAACTACCTTTTATTGGTTGGTTTATCCATTTATACTAAAATTTATATGAACATATTTTTATTCAGCAATTTCCTTTGTAGAATTGTATCCAACAGAAATCCAAATGAGTCATCAAAGGGCATTAATTACAGCAATGGCAGCAATAGTGAAAAAATTAGGAATAATCTGAATACTCATCAATAGGAGACTGGGTAAATAGATTTATACCTTCATAAAAGATAATGCAATGAAGTTATACTTAAAAGGTACTCTTTATTTCTAACACTGAAAGATGACTACAAAATGAATGACTTTTAATGAGGCCAATTGAAACAAAAAACATCCCACAACAAAAGAATTCCTTCCTGAATTCCCGATCTACCGAATTTTGAGATTAAAAAGTAAAGATGTTGTTTTAAGCCACTATATTATTCTGCAGTGGTTTAATACACAGCAATAGTAACCCAAAATAGCCACTAAAATAGAATGAGAACAATCTGCCTATTGAACACTGAGACTGGAATGAGGAGATTAGCCTGACTACTGTGAAAAGAAATAAAATTAGGATATATATAGTGTAGGGCAAAATGTGAGGATCTTGAAAATTAGGCAAAAGACACTCTATGTCTCTATGTTTCAAAGAACAGAGAGACAATTGTTATATAACAAAATCTCGCCATCACAGTTTTAGAGAAAGAAAGAGGGAATTATATTCCCGTATCTATCTGTCTCTACTTCAGATCCTTTCTTTCTAGGGAAAGAAGGAAAAAGAATTTCATTAGAAGGATTAGTCTCAGCAAGGACATTAAAAACTTCTGTGTTGCAACTGCAGAAGAATATGAAAGCTCTCACAGCAAGCGGTTGGACTCAATGACTTTTAGGAGTCTTTCCAATTCTTTGATTTTTCTGGGAAGAAGAGCTTTGAAGAGCTTTCTTTTTCTAAATTGTTTCTCAGATGGCTTGGCCAGAGCTCTCACATGCTGCTACCTCTCTGTGGATGCTTTTATTTTGTCAGTTGCCCTTACGTAAGACATCTAGAACTGGGCACCATATTCCTGATATGTGGTCTGCACAGGGTGGACGGTACTGTAATTCAAACCATCCTAGTTATTTTGCATGACAGTTTCCCCAAAATGTCTAAACATTGAAGGATAATATCTACAGAATATTTCAGTATTAATCAAATAGCTAAATGTTGGTAATAATGGGGACTACAGAGTATAAGAAAACAAGATATTCTAGACATATTAGAAAAAGAGTATTATTACAAAAGTAAATTATTCTGCTTTATATTAGCTTGTTGATAACCATTTTATTCTTTTGCTATAGCATCCAAATAGCATTCTCCCTAGAATCTTTATCCTTTCACTCATAACAGATTATTTTGCTTCTTCCTCTTTCACATAAAAGTTATTTAACGAACAGCCCCTAAAGTTTTCCTCACTCTACCTGTACATGTGCTTGAGTTGGAGTCAACCCTTCCAGTTCTCTCTCTGACCTAAATTTTATCTAGATTCTGCCCCATTGTTAAGTGTCCTAAGTCTTGCTCCGCAATCACTCTCTGACTTCCCCAGTTTTGCCCTTTATATTGACATCTTCCATTGCACCTACAAATATGGTCTCTAATTCACTCACAGAACTTGTTTTGTCAGATATCCATGCTTTTACCTTCATTCTTCCTTCATGGAAATCTGTCTCTCGGTTTAAAAGTATTCATTATGGACCTGACTAAGCAATTGTTTAAAAACACCACATATATGTTATCTGTGACTAGACACCTACACTTAAAATGTATTTTAAAAAGCATGTCTTTTCTTTCCAGACCAAAAAACAAAACAAAACAAACAAAAAAAAAAACCCCCACCAAAACCACACCTGGAATTGTGTTCATGTGGGAGGTAGCATTTGGATAAATGGATTGTAGAATGTATTACAGAGTTCTTGTATAGAATTCTTTCCAAATAGGGCATCAGTTAAGTAATCTTCCTATCTGGGGGGAATGAGATTTTTAAACGTTCTGCTTTTATAGCATTGTATTTTAAAAGGACTGTTATTATTATTTACTTAGTGTCTGACCAGTTATTGAAAAGTACTGCTATAACTACTCTAAAGATAAAATAAATGGTGAAGAAAGAGAAATGACAGTAAGACCCCACTTTAATTGCAGGATAAGTTAATGAAAAAGTGAGGAAGAAATGTATTTTCTAAGTTCCCTCAAGCCCACCAGCATAGGCTTTCCAACATCAAACCACATTTCAGGAGGAGAGAGAGGCAGCCTCTCACTAATCTGGTGATGTAGGCTTCATCAAAAAATACCAACTTTCAGCCCTCTTTTTAATATTCCTATGCTATAGAACTCCTCATAGTTGATTTGTGGCTAGTTAAGGAAATATTATTAAAGTGAATCTGAGAATCTAATATAATCACTATTATCACTATCAAAATGTTTTGTATTCATTTGCATAAAGAGTGTTATTATTCAATAACATCAGTTAACATGCTCTTTCTTTCACTCATAGGAATTTTTGTCTTTATAAAAATAATGACATGGGTGGACATTTGAGACAAGCTTTAAACAAATACATAATTTAAATAAATTAGTTAAAATTTTGAATAACTGAAGGACAACCCGTATAATTATTTTTCTAGCACAGATAATGCATGAAGATTCTGGACCAGAGAATAAGATCATTGAGGGAAACTGGGAAGAGGTAAATAACATGTGGTACATAGGATAATTTACTGGAAAATGGATAAAGATAAGAAATGGCATGGTCCTTGAGAAGTTGTGAACATAAGGAACCACATTGTTTGGATATATGTGGTGGAAAATTTAGAATCACCGTAGTGAAGAAGTTTCAAATACTGTTTCTACAAATGTCATCCTTTGATGTAAATAGTTCGCTAAAACTCAATGGAATCTAATACTCTGCATAAAATAAGTATCTACTGGACAGTTGATTGCATATGAACATGAGAACAGATCATAGTTCAAAAGTCATTAAAATGTTGAATACCAAGGTACTGAAAATAAGCTACTGTAAGAAAGATAAACTCCTCACCATTTGGTTTTATACATTAGCTACCATTTATTGGTATTGTTTAATGATGAGCATTGCCCAGTACTTAATCATACATGTTTATTCATTCCTTTGTATTTATTTTATGATTTTCTTTCCATCCTTAATTTTGTATTTTTAGCAATCAATGCTATGTCTGGATGAGAATCAGGAGTCGGAGCATGGGAAGCTGAAATACTCTGCAATCTAACGGGTTAGTCTCTGTGAGGGTTCACTGTCTAAGCATTGAACAACTCAAGCAAAATTCAGGGAGAATTCAGGGAGAATAAATAAAATATAAGGACTTTCACTCATACATGATAGATATAAGAAGAAAGGTAGAACAGCAAAGTTGAAGTGTGCTTTTTGCTAAAGTCAGAATGATACTGTTCATTTTTTACCATAGACAATCCCTCACCATCTCTGATTTCTTTGAATTTTCATCATTACGTGGGCTGTGGGTATATGCAAGACACACACAAATATCAAGCAGTTGCTATAAGAGTACTCTAGGAAATACCTGGACTTAAACACCTTGGGCCTTCAACTTCAATATAATGAAAGAGAGCAAAGGTGATAATGAGGTTCAAACCATGGGGACCAACATAGACCTGTGATGAACAGGACACATCAGCTAGAGCTTGTAGCCTGAGGTGTCTGATCCTGGAAGAAGCAAGCCACTAATTTTGGAACTTTGCATTAGACTAAGTGGTAAGTTCTAGTGAAAATAACCGTTACCAGAAAATAGAAATCCCATATTCTTGCATTTTCGTTGGTGATTCACCATGTAACTCTGGGTATATCACTCAACTAGATTTCTGTCCTATCTGTCTCTCAGGGTTTTGACTCCTATTTGTCATTGCACACTCCCCAAACCCACAAGTCACTCAGTACTGTCAGTTATTCCTACATTATATATTCAGTGAGGGCAGAGCCTCCTTACTGCATACAAAGTAGCAGTAATGGTAGGCAATTAAATTATATAAAGGAGAAAAGTGAGGGAACGATGCCTTCATCCACATTAAAAAATTATTCTGATCATATCAGCCAACAGAAAAAAGCATTAATTTTAACCACAAAAAAAAATTTCATAACCCATACATAGGGCTTAGTTGGGGTGGGATATGTCCGTTCAAATACATCAAATTATCACTTTGTTCATTCATTCATTCATTCAATAAATAACTTAGTGTTTTTTTGTGTATTATCACCCTATGTATTCTTGGGAATATTTCACTGAATGGAAAAAGGAGTTTTGACCTCAGATTTCTTGTGTTCAAGAGAAAGGAGACAGAAAAAAAAAAACCAATAAACATATAAGCAATAAGAAAGTTATTTAATGTGTTCATAGGTTAAAAGTGTTATGAAAAAAAAAGAAAACAGTAGAAGGGGAAACAGTGCAAAGGGAAACAAGAGTGCCAGGGCTTAGGGAAGGGAGTTAGACTGTTACATTGAGGTTAGGGTAGCATCACTGAGAAGATGACAATAAAAGAAAGAGAATTAGTGATGCATAAATGTGGAGGGAGTGTATTCTAAGCAGAGAACATAACTAGAGAAAACTCCTAAATGTGAGACTAGGTTCATCGTGTTTAAGGAAAAGTAAGGAGATCTCATAGCTCTACTGAGGGGAGAATATTGGGACATGAATTAAAAGATAATTGGATTCAGGTACAGGGGTAGGGGTCATTTAATATTTTTAAAAAATTTTGGCTTTCAGTCTGCATTAAAATGAAGCCATTAAACTTTTTTGAATAGAAGAATTACATGACTTATTTCAAATGTTAAAATCATTTCTCTGGCTAATGTGTTAAGAATACACTGTCAAAAGATAACAGTGGAAACCAATCAGGAAGATATCATAGTAATTCAAGGGACAGATGATGGTAGCCCACACAAGAATAGTAGCAGTGGGGATGAAGAGAAGTGATGAGATTCTAGATATATATCAGAATTTACTGATAGGATGGATGCAGGGTATAAAAAAAAGAAGAGTTAAGGATATATGTGTATGGATATATATTTTTTCTCCTAAGTAATTAGATGGATGGAATTTCTATCAATTGATATGTGGAAGGTTGCAGGTGGAGTAGCCTCATGTTTATTTTAGGGCATATGGATTTTGAAATGTTTATTAGACATTTAAGTGGATAATTAAGTAGACAAAGATAAAAATTCAGTATTTGGGATAGAGGTCTGGGCTACAGATATAAATTTGTGAGCAATTGCCATAAAAGATATATTTAAATCCATGTGGTTGCATGAGATCACCAAAGACATGAAGGAAGACAGTGAAGAGAAGACCAAGGACAAGGTTGTGGGGTCTTCCAACATTAAGAGGTTGGAGAGAGGGGCACCTGAGTGGCTCAGTTAGTTAAACATCTGACTTCAGCTCAGGTCATGATCTCACAGCTTGTGAGTTCGAGCCCCACTTCAGGTTCTGTGCTGACAGCCCACTCCGGATTCTGTGTCTCCCTCTCTCTCTGCCCCTCTCCTGCTCATGCTCTGTCTCTCTCTTTTCTTCAAAAATAAATAAACATTAAAAAATAAAAAAAAATAAGTTGGAGAGAAAAAAGGAACCCAACAAGCAAGACTAAGGAAAAACAGCGAAGAAGAATGAAAAGCAAGGGAGTGGATGGTATGAGGTGCAAATGGGGAAAATCTACCGAGGAAGTAGGTGTGCTGTTGATGCTGACAGTGGCCATTGGTGTGTCAATGCAGAAATCAGTGGTAAATATGATGAGAGTAGTTTTGATGGTATGATGGAGGCAAAAAACAAACTTGAGTTGGGAGAGAATGGGAAGAGAGAATTACAAACTACAAGAATAGATACTTCCTTAGAATTTTTTAATAAATACAATCTAATGATAGATAGATAAAGTGACAAGGAAGATGAAGCAAGAGAATTCTTTAAGAATTTAGGTATAACTTGATGTGTGTGCACTGATTTCATTTATAGAGGAGAAAGAGACAAATATTGATATAGAAGGAAGAAGAATGGCTGGAGTTACCCTGTTCAAGGAATTTCTGGAATGATGTCCTTAAACAAGCAAGAGTAAATGGGATTTATATACCATTAGAAGGATTGGTTTCAAACAGAAATAAAATTACAATCCATTGTTTAGTCTCCTAAGCAGTTTCTAGTCCATATTGCACCCATTAATATTTTGGAGTGGTTAAACACTCACTGAGAGAATATAATATGTCTATCTATATTATGAGGTATGATTTCTATTATGGTTGTGAGGATGGGGTTGGGAAAGTTTTAGAAAGTCAGAAAGGAGAAACTTGTTAAAAATTAGGTTCTTAATCTCTAGTGATTCCTTGCCAATAATATGAAAGTCGACATTAAAACAAACTCCATATCCTAGAAACTGTTTATACCTTAATTACTTATCTACAAAACCACTGAATGGAAAAGGTCTTGGAACTAATTTATCATTTTTTAAATCCATGGACTCCATTCCACTTTCAAGACTCCAATAATTGAGGTTGGGCTATCAAAGGGGCCTTTAATGAAACTACTAACATCTAGAAAGAATATCTTTTGAAGAGTGAGAATCTATTCTTACATATGAGCCTCAGAATGAATGGTTTCATTGTATGAGGCTGTTCATTAAAGTTCATGTAGTGAAGAGATACTCTCCTGGCATTTAACTTTTATTTTCTTTAAATTTTTTGTTCTTGTATTCTGTTCCTCTACTTTCTTTCTATTGTAATCTATTTATAAAAACATGGTCAATTTAATTTTCCTAAATCAGTAGAGCTTTGTTCTTGTCACTATCTGTCTGTTTAAAAGCCTTTAGTAGTTTACCATTTTCTAGAGAATTAAATCCAAATTGCCTTGATTGTGTAGTCTTGTTTTCATCTTCACTATTAGTTCAAGTTGCAATTATCATTTACTATTAACAGCCTGAAAATCATTCCACTCTTATGCACACCATATACCACTACATATCCATTTTTTACACTTAACACTGTGTCAGCTATCTACAGCTATACTGATGCTGCCTAACAACCACAAATCCCAGGGGTTTAAGACATTAAAATATTTATTTAGTTCACAAATCTGTGCATTGATTGAGTCGTTCCTTGGGGGCTCTTCTGAGGAGCTTTGCTGATGTGAGCAGGGCTTAGCAGAATTCATTCACTAGTTACCAGTAAGCAAGGCTGCTTTGCTTATCTTGGCTGGGCTCTCTCAGGTGTTTAGCTGGAGGTCAAGTGGTCTGGGTGGGCCTCTACAGAGACAGTGGGCAACTCAGCTGGGCTTCACATTTCCTCATTCAGCAGACAAGCCCAAGCATGTTCTTCTCATGGTGGAGCTAAAGAAAGTAGCAACATGAAAGTGCTTTTTCAAGTTTATTTAAGTATGGTTTGCTATTGTCCTACTGGCCAAAGTGAGCTGCATGGCAAGTTCAGAGTCACTGGGGAGGCAGTAAAAGAAGAACATGGATTTTGGGAGGTGTGATAGAGTGAGGCCATTAATGCAATCAATCTACTACAAAGAACTACATTCTACACATGGTCTCTGACTCACAGACCCATGTCACACAGTTCTCTTCCACTAACTGTCTACATATTGCTTCCTTTGCCTCACTTATTTAGCCTAGTTAATTCTCATTCATCCTTTATCTCAGCTCAAATATCAGTTTGTACAGTAAAACTTTTTTGACCTTCCAGGCTATGTCAGAATTCTTTGTTATAACCCCTCATAAGAACCACTTTCCTGTCACAGAGCATTTGATTTGCATCAATTATTAATGTGTTTATTCAATTAATTTCCCACTAAACTAATAATTTTCTAAAAATAGTAACTTTGACATCTCTTGCACGACACTTAGTATCCAGCACTGTGCATGAACATAAATGTTCAATAAATATTTCTTAGATGACATTACTTAAGCTGTTAAATTTTCCTGATTATTGTTTCTTTATTTTCTCAACATTTTTTTCTCTAAGAGATGTTAAGTTTTGTTGTTGTTGTTTTAAATGCTGAACCTGTCAACTCTTACTCCATGGGAGCTAATACAATGACTATTTTTCTTTTTTGCTTATTCTCTCAGACTTTCAGTTAAACTTCATTTCTAAGTTCCTGGTCTCTCAGCAATTTATTAAACAGCACAATTGAAGGGAAAAGTAAGTAGGAAATTAGCTGTGTCCCTCAGGCCACACCCTTCCCACTTCACTGTAGTTTTAAGAAGAGAGCAATAATGGTCTTGTGAATTAGGGATGTGCCACCATGTATTTCTAAAGACGTGTATGCCCTAGTCAATTGAATATTTGATTCGGAATTTGGAGATGTGAAGTAAATGAGCTGTGGGTTCCTGCTTGAGTCATTTTACATCTTTAGGCTTCAATCTTATCCATGATACTTAGAGAGGACATAAAGTCAGATAGATGAAGTCCCACATTCTTTGCAGCTTTAAGAAAAATTTCCAAGGAGTGTTTTTGTATGCATAAATCACATCTTTCCTGTGTTCTTCCTTAAATGGTTGTGCATTTCTCTGACTGAACCTATCTCACTCTGTTGCTTAAATGCCCGACTTCTATATTAGACTATGATTTCTTTTTAGCATAAGAACCATGTCTCTCTTCCTGGCACTTGGCAAAATTAGGTGCTGAATTTTTTTTTTAACCTCAATGAAGACTTCTATCCAATTTTCATTTATGCTTGTACATTTTAGGGCACATATTTTCAGAGAACTCCCTTGTGTGAAGGTTGTTGCCTTAGGTATAAGTTAGACACATTGGAGACTCCAACTGGGAGCTGTTAGCTCTCATTCATTAGTCCTTCCTTGAGCATGATAAAGTTATATTGAATAGGTGTCTTGACATGCTAATTTGAGAAACAAATGCAAATCTGAAATGCAAAACTTTAGAGAGCATTTTGCATTTACAACCTTGCCTTTTGGAATCACATATATTGGAGAGGATGCCCTTAAAATCAAGTTTCATAATATTTAACATATACTAGAGTGACATGGAAAATGTTAATTTCAGATTGTGAGAGTTCCAATTATTGAAGCCATCCACCAATAACTACACTAAAGTAATGTCAAAGAATCCCAAGAGTGTTCCAGTGAAAAAAGAGTTTATTATGGAAAAACTAATGGACCGTTCTCTTTAGCTGCTCCTGCTGGTACAGCAATGATGGGTAACATACACCAACTGAAATATCCTTCTCATATGTTAAACCACACATTTTTGCTCCAGGGAAATAGAATAGGCTTCATCTTTGTTAAATATGTCTGGTTGCTTTGGGGTATTTTCTCTCCTTTTCTGTTTTTTCTATCACTGTTTTTATTTTAATAAAAAAGTAGTTTATAGCATTCATGCAAAAAACAATTGAATTGTGTCTAGTTTTTCATAAATAACTTTATGTTAGGAATGGAGTTAAATGGCTCTCCTGTGACCTCCATCTTGTTATGATCCAAAGGTCATTATAGTTTTGCCTTGAGGGTGTTAGGCTAATGAATCTAATGCTTACCCTGGTAAAGATGGCCCTGTTCTAGTGGTACAAGCCCAGTATGCAGTATTTTTAAACTTGTCCAAAGGAAAAAAAAAAGGTGTTTGATGATGGTCAATCTTTGCTGCATGCATGGGATGTTATGTTGGTTTGCAAAAGTTTAAAGTTTTACATGTGTTCTCCATTAGCTGTACTTTTATGTTAAGAAAATAATTCTTCAGAAGATCATCTTAGCCTTGATTATTTCAGTATAATAGTTAAGACATCTAAAATCTCCTAGACCTTGAAAATAAAATCACAATGAAAATTATTTTTCTAAACCTATTAAACAATTCTTTGCAGATATGTAGGGGGAAATGTATCATAATGGAAAGCATTGCCATTTGTAATTCTAAAGAGCATGAATTGGAACATCAGTTTGCCGCTGAAGCTATTCTGTTCCATTCTGTGCTTGCTTCATGAACTGTTCCAGTCCCTTAAAGAACAATCAACGAGCCTACTTCAACTTATTAGATTATGGAAACTGGGTCCTTTTTCGAAAAGGGAAAAATTACTTTTTAAAGATCTACCTTGTCTTTGAGGAAAGGAAAAGTTGATCATTTCTACTTCCAATTTACTTCATGTGACAACTTATCTCTTCAGGGTTAGCAGCTGATTAGACTAATATGACACATAAAACTTACTGCTGATTAATTTTTAACCCAGTCTTGTAGTGTAGAAGTTTGACAATTGTTACAAATGTGTTAGAATTCAAATGTTGTTCTAGAACACCATTCAAAATCAAGATTAATGAGTGTGTTATTTGTAACTCATCACCATTAAGAATTTCATTTTGTGAAAGTTATTTCACCCTCAAATTCACCCAATACATGATACAGTAGTCATTTGGCTTTATAGTGTTGATTATGTATTTTCTCCTGTTCTTTCATAATAGTTACTGGGTTCAGTTCCACAATTTTTTACTTATGCCATGCTTCATTGGCTTAATTACCCGTTCTGTCTCCATGGATCACAGTGTTTAACAGAACTTAAGAGGAGAGAAAGTCTTACTACCAGATTTTCCAGTTAAACTAAAGATTAAGTAAAGTTTAAATTGAAAATTTCTTAAAGTTGTCAGCTTCCTTATGGTCACTAGGTTTAATGTAGTCAAGTGCATCTAGATGAAATGTAAAGAACAAATTTAGGGGTCAGTTACCTATCTGGAAAACAGTTTGGATCATAGACAATTCTCATTTCCTTCATGGAACTAAAAATAGAACTAAAGAAGAAGAAGAGGGTATGGGGAGGAAGAGATGGAGAAGAAGAGGGCGAGAGGGGAGGAGGAGGAAGAGGAGGAAAAGAGGAAGAGGAAGAAGAAAGAGGAGGAGAAGGAGAAAAATAAGAACTATTTTTACTACATTTTACTGAGTGCTAATTATAGCACCATTGTGCTAAGTGTTTTAATTTAGAGTGGGATTTGAGGAACCATAGTTATTCACACTTTATGGTAGGTCAGAGAGATGAAATATTTTATCCCAGATCATACAGTCTTCAAGTTGTTTAAAGTAGAAATTCACACCAGACTCATCTCCCTTCAAGGCCTGCATTCCTAATCATTCTGGAATACTACTCATAAATGACTATGATGCTTTTATCTAATGATAAATTATCTGGAACTCAAGGAGCCTCTAAACTCATAAGTCTGTAATGAATCCCCTTTAAGAGTTCTCTGAATGTAGTCTCTCCCAGGATAGAGGATTAAACTAAGTTGGTTGCACAATATGAGAAGTATATTTGGCCAGGCACTGTTGTTAGGGTTCTCCAGGTTGACTAACTTGGAAATTACTCTTTGGGACTCTCCCTGAGTAAAAATCATTAGGCTAAATCTTAGATTCCATCCTCATAACTTCTGTTTTCTGTACTTTGCACCCCTGGTAGATTCATGTCTAAAGGATCAGACTGCCTTTGTAGTTTGGTCATCCAGGAGGACCATGTACCCTTGTAACTATGCCCTCCTGACATTCCAAGCCAGGGTAAAGAAGACAGGCCTGTAACTGGTAACATTATGGTAGTAAATTATGCAACATCTCAATACTGATATAAACTTTATAAAGATGTATTCTTTGTCCACATTCCAATATCTTCCCTAACGATTCAGTTCCTTTTACCCACCTAAACAAGCTACATCCAATAAATAACAGCTGAGTCATTTTCAGGGTAAATGACAACTATAAGCCCTATAATACATTGTCACTTATTCTTAAACAATAAATAGTCTTAGGTACCATTATTCCCTGGTGAACTGTAACCCCGTTAGAGTTTATAAAAGCTACCTCTAAAGTAAGGCACATGCATGCAATATAGGGAGCATGCAAAATGACTCATGGAGTAGTGAAAAGAAAGAATATATTAGGGCCTCTCATTATATTTTTTTACCTCATTACTTAAAGTTTTTATTTTGGGGTATGTTTTATAAAATAAATAATATGTTAGTGGTACATTTCTATTATCATATATAAATAAATATACAAGTACTAAAAATTTGAACTCAAAAATGTTTGAAGGCTCCCCGTCTATAATATTATTAAGCTGAAGAAATTCTAGGTGGAAAGCATATGACCATTATTATGATACTATAAATCCATATGTATGGATACATCAATTATCCAAAATTATATAAATCCTATATTGTAAAGAGGGGGCCAAGACTCCTGATTGAAACACTAGTTTTTAATCAATAAGTAAAAACAAAAGCTCTGAAGGTAAGGTATCCAAGGCTATCTTTTGGGACAAGGTAAAATACAGAATGAGGTTTCCCATCTAAATCCCTTTAATTATAAGGTAATAGGTAAGGGAGTGGAAGAGGCATGTTAAATTTCACAATCATATTTTCCAGCAAGTGCTTCTGAGAATTGCTATCTATTCTAGAGGAAGAGAGGGGTTTGTGAAACACATTTTTTTTTACTAGGTGTCTTCTTGGAACTCATTAAAGGAGCTGATAATATGCATTGGGAATCTCTAGAATCAGAAAATGTTGCACACACTTCTTTGACCATGGTATCATGCCTTTGAAAAGCATTTTGTGAGATTGGTGTGCCATTAAATGTACTTGGAAAATGCAGGCCAAAATAGTTGTTTTCTCTGAAGATTTTTTGCCCAGAATGCAAACTTTTACCCCTTTAATTAGTGTTCATCCCACTTCAAGCTCATTCCACTTTCATGTAGGCCTTATCAGCAGTCAGGATATTCTTTCTCTTTCCTCTTTCTTCTTTACTCTTCTCTTCATTCCTCTTACACTCAATAAAAATGTATTAAGTACTTTCTATTTATCCAGTACTGTGCTAGGTATAGAAAGAAATTGTGAACCCATGTGGCCTTTGTCCTAATTGAATTCAATTCAATTAAAGAGATAAACATTATACATGTAATGATTTACAATTGGTATACATGAGAAGGTCTAAGTAGGTGACACAAGAATACTGGGTAAATTTGGTGAGTTAGGAAATCATCCATGAGGAAGTGGTGTTTCTGCTGAGACAGGAAGGAAGAGTTGTAAATGGACATGTGAAGAGCAAGAGAGATCCTGAAGAAAGCAAGTATGCAAATGCTCTGAGATGGAAGATATTTAGTTATGGGCACCATTAGATAGAAGATCAGTGTGACCAGACAGAATGGGAGAGGGAGAGCACCAGATGGAATGAGGTGCAAATGCAACAAAAATCAGATTACACAGGGCCTTGAAGCCTACACTAAGGCTTTCAGGTTTTAATTAAAAGCAATTGGAAATTATGAAAAGGCTTTAAATAAGGGGTTACATGGTCAGAGTTCCCTTTGAAAGGATCACTCTGGGTATTGTGTGGATAACAAAACAGAAGGAGACCAAAACAAACAAACAAACAAACAAACAAAGGCATTTCCATACCCACCTAGATTAACCTCACACAGAGGTAGTCAAGCATCTATGACAGTGCTTGGTACATGGTGAAAACCTCATAAATGATTGCTGAATAAAGGAATTAAGATATTCATCCAATGAAGACCCTATTTCAGGCGAGAGGCATCAGTACGTTGGATTGGAAGTTGACAGTGTAGAGAACCTCAGACATACGGTAGAGATGTTTGGTTGGGGAAGAAACAGGACTGTGTTATTGGATGGGAAAGAGCTATTGCTTGGAAGAAATTCATTACAGTTAGTCTCAGCACAATTTTTCTGATTGATGATTGGCTTGATCTACCACTACTGGCTGAAATATGTTCATTTCATTGTGAGATAATCTTTACTGAATTCTAAGATATTGGCCAGACATGGACAATGCACGTAGTTTGGAAGTACAATTTCTAGCAGCTCAAATGCATCTCAAATGATAGGCAGCTGTCCATTTAGCTTATGAACTTGAATAGCCATGTTCAGTCACTTTTTGAAGTTCATTTGAACTTGGAATGTGTCAAAATTAAACAAACAACCATAAACTCTAAGTATTTTACATTAGTCCAAATCTAGTTTTTTCAGATTTTTATTTTTTCTTTGGTTTTATTTCTTATTTTTCAACCTTATTGAGGTACGATTGACAAAGAAAAATTGCATATATTTAGGTTGTATAGAGTGATTTTTTAAAAGATGTGCCATCTCATGATTTAATATATGCATACATTGTGAAAATGACTACAACAAGGAGTTACACATATGCTTTGGATATTAACCCCTTATCAGATATATGGTTTGTAAGTACTTTCTCACATTTCATAGATTGCCGTTTCATTTCATTGATTGTTCCCTTTGCTGACCAGAGCTTTTTAGTTTGATGTAGTCCTACTTGTTTATTGTTTCTTTTGTTGCTTGTGCTTTTGGTGTCATATCCAAAATAATCATTGCCAAGATCAATGTCAAGGAGCTTTTCCCCCTCTGTTTTCTTTGAAGAGTTCTACAGTTTCAAGTCTTACATTTAAGCCTATTTTGAGCTAACGTTTATAAATGGTGTAAAGAAAGAGTCCATTTTTATTCTTTTGCATGTAGATATCCAGCTTTCCTAACACCATTTTTAATGTTTATTTATTTTTGAAAGAGAGAAAGAGAGACAGAGTAGGGGAGGGGCAGAGAGAGGGAGACACAGGATCTGAAGCAGGCTCCAGGCTCAGAACTATTAGCACAGAGCCTGAGGTGGGGTTTGAACTCACGAACCACAAGAGTATAACATGAGCCTAAGTCCAAAGCTTAACTGACTGAGCCATACAGGCATCCCTTAACACCACTTTTGAACAGACCATCATTTCCCCATTGTATATTATTGGCTCCCTTGTGAAAAGTTAGATGATTGTACATACATGGGTTTGTTTCTGGGCTGTATTCTATTCCAGTGTTCTCTGTACCTGTTTTTAGGCCAATATCGTACTGTTTTGGTTAGTGCAGTTTTTAAAAAAATGTTTATTTATTTATTTTGAGAGGGGGGATGAAGAAAGAGAGGGAGACAGAAAATTCCAAGCAGACTCTGCGCTGTTAGCACAGAGCCCCATGTGGGGCTTAAACTCATAAACTGTGAGATCATGACCTGAGCTAAAATCAAGAGTTCGATGCTTAACCAACGGAGTCATGCAGGTGCCCCTTGGTTACTGCAGTTTTATAGTATGGTTTGAAATCAGGAAGTGTTATGGCTCTACTTTTGTTCTTTATTCTCAAGATTGCTGTGGCTATTCAAGGCAGATTTCATAAAATTTTAGGATTTTTTTCTAGTTCTGTGGAAAATGCCATTGAAATTATTATAAAGATTTAATTAAATCTATAGATTTGGGTAATATGGGCATTTAAATAATATTAATTCTTCCAAAGTATGAATATAGGATATATCTTTCCATTTACTTTTGTCTTCAATTTCTTTTATCAGTGTCTTATAGTTTCAGTGTACAGATGTTTCACCTTCTTAGTTAAGTTTATTCCTAAGTATTTTATTGTTTTTGATGCTATTATAAATGGGATTGTTTTATTAGCTTCTCTTTTGGATAGTTCATTACTAGTGTATCAAAATGCAATTGGTTTTTGCGTATTGATTTTGAATCATGCAACTTTACTGAATTTATTTGTTATTTCTAACATTTTTTGTGGAGTTTTTAGAGTTTTATATATATAGTATCATGCCATCTACAAACAAAGGTAATTTAACTTCTTCCTTCCTAATTTAGATAAATCAAAGTAGTTTTGAAGAACCAACAAATACTATTTCTAATACATATATTATAATCCATTTGATTACAGGCAAAAAATAAAAATGTAAATGACGTTTCAAAGAAAAATGAGGAATGTGTCAGTTATGTGTTGAATTGTGCCCCTCCCCCATATTCATATATTGAAATCCTAAACTCCTATACCTCCAAATGTGATCTTATTTGGAGATAGACCTATAAAGAGATAATGAAATTAAAATGAGGTCATTAACGTGGAGCCATATGGTGACTGGTGTAATTTTTTTTTATAAATGCGGGAATTTGGAGATAGACACATATACAGGAAGTATAGCATGTGAACATAAAAATGGCCAACTACAAGATACAGACAGAGGCCTGGAGCAGATCTACCCTCACTGCCCTGCAAAGGAACCAACCTCCCAATACCTTGATAGCAGACTTCTAGCCTCCAGAACTGTGAGTCAATAAATTTCAAACAGTTTTCTGTATTTTGTCACAGCAGCCTTAACAAATGGGTGTGGTATTTATAATGGCAACTTTGTTAGGACTTTATTACGTGTTATTTGTGTTTGTTTCTTTCTCTGGTTGAATTTGTCAAATTTAACAACACATGCTAACTGCTACTGAGTATAGTGAATAGCTTTGTTTTGCTTACAAAGATACACAAATTGTATTTTAAATGACATTTTACAGTTAGAAAAGTATGGAGAGCAGGAATAGCAATCACAGTTTAGCCAAGGACTATTTCTGACTCTTTATTATTAGAAATATTTAAAAAAAGAGTATTTTTTATATTGAAAAGTCAGTTGTTTGTTTGTGTGGTTGTTCAGAATAAATATATTGGCAAGGTCACTTGAGCATTAGTTTGAGATGTTGCGAATATCATATGCATCCTCAGCATTTTGCTTTTTTTCAAACAGGGTTTCTCCCATTTAGCTATAAATACACCTGCTTCATCTTTTTTTTTTTTTCCAGAAAGGAACCATTCTCTTCACTGCGACTGAGTGACAACTTTTAAATGTTCTGAAACATTTAATGGTTGAAATGACATAACCATTTTAATTAATTTCTCAATTTTTTTTTCAGAATTGGAGGATATAAAATTTAAATAATAGGAATATACAAGGATTTAAGGGTTACCTTGAATGTAATGTTTTTAAATTCTTCAAAGTCTAACATATGCATATCATATCTGTATTTATCCTCAATGTTTTTTCTTAGTCAGAAGGTCCATTATGTCAAAGAACTTTTCAGACTTTACACCTTAATTTTAAAAATAATTGTCAATGCAGACACTACAGAAAGTTAGATCCAAAGTTACAATGTTTCAGTTTTTTACATATTGACATATTGTTCTCTTTTCATCATTTTCAGGAACTAGAGCTCAGAAAAATTGTGTCACATCAACACGTATTTATAAACTGCCTAGAATCACAGTACATATGATGGAGATTGCCAACAGAATTGAAGATGCAACTCTTGTTCTAATAGACAAAACGGTTTTAGAGGATAAGTAAGTTAAATGTGTGTTAAAATAAAAAATGTGTGTGTGTGTGTGTGTGTGTGTGTGTTTGTGCGTGTGTGTGTGTGTGTTCATGTACTAAAAGAATAGCTGGGGGAAACACAAAAGCCATGGTGAGTACATTTTAAGTGAAGATAGTAGTACTTGTCCCATTAGAATGTAGATTTGATGTTGATGAGACTTGAGTTACATTAGAATATATGTGTGGAAAGAGATTACTGTAGGCTTCAAATGCTAGTAATGAAGTTATACCTGAGGCTGATAAATAATAGGGGACTTATTACAGAGGACATAGAGTTGGACAGCCTGCCTTCCCACGCTGGCTGGATGATTTACTATTCATTGTACTCCATGCTCTTGCCTTGCTTGATTTTTTATAGCATGCATCACTCCACCAGACATTGTTAGAAGACCATTTGTTTGCATTGTTTTATTAAAATGTTTAAATTTCTAACAGTCTATCTCCCCAAGCAAAATGCCCTGCTTTCTGGACAAATTTTGCTTTGCTCAGGGACGCCTAGGTGGCTCAGTTAGTTAAGTGTCCTACTCTGGCTTAGGTCATGACCTCATGATTCATGGGTTTGAGCCTCGAATTGGGCTTTGCACTGACAGCCCAGAGCCTGGATCCTGCTTCAGATTCTGTGTCTCCCTCTCTCCCTTTGCCCCTCCCTCACTTGTGTGCTCTCTCTCTCTTTTTCTCTCTCTCAAAAATAAATACTTTAAAAAAAATTTTCTTTGTTCCATATTACTTTTGTGATGTTTAGAATCATGCCTGGAACATTATTAAAAACTCAGTAAAAATGTATTGATTGGATGAATGAATTAGTGATCTTGAGCAATTGCTTAATGTATCTCTAACTCACTTTCCTCATGTGGATATGGTGATGATATGATATTAATAACAATTACAAAAATAATAGTACTTGCTACATAGTGGTACTATGAGGCTTATGCATAGATCCAACTAGCACAGTGCTTTGCATATAATAAGTGTTCAATAAATCTAGACACTGATTTTCTTATTACAGATTCTTGCATTGAAAACAACATTCTAACAAGCACCCTGTAGATTTCTTTTAGGATGTTGATAATTTGTAATTTATCCAATAAAAAAGTAAAAAACTCAGAAATATAATAAGTATATCTATCTTGTCCTCAAGGAACAAAAAAATTATTTGAAATTAGACTCAAATATAAATGTAGCAAATAGTGAAGACAAAGCATGCATCGTGAGATCCAGCATATACCAAGGCACTTGGAAAATAAAACAAAAACAAAAATAAAATAAAAAAGCAGTAAGATCAAGGGCAAGAGATAAGTAAAGCTTCTAGAAAGACGTGGGAAAAGAAGGGATTTGAATTTAATACTGGAGAATAGGCCTGATCTGTGTCCATGAAGAAGAATGTCCCATGGGAGAGGAAAAAGGCAACACACTTAGCTGGAGTACTAGGGTATGGCCATGTGGTAAAGGCCAGGAAAGTGTTGAGTGGGGGGAAAAAGGTGAGCATTAGGAGAGGAATAAACTTGCCACATGCAGGATAACAAGTCCGTCAATAAACATAAAGGACACTGACTTAGTCCATTCAGGCTTCTAAAATAGAATTCCATAGACTAGATGGCCTATAAAGAACAGAAATTCATTTTCTCACAATTCTAGAGGGTGGGAGGTCCATGATAAAGAAACCAGCAGATCCAGAGTCCTATGAGAACACCTTCCTGGTTCAAAGATGGCTATCTTCTCACTGCGTTCTCATATGGTGGAGGAGGTGGGGAGACTCTCTGGAGTCTCTTTTACAAGGGCACAACCCCATTCATGAGGACTCTACTCTCTAATCACCTTCCTAAGGCCCCACCTCCAAATACCATCACATTGTGGGGACTGTTTCAACAGAACAATTTTGGGAGACACAAACATTCAGCCTAGAGTAAACACTGAAAGTCAGGCAGAGAGTTTAATTTTGCTGTAACAAGAAAGAGGTAAATACTGCTGAAATATTTTTGTTTGTATTTGTGCAATAAAGTTATCATAGATTCATCCAGGAGGATTGGAATTAAGTAAAGAGTGAGAATAAAGAAAACTACGTGGGAGACTATTTTTGTGTCCTCTACCACATCCTCTATTTCCCATTCTTGTCTTTTAGTTTTTGTTTTAACCAGCATGATAACTTTAAGATACAGATATAATTATGCACTTGTCTGCTCAAATTCTGATCATCTCTGCACCTTCAGGCTTAAGTATAAACTTCTTAGCAAGTTATTCAAGGTCCATAGTAAAGCAGGCTCAACATCTTTCCAGCCTCATCTAACATTCCTTCCAAACACAACAAGTTGTATGAATCCTGATCCCACCTCACAGGCACACCAAGCCTCTTGCCATTTCTTTAAATAAGTTATGAATATTTATAGCATAGAATACCATTCTTTTTTCTCATATGACCTTCAACTCATCCTTCAAGACCCATCTCAAATGTTGTTTCCTTTTAAGCATTTTCTAATACTGTCACATCACCATGTTTCTCTGGGACCCTTCTGTTCTCCTTCCATAACAACCTATACATCTTGCACTTGTAGCATTGAACTTATTTAAATTTTGTGTTTATATCCTACATCTTATGTTAAATCATTAGTTTCCTGAAGGTCAAGTAACTTTGTATCAATGCCTACTATTGTAGTGGCAATATTCTACGGATTTAATAACCCCTTGATGCATGATATACAGCATTTCACGATCAAGCAGAAAACAAATGTACACAAGGCACTGGAGAAAATGAAAATGAAAATATGAAAATGATTGGTAAATGGAACTGCTTTAGGCTAGATGGTAAGTTTAGTGTTCACTTGTTAAATTGGTTATATCAGAATGGTAATTTTGGTACTACAAAGATGGCTTTTGAGCTGGGAGAGATATACACATTGGGCAGGCATATTTTTAAAGATAACTGAAAAACAGAGATGAAGCATGGACTCTAGTAGGATGAATATGGAGGGAAATGAACACTTGATCAGAACCCGGGTTTTGTGACACGGGAGCAGTGAAATCACTGGATTAGCAAACAGTGACCAGGAGAGTAATCTGAGAGGTGAGAGGAGAAGAAGGTAAGTGGCACAGAGGACCTGGGCCAGAACACATCCGATAAGATAATGCTCAACACTATGGAATGTGTCTGAGACATCAAGGGAGCTGAATCAGAAAAATAATCAGAAGGGTGTAATTGCAAATTTGAGAGAGGGAGATTTACACAGCATGACTGCTGTAGAGGATGTGGAATCCAGATAACAAAGAAACTCGTGGCACAGAAATTGCAATTTTCATAGGTGGGTTTCAGTCATGTATACAACCTCAAAACCAGGAAAAAAGAATGTTGCTAAGTGTGAGTCTTTGATTTGCGATGTGTGTGTGTGTGTGTGTGTGTGTGTGTGTGTGTGTTTGGGACATACTATTGTGTTCTAAAGGCTGAACTTGTAACTTCAAGTTCAGTTACATGAAAAATAAAACACATTTGGAGTTGGGGACTTCCAAAATGAGATTTTCATTCATCATTAGTCACTTGTGAAAAATCCAGAGTTACAAATTCCTTTCATAAACCTTGATTTTCTTGTGGATAACTCTACCCTTGGACACATTTTCCTATGCATAATTTCTGAAAGAGTTAGGCTTTTAAGGTAAGTTTTTCAGATGTGTTAAGAGCAGCATATCTCAAAATCTGTTCCAAGAAACACCAGTGCCATAGCTGTTAATAGGGATTAAATGGAAAAAAGTTACCTTACTCAAATGTGTTTTTGAAATTCAAGTTATAACAAACTCAAACACCTTTCTCTACTCAGGATTCTTCAGAACCTCAGCTATGTACACTGTATATATTGAAGAAGTATTGATAATTGTGGTTGTTTTCCAAATATGTTGACTAGAAAACATTAGTTATAAAACTCACTTTGGGACATACTTTCCTAGATGTATTTTATCTAGTAGTTTCCGACTTCTTTTTCTTCAAACTAAATGTTGCATCATATCTGTATGTTGCATAATGCAGTACAAAATAAAACCCACTCTGTAATAATAATAAGAAAAATATATACTTAAATCAACTGCAAGCCCTCCATCCCTTCCTCTCTTCTTTCTTCCTTCCTTCCTCGATATGTTCCCTCTAATCAGGTGATTGTTTCATTGAACTTTTCAGTTCTATTTAAAATAAAGAACTTGTACCAGTGAATTGGGTTTCAATTAATAACTATATACAGAAAAAATTTGAAATAACTCTCAGGAAACACCAGAATCTTTGGGACTGAGATATCTAAAACCTTATTTACAGTTTGCAAGTTCTAGAATTGTAGGGTTCTAAGGGGCGCCTGGGTGCCTCAGTTAGTTAAGCATCTGACTTTGACTTAGGTCATGATCTTGCAGTTTGTGAGTTCGAGCCCCACATAGGGCTCTGTGCTGACAGCTCAGAGCCGGGAACCTACTTCAGATTCTGTCTCTCTCTGTCTGTCCCCCACCTGCACTCTGTCTCTGTCTCTCTGTCTTTCTGTCTCTTTCAAAAATAGACTTCTAGGGTTCTAAATTTCTTTGAAAATGTATGTGGGTTTGAGGTGCTGGCATGCATCAAATTCTTTAGTAAAGCAAGAATATTGAATATGCTCTTAACTCTAACACTAAGCTTCACTGTGATTGCCTCACAGCTCTTTAATCAGATCTGGACTGCAGTAGATCTCATCAAGGGGATTCATGAGGAGGGCATATGTCCTCAGCGAATGTGTAGGATGACTCTGTGTTCTATCACCACCACCCACCTTCATTTATGTTCTGGAAAAAGACAAACTCTACCAAATGTTTCCAATTTTTACTCCGTTTTAGTCCCATACAGATACTTCCCAGGAATGTTCTTATCTCATCCATCAAGACTTCTTTGTTGCTCTATTTTGTTTCTGTACTCTTCACTGAAATTGTATAGTTAGCCCCTCCCCTTCCAGGATAGCTCTGGATATATGGTCCCAACGGTTAAACCCTTCATCCCTTCTCCTGTTTCTGTGGGCAGTTGCCTTAGTGCCCAGAGGCTGTCACCTTGTTTCAAACTGAACTTGCTTATGTCTCCCCTGGTTTTGATTTAGAGCTGTTACCTATCTCTCTGTGCTTTTTCTGGTACATGTTTAGACTCCCTACATTTTTTTTAAGTCAGTACAAAAAAACATAGGTATTATCTATTTGAATTATTCAGATTGTTTTTTATAAAACCATTCCTTTTGTGAAACTTACCTTTCCAAATCCCAAGGGAAATCGAACACTTGGAATTCTGCATTCCTGTGGTCTGAAATTCTTGATATGCTAGTGCAGCCGAACGCTGGAATGCTTGCTCAGAGACTGAGTACCTTCTCTGTGTTGTGATGAAAATTTAACCATGCTCATGTGAGACCTTCTCCTTGAAGCCCTTTCTCTAAAAATCCCTGTGCTTCTTCCTTGCTCCTGTTGCCTTCCCCAGAAACAAAAAGAATGAACATCTCCTTCCCTAAATGGATAGTTACTTCAGATAGAGTTACTTAGATTAAAGTCACAGGATGACTGAAAATGCCTATTCCACAAACATAAAGTGATATGTTTATCTCATAGTGATTGAGATATAAAAGAGTCAGCTTTAAGTGTTTCATTAAAATCACTGCAAATATTATGCATAACAATTTACACAGAACTCATGAAGCTGCTTGTTTTATAAATGAGGTTCATCTATAGTAAATGGCTTGGTGCAACCAAAGTGGCTCTAATCAAATTGGGGACAGATGAGTTCTGTAGATGTAGCTTATTTCATTAATTTACTACTGTTTAGAGTTCACAGTCAATGGCCAATTGATATTATTCGTGACAACACTAAATAAAATAAGTAAAGGAAAATAAGTTGCGTGATGTATTGCAGAGATAAATCACGCCCCGGCATGTGGGGAGATGAAACCCTCTAGCAGAAGCACTTAGCACACTTCATTTGATTCCCATTCGTCAGCCTCGGTGCCAGTGGCTCAAAAAGAATGCAAAGGTAAATGAACACCAAAATATGATTTACAGCACTGGAAAACAGTCCTACCCAAATAAATCAAGGTTCCACTTCATTTCAGCCATTGGTTTATTCATAATACAGGGCTTTTACAATCAAGCCCCACCATCGTAAACAAACCCCAGCAAAATACACACCTGCACAAAAAGATAGGCATGATACTCTCTGTGCACAGAGTACTGAAAAGATTTTAAAAAATAACGGCAACTACTTGGCGCGGCAGCATGTTTTTAAAAATTTCGCTAGGTTGAGCAACAATCTTGCGTTCTGCTCACATCGTTAGGACAGGAGAAGCCACATCGACTTTCAGAATATGTAGATTGAAAACGTTTAACCAGACTCCAGTTATATACGCAGCTTTGTGAAATCTCCTGGAAAGACTACCGTGAAAGTCTTTTCTCTGTCTAAGAGTTTAAGAATCGAGCTAGGGCTGAGATAAAAGGGGAAGGAGAGGGACAAGCAAGGGAGAAGTGAATCTATTAAATTGGGTCCCCTATAAAATGACTTCAGGAATTTTCATTCTAAGCTTAATAGATTATAAATGCCATCTTAGTACAGGAGAGTTTTTCCAACTGATATAAACCAAAGTTAATAAAGGACAAAACTGAAGGGTTTCTGTCACAAACATCTTTCTCTTTCGTCAGTATAGGTGGTTACATTACACTCAAATGTAAGTTTACATTAATTTCTTTTTAATTGATAAAAGGCTTAAAGTAAGGAAGGATATGTTCAATTGAAAACAAATAAAAAGAAAACCTTATGATGGTACAATTTTATTCATTTATTTATTTGTAAGTTTATTTATTTTGAGAGACAGACAGCACAAGATGGGGAGGAGCAGAGAGAGAAGGAGAGATAGAAACTCAAGCAGGCTCTGCACTATCAGCACCGAGCACGATGTGGGGCTCCAACTCACAAAACCGTGAGATCAGGACCTGAGCCGAAACTAAGAGTCAGATGTTTAAACGACTGAGCCACCCAGGCGCCCCAAGATGGTACAATTTTAGAACCAGAGGGGCCTTGTAAGATCATTTAGGAGCACAGTTACCAAATTAAAAAAAAAAGAAAAAAAGATCCCAGGAGATAAAATGAATGAGTTAGCCAATGTCACACCATGGATTAGTAATACGGCCAGATTGCAGTTGGGTTTCTGGTTCCATACTAGGTGAATTCTGTTAGGTTTACCCAGATCAGGACTGATGATGAAAAAACTTTAAATTATTAGAAAAGTTTTAGTAAGCTTATACTGAAACCTTCATATTCCAGGCTTAATTATGATATGCAGTGAAAATAGAAATGTTCTGTGTGTGCATGCATGTGTGTGTATCATGAACATTTATACATAGGTGTGTATCATGGAGTTTTTTAGTGTTCTGTTTTTCTTATACGCCTATTACAATGTTTTATTTGCCTTTATTATATTCAAACAATTGTCCCAGGGAGCATTTAGTGTGGTTTCCAACCTTGAATTGACCTCACTATGATTATTTTAAGCATATTGCACTTCAATGGCTTTTGTTTCCCCTCCTTCTTAATTGTGTCTTGAGAAAGAGACAATGGACTGATTGTTCTTACTTACTGCCAAGTCCCCAAAGGTTATGCATGGACTGTGTTGCTTCTAACAAACTGCAAAGCAAATGCTTTGAGAAACACTGAAAGCCAAGCATAAAGTGTCTAGATATAGATATAGATATAGATGATATAGATATAGATATATACATTATATATACATACACATTATATATATATACATATATATATATATATGAGACATCTTTCCTCGGAAATAATGTGTGTGGTATTTCCCTCCACTATTTGTACTGCAGAGAGTGCTTGTATTATTGAAAGTTAATATTTTATCCCTAGTTGCAGAGGTATTACAAATTACTGAATCTATACAACCATGCTAGCTGAAGTTAAGATTATACATTGCTGAGGTTTAAATAGGTGTTTGCCTAAGAGCAGCATTCTCCATAGAAAACAAGTTTTCAGAAGGAAAGCAGAAACAGTTGGGTTTTCATTCTATTACCATTGAAATTGCACTTCTTTTTGTTAATGATTGAATAAATCAGAATTTCAGTGGTGTATTCTCAGCATTTTCTCCTATTTATTCCATCTGTTATGGGAAAGCACCGGCATCTTGAGAAATAACCCACTTTATAGTCAAAAAGTATAGTCTGCAAATTTAAGCTGTTTATTGTGGGATAAGAATAACCATAAAACAAACAAGCACTCCTTGAATATTTGTGCCCCTGGTTGGAGAGCTCTTCCATACCCTTGAAGGGTTTTGGCTATAAAACACCCTGAAAAACAATTTCTCACAGTCCTAGCTCACATGTAGGAAGCTGTTTCCCTCCTTCTTATTAGCTTGACTACAGGTTTGCCTGGGGATTATATAAACTAGCTCACTTCCAAAACCCCTTTCAGGGAGAAAGGTCTCTCCTGCCTTTTGTAGCTTTCAGTACTAGCCCTTGACATCCAGGCAGGGGGTTTTACTTGGCCGGAACTGAACACAGAAATAAAACCCCAAAGAACATGAAGGCTTCCTGTGGCACAGCTGGGAAATAAGATTCTGCACCATTCCCCCGGTTCATGTTTTCCCTACCTGTTACAAGCCATTTATTTTTATAACACCTTTAATGAAAGTGACCTATCGAAAGAGTTTTGATCTGGGCTGCAGTGCACCAAGGAAAGAAAAAGGCACGTGGAATTACAGTGGTTTAAGTAACTATCAAGTAAATAAAAGGAATAAGAGAAATAAGTTTTCACAAGGAAAGGTAAGTTATTAAAAAATGATTCTATGTAAAATAATAGAATGCACAAGGGGAAGAAAATATAATTGAGCATTCTTTCCAACTGTAATTGATTCAACAAATATGCATTCAATCCAAGCCACATGGAAGCTTCACTTCTATCTTGGTCTTTTCAGCATCCGAATGCTACCATTGCTATGAATATCTGTGCTCCGAACTTTACATTTCTATAACAATAAATTCCATTGACCTATGTTAAATATTTTCCCCAAACTTACAATCATCAAACATGTTAGCGTTTTGAATGACAGAGAGGCTAGCATAACAAATTCTTTTCTTTCTTATATTTATCTGATACTAGAGCTGGAGGGAGATTTCTAAGTTTTCCTTCCAAACACGCTTGTAGATTTTTTCCTTGTTTGGCAAGGGAATGGAATTTACCATCGGTGGGGAAAATTCTGAAGTCAAGCTGTGAAATTGAACAAAATTTTCATCAGCAAAAATTGAGTTTGAAAAACATGTGTTTCCCCTTTGGTAACGGGAGGATGCGAGGTAGATAGGAAGCAGGATTGGAGAATTTAAGCCTTCATTATTCTTTCCTGTGTAACTCTTCGGCAGCAAGGAAAAGAAAGGAGAGGAATGCCAGCTGCAATGCCCAAAGCAAAATCTTTATGAGAGTGAGTGATAGAACTCAGAGAAGCAAACCAGGTGTCCACCCCCTTGATCTTAACACACACCATTTGTATACACAACAGAAAAGGGAAGACAAGCCAAGAAAGGACAGCTCACTGGGGAAAATGGAGAAAGAAAGTAATGAGTAAAGAATCTTAAGAGGCTTCTGAGCCTTGTGGTGTGTTCATACAGGCATGCTGAACAATAAGTCCAAGATCATATTCTCATAAAGGAAATAGCATAATTGGCTATTTCCTTAAGTCACATAAGTGCAGCCCAAAGGATGCATTTTGGGCGATAACAACAGCTTAAATTTTTATAGCACTTTACATTATCTTGCTTGATCTTATCCCATCCACCCAACAAGATTGTAAGATAGGTAGCAATTACTCAAGAACTTAATGCTCAGAGAGGTTAAATCATTTTCACATAGGCCAGAATTAGGCTGGCTATAATTTTTCTATGCCACTGAACCAAGCAGAATTATACTAAAAAGTAAAATGCCACGGCCCTATCATTTTCCAGAAAGATAAATACGAAAGAGTTACCTAGCTTGCAACATAGGACACATCTTTAGTAAGGATCAATATTAGGAACTTAGAATAAGATATAGAAATTTACAAGTGTCCTTTCTAGTACTCATGCCCCTAGGGGTCAGTTCAATGGTACTTGTTATATAAATATACAGTAACATTCGGGAGACCTGGGTGGCTCAGTCAGTTAAGTGGCCGACTTTGTCTCAGGTCATGATCTCATGGTCACTCTTGAGTTCCAGCCCTGCCTCGGCTCTGTGCTGACAGCTCAGAGCCTGGAGCCTGCTTCAGATGCTGTGTCTCCCTCTCTCTTTAACCCTTCCCCACTGGCACTCTGTCTCTCTCTCAAAAATAAACATTAAAAAATTAAATAGTGACTTTCATGGTAACACTGCTCAAACGTATTATTCATGACTATCCTTTTACCCCTGGGTGCTGACATTACATTGTAGATCTTAAACTCTTGTGTGAGAAAGAAAGTCAACAATATCACCATCATTACCATAAAAAACATTTAGAGAGACCCAATCTGTGCACCTGTTGTTGTTTTGCAAAGTGGGTTACCAGACGTGGTTCTTGTCCATTGGGATCTTAAAGACAAAGGAAGGCAACCTAAAGGACATACAGATAACTAAACAAGCAATGAGACTTGTACACTGGCACATATGTGCTAGCTCCAATTTGCATATGGAAATGTCGACTTGTAGATTCAAGTTAATGATGTTTTGCTTTTGTCAATCCATTATGAGTTGTCAGCTATTAAAATCTGGCCCCAAGTGGTGTCTCAGCGCAGCGACTTGCCTGATCCTGCTGTTCTGTTGTGTAGGTTAAGATATCAACTCTCCTACTGAGCTTCGGGGAATTCTTAGCTTGTAAAGACTGCATTCCGGGTCACTGATGTTTCAAGAAACAGCTCAGCCAAATGTCATTTTTTTTCTTCAATTTTTAAAAAGTTAGTTTAACAACTAGTACACCAAATCGTCTGCTACCTTCTCATAAGGTAGACTTTAAAGAAACTTTGTGAATTGAAAATGAAGGTAAAAACAATTTCTGGTTTGAACTCTGATGAAAGACTGTAGACAAAATATAGCTCCCTATTTTTTAGTTTTGAGGAGACTTATTCTTACTCTAGTAAACTCCAATTTGTATTAAAAAGGTACTATGCTTCATGGCATCATTTCTTGTATAAATATAGATGGAGATAAGGAAATGAGAAGATTGCCAATCATTACCTTGTGCAGTAGCTATTTCTCTCTCTCTCTCTCTCTCTCTTTCTCTTTCATATGGTACCCCTGCAAGACAATGGACTAGGTGCTACACATACCTAATCTTATTTCATGTTCACAACTGTTAAAAACATATATTCACAATTGTTGCATGGGATAGAAACTACTCTACCTCCTTTCCCTCACCCTACTGATCAGGAAATTCTGAATGACTTGGCAAGCACCACACAATGAGTAAGAATTTGAGACAGTATTCAAACTACAATTTATCTGACTCCAAAGTCCATGCATCTAATCTCTAGCCACCCACTCTACAATAATTCTAAAAGTATGCATCTTCAAAAATTTCTAAAGATTTAAAAATTTTCCTTGTTTTCAACTTCTTTCCCTCAAAAGAAGGTGTGCCTCCTTGGGGAGACCTTGAATACTGAGTCCTGAAAGGGCAGTGTGTGTTAGACACCTGTTCCTGACCACGTTAAAGCCTCTCACTCTGATGATCTCTTACTTACAGGTGTAACCTACAGGGTCATCCTTAGACCCCACGAGGCTTCCCTGATGCTGCAGCATGGTTGCTCCCCTGTGCCAGTCACACATGTGCCAAGTGGGCAATGTGGGGAAGTTCATGTCCACGAAGTCCCACTTTGCAACTGGAGAACAGGAGCCAGTAGATAGAATCATCTCTTTTTTGTCTTCCGAGTGAAAAATTCTGAGTCACATGTCATGAGTCTCCTTAGAAAATCTGGCAGGATGGAACACCATTTGCCCATGGTGTTGGCCAGTCCAGTAGTCCTTCATTTGGCTTTCCCTTCTTCCTTGTTTCTCTACACTGTCTCTCACTCCTGATCTTGGGGATCATGTCTCTAATAAATAATCTGCATACAAACTCTTTTCTCAAGTCCTTCATCCCTTGAACTTCAAGCTATGACACAGGTATTGTGTTTTATTTATTATTATATGCCCATCTCATAATCATATGTCTGACAAAGCATATATACAGTGAGGATAGAATTGACATTTTGGGATTTTTTTTATTGCTAAGAAGAGCGTGGGCTAAAGTGAGTTAAGGAATTGTTATTTTTCTGCAGTTGAGAAACTGTAAGGATGCTTACTTGTTGCCATGGATGTGTTGCCTTGGAGGCTGGAGAAGTCGGACAGGGTTGAATCTATTTTGGCCATTTCACGGGGTGTTAAGTGGGTACACATATCCAGGAAAAGCAACTTCTAATTCTCTTGATGCCAAGATCAATGTAAATGGTGCTATTGTTTTCTAATTGTAAAAGCCATATTTGTATTACTGAAATTTGTAATAGAATTTCTATTGCTCATTCTTTTTCCCCTTAGCACAAAGTGAGCTCTCTAGTAAATTTCTTGCTTTTTCTGATATGGGTAATTAATTTTTAGTAACTGCATAGTGCATATTCTAAATTGAAATAAGCCCATCTTATTGGTCCATATCCAATTTGTCATCAGATAGATATCAGTCTTTAAAAATAGAATCATAATTAGGATTAATTAAAACAATTTAAGAAGATCATGCAAGCCAAACACTGAAGAACAGTTGAAATTGAACCTTTTCTCCCTGTTACTTCCTGATCAATGTTTCAACGCCTGTGGGCTTTCTGGCAATAACATGTTCTGGAGTGAAGGATTACAACTGGGCTCCCTTCAAGAGCAATAAATCCACTTAAAAATATGTAAATGTGTTTCACTTACCATTGACCTGGAGGTGAAAAGTTCTATATCAAATTACTAATAGCCTGAGATACCCATTCTCCTATTCTTATACTAATTAAAATGAGCTGAGAAATGAGCTACGTAAAACTGTTCATTTATATTACAGTGAAAAAGTAAGAAAGATTTACTAAGTGTTACTTGTACATAAAGTTGAACTTTAAGAAAACAAGGAGAAGCAAGACTTCAATATTCCTTCTCAATAGTATGTTTTTCTGCATTTATCCCCCTTCCCCTTTTTAAAAATTTTCATCATCATAATCTAAGAACTTATCACATTAAATTGACCCTTTGTTAAAGCCTTATAACCGGATTTCCTGTGACTTGTTTTCCATCGTGTGTCTGCATGGCTAGAGTAACCACCCTCATTGTGTAATGCACTGAACTCCTATTTCCCCAAATTGGCAGTGGTCCATCATTTACCAGAGTAAGAAAACCTAAACATTTTATCCAAGCATTCTGGTTACCTTGTCAAACATCTATCTTATAAGTATTTTGAACCTCTACAAGAAATAAAAATCTTTACTAACAATACCACGCCTTCTAAATGCATTGTGTCCTAATGGCCAGTCTCAATTCCTTTTATTTTCCTGGTTTACTAGAAACTCTGTGAGGCCAAGAAATGTCTTTTTTGCTGTGTTTTTTACATACCTGGGGCATCCAAACAATCTTTTATTAATTGAATGAGGAATTATATCTCAGGGTATTGTTTAGATGTTGTCCCATAAAACTTACCTTCATATACGATGGATTTGATGAACAAATCTAACACATTGTAGATCTGGTTACTCTGTAAATCTACATTAACCAGGGTAATATGGACAAAGTATTGAATCCCTTCTGACTCAAGGCCATGCATATGGTTGTGCAGGTGGTCTACTACAAAACTCTGGGAGTTTTGGTCACATTAGAGTTGATGTGAATGATGGCTTCTACCCCCGGGAGACGTACAGGACAACACTTGCCCAGCAATTCTTGGCAGCCCTGCTGACCTTTACTAACCTTGTGGATTTGAACAAGTTCCTTAATCTCCTCACTTATGAATAGGGAAAGGCATGCCTCCGTAAAGGATTATTGAAGATAAAAGTACATTTTTTCCCTCCCAACACTGTTTACAATGATGAGTTTGGTTAGTGTATGATTTTCCCACTAGAATACACACCCCTTCATAAATATAGGGAGTAAGTCTATTTTTGCTTATCACAGTAATACTCTTTTTTTTTTTTTTTGGTTGCCTACCAGCTCTCCAAAAATGTATGTTAAAGAACGAGTAAATGAATGTCTAAATTAAGTCATACAAAGTACCTGGGACATAATTAGGGCTAAATAAATATTGGTGCCTTCTCTCACCTCCTGTCCACTGTTTATTAAAGGCTGAAAAGTTTCTAGGTAGATAACAACAGTACTGAAAATGCTTACTACTTTTTCAACCTCTCTATATACTTTTTTAGAGTTCTGAAAAAATAGAAACATGGAATTAAATACCTGAAAGATCAAAACAAGATGTACTAAGGCCTTCAAAACACTGTCTTGGACTTAGTGATTAGATTTGATTTTAAGACCAACCTTTTAACAGCATAGCTGAGAGTCTGAGTTCTATTGTAATTAATAACATGTGTCGCCATTACCTGTCTCACAGGTTGATGCAAGAATAAATATATTTTGCCACTGTGGCAGAAGTTTGCAACCTGCGACCCCATAGAACTCCAAGGCCTTGTGCACTAAATCAAGGAATTGTATCACTAATAGTTTCAAAGGCTTGTATTTCCCCTGCTTCACCAAAAAACAAAGCAAGGCAAAACACAACAGAAAAATATCAGTAAGACATACACACTAATAGAATTTTTATATTTTTCCTCTCATAAGTTTTTCATCTATTTTTGTTGCTTCTTATCACTTACCTACATAAATTTTAGGATGGTAACTAACGTATCGTAAAATAATATATCTAGTTGCATAAAATCAGATATATTGGTGTCTTTACAACATAATAATTTTAATGCTTTTCTAGGTCTTCTGCCATCTCACCAAGTTGGGAAGCACTGCTCTGTTAAAAATGAACTGTGTTTGTAACTGCAATGACAAACGCCCTTTATTTTTAATATACAACTAGCCTGCATATTCAGTGAGAGACCTCAGGAAGATTATTATCAGGTTGAAGAGTCATATAAATAAAGACAAACAACTAACAGAACAAGTAGTGATATTAAATATGACTAGAATTAGACAGTGCTCTGGGGGAAAAGTGGCCAGGAAAGACACTCACTAAGGATGGGTTTAAAGTGTGCTCTTTAGCTTGTTAAGAATTTAGAGGAGTGAGGGAATGTAGTTCAGTTGAGGGGAACAGCAAGAGCATATTAAAAACCAGAAGATGAACTAATAAGGCATGTCCTCATGAGAGTGGATTGTTAATTTACAAAGAATCGTCATATACCAAACCCAATAAAAAAGTATATTGGTAAATAGCATTTGAGAGTACCTCTTCACAATTTTAAATAATTAAAATTTTTTTCTGTTTAAGACATAGCATATACAAATCATGATATCTTAAGGCACAAATCCTTAGTGCTGGCATTACTCTCTTCCCTTTTCTGATAATATCCTTATTTTCTCTGCTGTGTGCTTTGTAAGTCTAACTGATCCCATCCAGAACTCAACAGTAATCTCTAATTAAATTAAGCCAATTACCATACCTCTGGGCAACAGTGATTGGTCTAGGAGATAGATGACTCAAGTGAGGCCAGTCACGACCCCCTAAATTCCATGCCTTTTGATTGAGTTATTGAGGAAGGAGGTTTTCTCTTTCTTGCTGGATATAAACCAGGAAGCATGTCACCTTGAAGCTTTGAAACAACAGAGGAGAATGGGACCAATGCTGAAGAAATGTCTAAGAGAAAGGGAAGAGAAAAAAAAAGTGGGTCTGGTCATATTATTGAAACACAAGACCAAGCTTCTCTGACACCTAATCTACTCTTGAACTGTGCAATTATGTGAACTAATAAATTTGACCCACCTTTTCTTTCTCCATTTTATGAAATGTCTCTATTTTGAAGAACTATATATTTCTCAGGCTTGTGTCATATTTATACCAGGTATTAATAGTTTTTGGTGCATATAGATTGTTTTCTTTCTACTGCAAGTTTTGAAAAGGCAGTATCTTTACTAAATTTATTTTTCTCTTCTTACCAGCAAACATTATGTCTCAAAAGAGTGATTCACTGATAAATTTAGGATAGTATGAAGGCTAAAACTCAGGCTTTGAAAGTGAAGGTTATTGGTTATAATTCTTCTGTCCCTATTACCTGTGTAAGTTTGAGTAAATTATCTGAGTTTTTTGAGCCTTAGTTTCATTAGTAAAATGAGGATAGTAGAACTAACCTCCTAAAGTTTTTGTGAAAAGTATATGCAATGGTGTATATAAAATGCTTTTAGGGGTGCCTGGGCGGCTCAGTCGGTTAAGCATCTGACTTTGGTACAGGTCATGAGCTTGAGGTTGGTGGGCTCCAGTCCCACGTTGGGCTCTGTGCTGACAGCTCGGAGCCTGGAACCTGCCTCGGATTCTGTCTCCCTCTCTCTCTGCCTCTTCCCCATTTGTGCTTTGTTTCTCTCTCTCTCTCAAAAAATTAATTAACATTAAAAATATTTAAAATATAAACAAAATAAAAGGCTTTTAGCATGGTCTGGTAGAGGTAGGTTGTCTTTTCTTTCTTTTTTTTTGCATTATTAAATGACACTTTAAAGGAGTGAATGTAATGAGTGTATTACAAAATCTTGAAGTTAATAACGAGAAGAATTACTACCTTATATATTAAGTGATAAAAATGATAAAGCCTGAGAAAAATATCCAGTATATCTTCTGTCTAAAGCAATCAGATGTAAGGACTTTGACAATCCAGCAGAGAAACAGCCAAAAAAATAATAACCAATGATAAATTTATTTAATATAATTTTATAAAATAATGTTAGGCTGAGAAAAATATCATAGGAAAATGCTGCTGCTCTTTGGGTCTGAGGAGAAAAGCAGATCAGGAAATGTTTAACAAGATAATAGAATACACAAAATGGTAGAACATTGCTCAAGAGGTTATTGAATTACTCTTAGACTGGAAGAACTGGGTTGCAAAGACAAAGTACATGTTGCTGGAGATGGTATCAGAGCTGATTTTTTCATACATTTATGGAATAGCCAATAAGTTTAGAGGCTATTTTCGAGTAAGTCCTAAGAATTAAACCAACTATGATGAATTCAACTGAATTGGGCAACTAGAGTTACATGTTTACCATACCAATTCTTGGAATCACCCTGGGCTAGAGAAGCCAAGCTTTATGAAGGATTTTAGATTTTTTTCAAAACCAGACATTGAAGAGATATATAAGGCCAAAATGTGACTGAAAGAAGTATCTGTCAACAGAATTCAACACTGGAAATGTGTGAAGTTTTAAGGATCACTGGAAAGGGTTACAGTAGAGTACTTTCTTACCAACTCTTTCCCCTTCTTGCATTTTGGTTTAAATTAAATGGAAGTTACACAATGGGAAATCAATATTTTGTTGTTCCAAACATTGCACTCACCTTGGGGGCACAATATTCATGTAATTCTAGTGGGAGATTCTTTTGAAGGGGAGTTGAGAATGGCTGGGAAAAAGTTGAGACTGATCAAAAAGAGTAACCTTCCAGTGCAATGTTGTCTCTCTAAGTGGAAGTCAAAAAATTTGAAAAACAGAGGTCCTTATTGAAGCTGACACTGCATGGCTTTAATTTATGTCTTAAGCCTGAGAGAATTCCTGCCCTAAAGCCATAAATGCACACAAGCTTTGTAAGAATGAAGTATTTTAAAAGAGAGGTGTACTCCAGTCTGTAGGTCGCATTCCAGGTATCACACGAGGTCAGCGACTCATTCCCCTCTACCACCCTGGTATATGTTATTATGTCAGATCTCCCATGGGCATTCTTAGAAAACAAGGATATGTAGAAGATAGGTTAGAGTTTTTAGTTTCTGAAATAGCCCTCGAGTCCAGGAGGTACCATCTTTAAATGGTTTAAGGAATTCTATGAAGGTATCCCCTTCCAAAATATGTCTCATTTGTTTGTTCATCATTGAGCAACTGCTATAGCTTAGAAACCTTAATCACTTGCTCCCATCAGACTGCACCTGAAATTCCATATAGAAACTCATTGCTTTGAATCATATTTAATCTTCAAGAGTCCTCCCTTAAAATAAAATCTATGAAAGGTTATTTATTAGTAGATACTTATTTTTCATAATAGCTAGTTCTGAGTGGGTGAAGAGGCAAATTCTTAAGAAGTGTATACTTAATTATAACTGAGGTAGGCATATTTTTGGATAAGACATGATGACTAGTTGGTTGGATAGCAAGAAGTTTGCTAAATGTTATTATTTGCTCAAGGGTTCTAAGATTCCTGATTATTCATGGGCTGCCTAAAGTCTCATATTTACAAAGGTGAAACAAACAAATTTGAAACCCTACTCCTGGGTGTAGCTAGACAAAGACTCTGCAAAATTGGACAGAGAGAATATAAAACATCAGGGGACAAAGAAGCAGAAGGAAGAATGACAAAGACAACATCACCCACTTTGACTTTTTACTTAGAATTTGCTCCTATCAGGATCCTTAAGAATGAGAACTTGTAGCAAGAGAATAAGCAAAATACTTCCTGTATATCATTTCATTTAGATATCATAACATCTCTGAAGTTGGCGGTGATATGAGGTCCATTGAAAAGTAAATGGTGAAGATGTGGACCCCAAGTCCTTACAATTTATCTAGCCACCAAGTGCACATGCATTATTGAATTCCCAAAGGCTCTATAGGCAACGTTTACTAGAAGTAAAGGCACACATTTTATTTACAGCTCAAGTACCTGTCCCATATCTGTCCTTGGAATATTGCCTTGATGAGGGTTGTGTCACATGAGGTATTTGAGGACCCACCTCCCCTCTTTAAGTCTTGGTCCTAAGACGGCCTTAAGATTTCTGCTCCATGTATTCTTTATTTGGCTTCAATAATTCCTGTTTTTGATACATTGGTGGGGAGTGATACATATATCATATGTATATATAGATACTCATTTCAAGGTAAATGTAAAAGCAAACTTGATTCAGTATTCTACAGTTTGCAAACAGAATAGCAGGTACTGTGCTATGCAATGAAAGAAAAAATAGTGAATGGAGTTCATAATTTCATGACGTTTTCTGAGACATAGTCAATAAGATTCAGTACATACATGTGAAAGACATAAGAAGAATTATGTAATAAGCCATAGTAGTTAAAAAGAATGGGCTATGTCTATAACTATCAACATGGATATATTTCAAAAACATGTCTATGGCAAAATGATATATTTCTGTAAATGTACAACATATAAGGTGCAGTGGTGTATTACTGTTAATGGTGCTTTTATGTGTATGTGTGTATAAGAATTAGGAGTGAAATTGAAGTATGTAAATCAAGCTCAGGATAGTATTTCTCTTAGATCAGGCCCAGAGGAAAATAGGACTAAGTATAAACAATCTAAGTGAATTCCATACAGAAGAAAACACTGGAAGGGAAGAAAATTAAATATTAGTTAATTCTCAGTTGTAGATCAATTTCTTATAGTCTTCTTTACCCTTCTGTGAGTATGTGTGAGTAAAATTTTCTAGTTAAAAAAAATAAGAAAAATACAGACTATCACAGAAACACATAGGGAGGTCCTGGCCTAAGTGGGCAGGTAGGGAAATCTCTGTTTAAAAGTGATGCTAGAGTGGAGATGTGGTTTTTTTTCATGTTTATTTATTTATTTTGGGGGGGGGAGAGATAGAGGGAGCATATGAGCAGGGGAGAGGCATAGAGAGAAGGAGAGAGAGAATTTCAAGCCCCAAGCAGGCTCCATGTTGTCAGTACAGAGCTCAGTGCTATTAGCACAGAGTGGAACACAGGGATGATTTCATGAACTGTGAGATCATGATCTGAGCTGAAATCAAGAGCCAGATGCCTAACCCACCAAGCCACCCATGCACCCCTCAAGCTGAAATTTAAAGGGTGATAGCAATTTTCTGAATATAGAAAAGGAAAGTATGTCCGAGGTAAAGACCAAAGCCTGGAATGCGAATATCTTAGTTTAGGGAATTTCTCTCCTAAACCCCAGTTTAGGCTTAGATTTTGCAGAAGAGAGGCAGCATGGACTTGTGGGGAACAGGCTTGAATCCATAGGGAAACTCCTATTCTGTCACCTATGAGGCCTAGGAGTACTTGTCACGTGGCCTTGTTCTTGGTCACACTTATGACTAAGGTTGAACACAGGGGTCTCTCTACTGGGTGTTTCAGGCATGAACAGCAACTGTGAGTAAGAAGGTTTGGGCTGTATTCCAGCTGATGTTAACACTAGACTATTTTCCCTACTGTCAGATCAAGGCTGGAAATTGGTTAAGGAATGCTTTTTCTATACGTAAATATAGTTCTCCCAATTCACAAGCAAGAGGGCATGTACATTAAGATAAATTCATTTTATTTTTTTCGTTTTCTATTCATTTTCAAAACCCTCTTCTCCACCCACAAATTATGATAAGGGATATAATGGTACACTGGATTTTCATTCTTCTTTGACAAAATAATGAATCTGAATGACGGCTGCTTGGGGTCAAAGATTTTGCTCTTTGATAGTTTTTGATCTTAGGATATATACAAACCGTCTGTCCCACTGCCAACACCATCATGTTCTATTTCAAGTTTTTCAAGCCGACTCACAGAACTTGAATTGTCTAAGAATGTTTGCTAAGATTTTAAGAAGTGATTTATAAGAGAAACAGGTATTCAAGTATTTTGTGAAATCACTCATTTAAAGAAAATTCCAAGTGCTATCAAGATATCATTGAGATTTAGGAAATCCGTTTTACAGAGTTAATACAATTGAAATCCTTTTCAAAAAGAATATATTGGTAGGTTCATTGGATACTTTTCTCTGGTCTAAGCCAGTAAAGTTCTTTTTGATAAGGATCACCCCCATCCTCTTAAAGAGGAATGTACTGTATAACAATCAAGGGAATTTTGGAAAGGGATCAAAGTCAGGCTTCCAGGAAAGAGCCAAATTTAAACTAAAAGCAAAGATTTCTGCACTTTCAAAATGCTTTAGCAATACTCAAGAACATTTGATAGTATTCATTGTTCCCAGAATGTCCTATCATGTAGTGTGGAGTTAAAGGTAAACTATCCTGTTTCTCTCTCCACTCTCAACACTCGGAATACCAGAAGTGTGGGTTTTTCCATGCCAAACAGTTCTCTAATTCTCAGTGGACACAGACTGGGTGTCCTACAATTTAACTCAATTCTAACACCAACTGTTCATAGTTAGTTCAGACTCCCCACAGGCTAAATACAGGCTGTCATACAAGACTCCCCCACTTCAAACATTAATCACAAGTGCCAAGTTGTCACCTGTACTGCTGACAAAGCAGCTATAAATTAGGGGTTCCCATGACTCCCTCCTCAGGTTTGATAATTTACTAGAAAGGCTAGACAATTCAGGGAAATAGTTTACTTACTGGATTACCAGTTTATTATAAAAGAATACAACTCAGATGGAAGGGATGCACAGGGCGAGGTATGGAGGAAGGGATGCAGAGTTTCCACACTCTCTCCACATGTGCCACATTTCCAGAACCTCACTTGATGTGTTCAGCAACCGGATGGTCTCTGCACTCCATTGTTTAGAGTTTTTATGGCGATTCCAACACAGGCATACTTGCTTAAATCGTTGGCTGTTAGTGATGGAACTCAATCTCCTGCTCCCTGAGGTCTGGGGTTGCAGCTGAAAGTCCCCACCCTCTAATCATATGGTTGATTCCTCTGGCAACAAGCTCTCATCCTCCAAGACTTATCTCATTAACATAAACTCAGATATGGTTGGAAAGGGCTCATTATGAATAACCAAAGATGATCTTATCCCTATCACAAAAATTCTAAAAGTTTAGTAGCTCTGTGTCAGGAACCAGGGAAGAAGGACAACTTTACATCTCGTATTACATCACAGTATCACAGGAGTTTAAAAGGCATTACAGTCTTTGAGCACATACTACTGTATAAGTGGCACCCTGAGAGATAGAAGTTAGCCAAAAACTGTTATCTCTGGTATCTCTGCTGCTGTTGGGTAAACTGTTCTGTGTATGTCTGTGGGGTCCATTAGGTCTAAAATTGGGTTCACGTCATTGATTTCCTTACTTTCTGTTTGGATGATCTATCCATTGTTAAAAGTAGGGTAGTGAAGTCCCCTCTTATCATTGCATCACCGTCTATTTTCACCTTCACATCTGTTAGTATTTCCTTAATATGTTTAGGTGCTCTGATGATGGGTACATATATGATTGTTATACCTTTTATCTTTATTCTTTGGGTCTAGGTATAGTTGTTGACTTAACATCTATTTTGTCTGATGCAAATATACATAGCCCTGCTCTCTTTTCATTTCTATTTTCTCGGAATATATTTTTCTATCTTTTCACTTTCAGCCTATATGTGTCCCTAAAGCTGAAGTTAGTTTCTTGTAGGCAACATATAACAAGACAGGACAAAGAATTCACTGGTCCAAATGACAATAGTGCCAACGTTGAGAAACCTAGTCTAAAAGGTTTATTTTGATGTGTGGTTCTTGATGAGGATTACTTGAGAAAGCTTAATACATTAAGATATTATAATATTAAAATTAATATTAATTATTTCAGTAGTGTTATTAATATGAATTATTATTTTAGCAAATATTAATAAGTAAATTGATATTAAATATTTTTGGAAAAATATGGACTGTGATACTAGTCAAGCTAACTTGGACTTCAGTAATTCCTGGGAATTTACCTTAATGAAAGCATCATCTTCAAAATTAAAAACAAAAAACAAAAAATTAGGTTTCATAACATACTATAATGCTACAGTAATTGAAATACTCTGCTACTAACGGAGAGGGAGGGAGGCAAACCATAATAGACTCTTAAATACAGAGAACAAATTGAGGAGGTTGGGGGAGAGGGTAAAACGGGTGATAGGCATTGAGGAGGGCACTTATTGGGATGAGCACTGGGTGTTGTAGGTAAGCGATGAACCTTGGGAATCTACCCTCAAAACTAAGAGCACACTGTACACACTGTATGTTAGCCAGTTGGACAATAAATTATATTAAAAATAAATAAATAATAAAATAATATGCTACTTGCATATGAATATATAAAGACATTAATAAAAAGATAGAATGCAGAAACAGATATATTTGGGATACATTATCTACCAAATGGATTTAAGTGCTCAAATAAAGAAAACGATAAAGATATTTGAAGAAAATATAGAAGACTTTACAATTTTAAATCTAGAAGCCATAAATAAAGTACTTGGTTTAACTGACTAACATTTCAAAATTTCTGTAAAACAAAAGCAATTGAAAGAGAGAGAAAGTGAGAGAGAGAATGTTGGAATAAACATATTCTTTGACCAAGAAAATCATATACTACATATAAAAATGACATCACATATATTTGTACACAAACCTAAGTGTACAAGAATATCATTTGCAATTACAACTTCTTTGTAACAATGTAAATGTGGGGAACTTTTATGTTCACCAATAAGGAAGTGGTTATATACATGAAAAGAAGGCCATACAATGGGATATTCTGCAGCAATAAAAACGTGGGTAGACCTATGTTTAATGACTAAAATGTTTATAAGACATTGTTGAATGAAAGAGCTAATTACACATTATTACTATTATTATTACTACTATTGACATTACTACTACTGCTGTCACATTTACTAGCTAACAATTTAGTGAAGATGATATAAGTTTGGCACTGCCCCGTGTACATGGTAAGTTTGTTTAATCCTTACAACAACAATCATTAACAACCTATAATGATAGGCATTATTATTATCTTTATACTACTAAAAAAATAAATCAAAGAACAAAGAGTTTATTTTTTTTTATTTTTTAAAAGTTTATTTATTTATTTTGAGAGAGTAAAAGACAGAGAACCCCAAGCAGGCTCCTCACTGTCAGCATGTAGCCTGACGCTGGGCTCAAACCCACAAACTATGAGATCATGACCTGAGTTGAAACCAAGAGTCAGGCACTTAACCAACTGAGTCACCCAGGGAGCCCAAGAGCAAAGAGTTTAAATAAGTTTCCAGCAGCCCACAACTTGTGAATGTTGAAGCTAGGATTGAATCCAGGCATTCTGGCTCCAAAGCAATCACTTTTAGTGACCACAATCTTCATTCATTAACACCTTAAATATTTACTTGCATTAAGCACTCTTCTAGGTGCTGAGAACATAGTAATAAACGAGCCAGATGGAAAATCTGCTCAAATGGATCTTGCACCCTAGTGGGTGCATCACAGCAAAAACATAAATTATGTAACATGCCATAACGTAAGAACTATGAGGACATGTAGGTCAGGGACAAGGATGGTATGGAGGAGAAAATATGGAAAGGAGGAAGTTTCCGTTCTTAACGGGGAAGCTAGGAAAGGTCTCAATAAAGGGAGATTAGAAATAAAAGAAGTAAGGAGTGTGCCTGGTGTCCTTCTTGGAGAAGACAATTTCAGGAAGAAGGATGGGTAATGTAAAGCAGTTATATGTTAGATATAAGTTCATGACAAATCAAAACAAAGCAAGCAGAAATGTATTTGGGGTTAGTTGCATATATGAATTTAAATACATGGAAATATTCTAGCTCTCTCTGTTTCTCCCCTGCCCCTGCTCTCTCCCTCTGTCTCTCAAAAATAAATAAATATTAAAAAAGGGAGGGGGGCTTCTGGGTGGTTCAGTTGGTTAAGCGTCCAACTTAGGCTTAGGTCATGATCTCACAGTTCATGAGTTCGAGTCCTGCATCGGACTCTGTGCTGACAGCTTGGAGCCTGGAGCCTGCTTGGGATTCTGTGTCTCCCTCTCTCTGCTTCTCCCATGCTCCTGCTCTCTTTCTGTCCCTCAAAAGTAAATAAATGTTAAAATTAATTAAATATATGGAAATATTCAGGGACGCCTGGGTGGCTCAGTCGGGTAAGCATCTGACTTCGGCTCAGGTCCTGATCTCACAATTGTGGATTGGGGCCCCTCGTAGGGCTCTGTGCTGACAGCTCGGAGCCTGGAGCCTGCTTCGGATTCTGTGTCTCCCTCTCTCTCTGCCCCTCCCCTGCTCACACTCTATCTCTCTCTTTTAAAAAAATAAACATTAAAAAATTTTAAAATATATATATGGAAATATTCTGAAAGAAATTTAAACCACATTAAACCACAAAACCAATCATATCTATAGAAGGAAGTGGGGTTTGCAGTTGTGTGTGAGATGTATAAACATGCACATGCATGTGTGAGATTAGAGGATGAAGAATAAAAGGGGATGTTCACACTTTTTTTACATGTTTCTACCTCGTTATAATTTAGGAATGTGCTGTGTGCCACTTATATAGTAAATAAAATTATACTGTGGAAAAATGTTTGGAATACATGAAAGCAAATCATATGTGAGTCAACATAAGCACTCGATTTGTTGTGTCATTCATTTGCACACCAATATATTTTAAAGCTTCTACAGAAATATAAATGTCATCTTTAACATATTCTATAACACTTTTATTAACAAAATGAAATACATTCATAAATATAAAGATATAGATATATAACTGCATGTCTTAAAAAAAACACTTGAAATAAGCATCTAAGGAGTAAACTTGAATTGCCCCAAAGAGATTCATGGTTTGTCTTCAGTGAACATGTTGTATTTTACCCAGATCATATATTAAACTTTCAGTTCAATAATTCACCCTGACATAAGCTACTTGTACTTACAGATTTACTATACATTATGCAGGTCAAAAAGGCAAAAGACTAGAAAACTATACACATCTTGAATTATGTGTGAATACAGGCTGATACATTTTTAAAAACTCAATTGACAACATGAATCATATTTAGATCAATATAGTTTGGAAACCTGAAGGATAATGTTTAAAATCCAATTGTCTAAAAAAAAATTGAGTGGACCTAGGGAAAATTGAAAGAAAGAAATAAAAATCTATTAAATGATACATATAATGACACAGTTGTTTGTTCTAACTGACATTTATTAATCTATCTTTAGTAGAGTGGGGTTACCAGGAAAGTGTGTCGTATAAATACTAGAAAATTAGACAAGTGAAGAGAAAAAAAACCATGCTTGTGTTCTGTAAAATGAAATTCAAAACTAAATGTTAAAATATCAAGGCATTTTTAATGAGTATGTGAGGATGTAAGAGGTGTAGTATGTGCAAATGATAAAGTTAATTACCTTAAAGATTAATTCTAGACATATGTACAATAATGCCTAGAGTAAAATGAGTACAATAGTAAGAAGTTAGCAACTATTTCTATAAATTCATTTAATTTCAGAGAGCCTTGAAACTTAGAAGGGGCTAACATAACAAAATGCTTTTTAAATACCTAAAGATCGGAACAAGCAAGCAGAAACCCTTAGACTAACTAGTTCCTGAAGCACGGAGAAAGTTCTGGAATATCAAACATAAGAAACACAAATATAGTAACAACAGAGAAGTAGATAAGGGTAGGAATCAGGAGTAGCTACTGATGGAGGGAATGAAAGACTATCACTTTTAGGAATTCCTATAAAAGATTCACACCACATAGGCCCAAGAAATGAAGTAGTATTTTATTCTGTGGAATTTTGACAGAGTCCCTAGGTTTAGAGAAAGTTAGCAAGCCTATTTTTACATTTGTCCCTAGTCTCTGTATCTTGTGTTTTGAGAGTGACATATTCTATAGATAGGTTTACACAAGCAGTTGCAAATTGATTTTTTTAAATAAAAGATATTACTTTGTCACAGTTCAACTGTAAAAGGATGGCAGGATTAATTCTTGTGAGGCCTAAAACAAAATATTCAGACCAGTTTTTGGAATTAAAAATTCCAGATTGTTTTAGCATTAGGTGGGAGTTATTAGGTATTCCCTTATTTCTATTCCGAAGGATCTGTTTTCACCTGACTTGAGGGCAGAGCGGTATGTTAGCTCTCCACTTCTAAACAACACTCCTCTTTGACAAGCAAAGTAATTCAGACCTTGCTACACATGTGATTATAGGGCTGGATTGGAAGGAAACATGAAACTTGGGGGGAATTATTATTGGGTCCCATGGGCTAAAAGAACCAAACAGAGGCAATCTACTCTTGCTCAGAAATCATTTCTTTCCTGCTGTTGTCCCTCCTCATGCTTGTCTCCTCTCCAATCAACCCAAATTGCCCTATTCACTCCGTCTCCCTCAGCTGGGCTTCTTAAAGACACACTCTGGCTGCAAGAAACATGATGAATTCACAAGATGCCCAGTGCTTTCTCACATGAGCTCTGGGCTAAGGAACAGGCTATTTTGTAAATTGTGGATATGCATCTTCCTGGCTTTTTAGGCAGATGATACCGATCATATTGCTTTCCTTGGGAAGCAGAGCTTGAAAAGTGGTTTTGATTGGGCTAGGACCAAAGCAGGGCCAGAGAGGTGTTTATCTCTAGGTGTGCAGAGACATCGTTTTGATAACTACATTCTGTACCTTCTCTGAAGGTACACTCAGGGTCTGTGTCAGCCGGCATTTTTCTGTGTGCAAATGATAGAAACCCACCTCAAAGAAACTTTCAAAAATGTGGTAATAGAAACATATCATATCACTAAAGAACATTAGAACATTCAAACCTCAAGAATGTGGCTTCTGGGATTGAGGTGACTTTTTGGATGTCAGGTATTTAAATCACTTCAGGTTCCATTTTGTCCTGTTCTTATGCTTGCTGCTGTATGTAGACTTTACCCTCTCAAAACAGCCTTTTCACTTGAGTCTAAACTATGGCTACTTAAAGCTCCAGACTTACAGCTTCCCAGCTTGGCTCCTGGAAAGGAAAAGCTCCTCTTCTGTTAACTCTAATTTGGAAAATTTTAGGGAAAGTCTCTGATTGAACCAACCCAGGACCAGTCATGGCAGCTGGGAAGAAGAGTACAGAGAATTTCTCATTCCCATACATGACAGCACAGGGTAGAATCTAAAAAGCAATTCAGATCTCATTAGAGGGGCTGGCAGACAAAATCATAAATACCCTCTTCAGTTTCATAGTATCCAGACAGTGAAAGAGCAGTGGGAGTGGCACTCTCATCTTTATTTTCTAATGGTAAGTAATTCTTGCAGAGTGCTTTCCAATTCACAAAGTATTATTTTTAAGTATAGTGTCTCTTGAGTTCTCAAATAATCCTATCATTATTATACCCATTTTCCAAGAGTGCAAGCTTTCCAAGTACAGTTGTACAAAAATATTATTATGTTGCCTTCCCAAAATAAATGGAAGGAAGTATTCAAATCTACAATCTTTCAAGCTCTGGCCCCAAGTTTTTGTATAGACAATGGGAGCTAATACATGTGGCTAGCTACCTCTTAGATGCTAATGGGACATCTAGGTATTTTTATTGCTCATGACTCTTCATGTACAACCACTAAAATACTAACATCTTTCACCAAATATCAAGCCAAAAGAAAAAGAATAAGAATATGGAGGAACACGGAAGGTAGAGGAAGATGAGTAAAAGGAAGAAGAGAAGAAGAAGAAGGAGAAGAACAAGAACAAGAGGATGAAAAGAAACAAGCAGACATAAAAGAGGTAGCTTAGATTTTCTCAATAATAATACCATTTCTGGACAGGTTGCATAACTATTTCACATAAATTATCACATTAAATGACACAATAGCATAGAGAAGAAAACTAATGCTTTATCTCTATTTTGCAGATGAGATTTAGGTAGGTTAAGAAATGTTCTCATATCAACAGTAAACATCAGGGTTGTATTCAAATGTCAGATCACCGACCTTTTGCCGGAAGAGAATGTAAACCTGGTTATTGATATTTCATGGATCTTCCTCTAAGTTTTACATTTTTACATTAGACTCTTGAGTATATGAAAACCTCAAATGGGGTTCATGGCAGCATCGCAGGTGGGTAACAGAACCACTTAAAATTTGATGCATATTTGTGTGCGTGTATATTTCTGGAGGAAGGGCTCTTAACTTTCACCCAATCATCCCAAACTCTGAAACACATCCCACACAAATGATAAATACACACTGACTGAGTGCCCATGGTGCCAGCAGAGGATTTGAATGCTCAGAGTGCTGGGAGTTTCAGTCTCTGTCTTCAACCATTGCAGTCTCGGAGATGCTTACCACACTATATAGTTAGCTTTGTTTCTACCATCACTTGGACCACAGCTTGCTGATACTATTCATATCTGTATAATTATATTCTTTACCCAGGCCAGTCATATTTAGAAATTCTCCCAATTGCAGCTAAAATACCACCATGTCAATGTGTTCAGTGTTTACACAAGTGGGTGCACTCTTCAGTATGCTTCTAGAACACAAATAGCTTTTCACAGACTTGCGGCCTGCCCATAGCTCTTTCTGGCATGTTCATTTTAGATCTAGTGCCCATGAGGACCTGCACATGTGATGCATAAGGATCTCAAGTGGGTATCAAGAGCAAAGGTGGGCAGAACAAGGCACTGAAAAGAATAGAGAAAGTCACACAGTATGTGTGCTGATTTCTGAAGAGTGGTGGCAGTGGGCATTGCTGGAAAGAGGTGAGAAGAAAGCTCCCAGCTGTGCCTTACCAACTCAGGATGTCAGGAGAGGCACTCTCAGCATTAAGGATGACAGAAGTCATTGAGATTTACAAAGGAGTCATTGCCTGGGTGGTGGTGGGGTCTGGCAATGGAGGGACGCTGCTATCATAGCAGCTTGAAGTCTGATTAAAGTGCAAATGCCAAGTGAAGAATTTCTTCAAAAGAACAGCACAGTAATAGCAATATATCGAAGTTGTTTGGGCTATTCATTTTCAAAATACAGCCTATTACACAATGAAAAATAGGGCAACCTGATAGAATAGACAGAGGGTCTTTTCAGACAGAAAATATCAATAGATAAGATCATACCTGTAAGTGGAAAAGGGCAAAGGGATTCTGAGCAGCAAGTATTTGAAAAGTACTGTTCCAGCCCCTGCTTTATAGTTCAATATCGCACCACCACATTCAATACAAAATTCAGTACAGTATTAGATTTCAAAGTCTGGCCATATTGAAGTCACCTAAAAGGCAAGGAAGCAAAGTCTTTCATCACTCTCATTGTGAATGTGACAGACTTTCAAAGGAAAACTTCCTTCTGTTTCTGATAGTTCATTCCCATTCCACAAAGATATGTCGGGATCAGCTCATGCCTCTGCCCTCATCCCCATGGCTTCCACCAACTGCATCTACTTACTTTCTTGCTTTCACGCGCAGGCCTGAACCTGGACTTCCCCAGGGACTGGAAGTTGCCTCAGTAGGAAATAAATTAAGATGCTGCTCAGTTGAGGCGGATGATGTGCTTCATACCAAAGATGTTTTGCTTCTGTTGCCCCATGCCTGTCTCTTCCCTTAATAGTTCTCTTGGTCCTGAGACTGATGAGAAAGGCAGTATAATAGAGTCAAAAGAGATGGGATACAGGATCAGGAAGACAAATTCTACATCTGGCTTCATTACTATTGGCCACATGAGTCTGGTCAACTTACAAGGACTCTTTGAGCCAATGTCTCTTCTCTCCATGACGATATTAATTCATGCTTAATTGTGTTTGGGAAAGAATTAGATGAGCCTACACCTAGCGTAGTGCATGTTATATAATGCTGTTGCTCACACTGCCACTTCTGGATCTTCTGCTTTCCTTTCAGCTTCAAAGTATTGCACCATTTGTGGCTACCTGTTTAGATCATTTCGTACGCACTCACCTGGTCTCATATGTCTGTCCACTGATTTTCTTCAAATCTATACCATTTGCATATAGCTACATATTGGACAGCACTTTTGATCCTGCCTTAATCACTGCTTTAGTGTGAATGATGGCTATGCTAAGATCTCCCAAAGAGAGCATAACTAACTGACTGACAGCCCCAGCTGCTGCTACCCTGCACCCATCTACCACTGCATTCATGCCAAGGCTGCATTTCCTGTATGTTGCTCCCTACCAATGACTGACTATAATAGCTGTACTGTGATGGTCAATTTTATGTGTCAACTTAAACCGATATTTGCCCAAACATGATTCCAAATGTTTCTGTGAATGTATGTTTCAGATAAAATTAACATTTAAATAAATAGATTTTGAGTAAAGCAGATTATGCTCCAGGATGTGGGTGGGCCTGATATAATCGGTTGAAGGCTTACAGAAAAAATACTGGTCTCTCTGGAAAAAGCACAAATTTGGTCAGTAGATGGCTTTTGGATTCAAACTTCAACTCTTCTCTGGGTCTCCAGCCTGTCAGCCCACCTTGAAGACTTTGGACTTGCCAGGCCTCCATCAGCAGATGAGCCAATTCCTTAAAATCTACACACATACACACACACACACACACACACACACACACACACACACATCCTATTGGTTCTATATTATGTGCTTTTCATTTAAGGTAAATAACTTCTAAGAAAGACAACTCTCTGAGCTCTTGTATATTTTCAGGAGAGGGCCAAGCACAGGGAAAAACATTAGGACAATTTCCTTGCCAAATAAGTGGTGACTGTTCCTTACTACAACTGTTTTTTTTTTTTAAGGTGTTGATAAGACATGCATCAAAATGCATAGCAAAGTGCTTGGCACACACAGATTGTTAATTATGATTCATGGCTTCCAATCCTACTTCTCTGCTTCCTTTCCTTTATCTGATGTCGTCTCATTTCATTGCTGCTTGATGGGTGCAGTGTGAGTTAAACAGACATTTAGTGGCAATGATGGGACAGATAGACTCAAAAAGGGAAATCCCCTCTTCCAATGCTCAATCCCAAGCCACACATGCTCTAAATCTGCAAGTATTTACTGAGTACTGAGACACAAAGCATATTACTAGACACTGAAGAGGAAAAGGGAAAGGATACAAGGATGTGTAAGACAAAAGTTCCTGCATTCTAGTTTATAACCAGAGAAGAGAGACAGACATAAATTAACTCAAATACAAGAGAGACTGAATACACATGCATATACCATCTCTAATAGGATCTTCTAGAGTTTAATCTCAGCCCACCTCTGTGAATGTGTAACCCATTTGATACCTTGCTCAGTAGTTGGTATCCAGCTCAATGACATTCCATGCAGGGAGCTCTTAATGTTAATTATGAATTACATAAACATTTCCTCCATTCTCATTTAAATTTTCCATTATCTAATTTCACTGAATTCCTAGTATTATGGGAAAGAGTGAATAGGAGTGCTCAACTGAACTTTTTGTTTTAAGATTTCAAATTTTACCCTCTTCTAACAAATTTCCTCTTACTTTCTCTCCTCTCCAAATGAAATAATCTTGACCTTCTTCATCTTTTCTCATGTGCATCTCTAATCATTTTGCTTGAACTTCTATAGACCTTTCCTAGAGCCTTTCTGCTGTGAGCAGATACCTTTATTGAGATGTTCATAATGACTGTTAGACCTTTTTCCTGAGAGGTTACACTGTAATTCAAAATCTATCAGTGTGCATCAGTAGCTTAAATTATGCCTCATAATATAAAGTACGCTTCTCTTGTCTTGACTCAATTGTATCTGACAAAGGATTATTCAACTACCCACTTTTTGTGGTTCCTTCTGGAGTTCCTCAAAATATTCCCCACTCCTAACTAGCTAAATAATTCTGTTACCAACACATTTTGCAGCCTCATTATTCAGAAGGCTCTCCAGATTGATTGGTGTTAACATACATAAGAAATCTGTTCCAATACCATTCCCTGGGGCACCTTTCTATTAACCTCCTTTGAGGCTAACAACATCATTTATTTCTACCTTTCATTTTCATTGTTATCCATTTTTTTTAACGTCAAGGTTTTACAAGACAAAATTTTACCTCTCACCTCTCCGGTCCTACATAAGGCAGAAATGGATCTTAAATGTCTTCTGGTTAGAGGCTTGATCAAAAGCCTTTTGAATGTCTAAATATTTAATGCCCACTACTTCTCTACACTTCACGATTTTGTTAACTCTTTCAAAAATTCCAACTAGATTAGAAAGCCATGATTTATCCAGGCAGAAGCTGCATACTACCCACCTGGGTGTTTTATAACTCTTAGTAATGATTTTATCAGCTATTTTTTCTCATCCTGCAGTTAACACTCATTGGTAAGTAATTCTCCAGGTAACTCGAGCTCATTATTTAAAGATGGGCACTCCTGCCTGTTTGTCCAGACAAAGAGGCACCTAATGGAGATTCAGACTAAATAACAAAAAACCTATTTTCTCTCTGACATATTCAACCACCGTCCTAAAACACCTGGGGCATGGCATGTCAGAGCAAAAAGAAAGCCTTAGTTGAGTATTAAATGAACACTGTGTACTCTGCCTGCCCTGAAAGGAACATTAAGCTAGATTTAGTTTAGATATAAGAAAAAAATTCTCTGACAAGCCTTGCTAGCCCCAATGTTGGTATGGAGAGCGGCTGTGAATTCTTCTTTCTCCAGAAATCTCTGAAAATAGAGTAAGTCTTTCTTTTTTAGATGTCACTTCCTTATAGTCCTTTTGAAGAGGGAAGGGATGTGATAACCTCTGGAAGCCAACTTTCAGTCTTATTTTATGATTTTGGTTTTGAACTCAGTATATCTTAGGGGAGACAAAAAGGGAGGATAAACTTACAGAATATCTCACAGAGTGAATTGAGGGATAGCAACTGTCAGAGAATACAAGCAAGTTAAAAAAACGTATTCAAATTAAAACTGAAGTACCCTCAAGGTGACCCAACTAAATTTGCTGAAAAGATGAGAGGAATTGACAAAACTAATCAACAAAGGTAATCACCAGAATGTACACTAAGTGCTCCAGGTGCAGTGTTGCTAAAGGACCCTCTACCCACATAAGGGGGGCTCAAATGGATGACAATCAGAAGTGAAGAGAAACATCTGATAAGGGAGTGGACATGGAGTAGGAAGAAGACAGGACAAGTGGCAGAAGATTGCTCTTTTTCCTTCCTTCTTTGATTTCTAGTGATTCAAGTTTATAATAGGATTATAACATGTTCATAATAATTGAAAATCAGTGCATAAGCAGTGGATGTATCAGTGTACTGCATTCAGGTGGGGAAGATGGACACAAGAACTCACAGCCGCAACAGGAGTTAAAGGGTGATCTTTCTAGAATGTAAATCTAATCATGCCATTGATGAAAACAATTTGATGGGTTCTCATTGCTCTGTGAAAGAATAAAATATATATTTTATGTAGGCTTAGCTACAAAATTTGTTGGACCTCTTGTTCAAAGTCAGCAAGAAAATGGATACTAAAATTCCATAAAGGATACTAAAACGTAAAGGTATCTTTCTTCTATATTCTTTTTCTCAACCTGTCATGGTTTTGTTACTTGCTGTTTAATGTCTTTCTTCAGGCATGGAAATATTCCTCTTCTTAGGCATCTCCCCTTCTCATATACCTGATGCCCCAACTTGTAGTAGACAGGTCATCCCTGAGGACTGCAACTTGTCTGCCGGCATATGGATTAGGGCTGGACAAGAGGTTTATGGGTTGCATGTACCATATTCCACCCTAAGATGCTATGAGAACTCAACTGACCCTAAGAGTCCTTGAGCCTACAGCAGAAGAGGCAGCAGTTAATGGTGATTGGCAAGAAATGGGGGCCCAGGTGGGAATTGTGACACCACTTGGCAGAGAAAGGGGCAGCCAAAAAGCATCCGAGAAGATGAAGAGGTAGGAGGAGGTGAAACCATGTAGGACCTGAGTCTCCAAGCCTCTCTTCCCCCATACGTATTCTATTGTCCATTGTCATATCAACCTCCTTCCAAAATGCTAATTCAAAGATAACATGACAGGTTATAAAGCCTGCATTCTGGGCCCTTTTCTGACAGTGGGATCCTTTGTCGGTGTACTGGTTAACTGCCCATGAAGCTGGCCCTGATTTTATCATACACTTGACACATTTGAGAGAAAAGGAGATGCTAACTATATGGAATACTGAGATAACAGGGGAAACAGAGACTGCCCCAGGTAAATCAGGAGAGTTAAACTGCTCCAGGCAATTCCACTATATGATTATATATGATTACTTATTTATCCATTCTTTAACTTAATGACATTTAGGTTGATCACACATTTCATTAGTACAGATAATACTTCAATAAACACCTTTGGACAATTCTGAGCATGTGTGAGAATTTTTCTAACAGGATGATTTTCAGATTGAGGGATACACCCAACTGATGTCTTGAAATCAATTGTATGCCTTGTAACCACTCAAGGAGAGGAGTGGAATGGATGGGATATAATGGAATGGGGTGGGATGGGATAGGATGGGATGGAATGGGATGGGATGGGATAGGATAGGATAGAATAGAATAAGAAATTCTATCAAATAAGATGTTAAACACCAAGTATTATATTGTGTAATTGTTATGTATATGAGTAGGTATGTATATTCTGATTTGCAATGGGAAAATACATATGTATTTTTTATCTACGGTTGGCCCTTGAACACAGATGTTATGGGTGTCTACCCAACACAATTGAAAATTCATGTATAAATTCATGTACAACTTTTGACTCTGCCCAAATATAACTTCTAATAGCCTACTGTTGACTGAAAGCCTTACAGATAACATAGTCAACTAATAAATATTTTGTATAGTATATGTATTATATATTGTATTCTTACAATAAAGTAAGTTAGAGAAAAGAAAATGTTATTAAGAAAATCACAAGGGAGAAAAAATACAATTTACAGTACTGTGCTGTAAAAAAAAAACCCGCTGCATATAAGTGAACCATTGCAGTTCAAATCTGTATTGTTCAAGGGTCAACTCTATCCTTATTATTTATATCCATACATATAAAATAAAATATATATGTATGTATATTTACTGTGGATTGCTGTCAAAAAGTTTGGAGGCTGCTGCTCTAGAGTTTATAAATCAAAATAGAATTGCTAGACCACAGGGTATTTTCATATTTTGTCAATATTGACAATTTCTCTCAAAGTGGTAGCTCCAATTTTTCCTCTTGACTTTAAATTTTCTGGGTCTCTGCCTACTATCCAACAATTAGATAGTCAGATATTTTGGGACAACCTAATGAATATGAAATTTTACCTCATTTAAATTGGCAACTTTCTGATGAGTGAACTTTTCACATTTTTACTAACCAGAAAAGTTGTTTTAAAAATTGTCTAGTAGGGATACCAAGCTGGGTCCATCAGTAGAGCATGTGATTTTTGATCTTGGAGTTGTAAGTTCAAGCCCCACATTGGGTGTAGAGATCACTTAAAAATAAATAAATAAATAAATAAATTTGCTAAAAAAATGACCTGGTAACATTCTTTGCTAATTTTCCTTTTGAGCTGTCTGTCAATTGTTTTTAAATGTATGAACTCAATAAAATATATTTTTATATGTTAATTTAAATGTATTTTTTCAGAAAAACATATATAAAAGTTGTCCACGTTTATAAATGATCCTTTGAACAAAATAGATGATCAAAATTGGAGTTTGGGGGGGTGCACCTGGGTGGCTCAGCTAAAAAAATGACCTGGTAACATTCTTTGCTAATTTTCCTTTTGAGCTGTCTGTCAATTGTTTTTAAATGTATGAACTCAATAAAATATATTTTTATATGTTAATTTAAATGTATTTTTTCAGAAAAACATATATAAAAGTTGTCCACGTTTATAAATAATCCTTTGAACAAAATAGATGATCAAAATTGGAGTTTGGGGGGGTGCACCTAATGTGGCACCTTAGGCTCAGGTCATGATCTCACAGTTCTTAAGTTTGAGCCCTGCCTCAGGATCTGTGCTGACAGCTCAGAGCCTGGAGACTGCTTCAGATTCTGTGTCTCCCTCTCTCTCTGCGCCTTCCCTGCTCTCTCTCTCTCTCTCTCTCAAAAATAAATAAATAAATAAATAAATGATTAATAAATAAATAAATAAATAAATAAAATGTCTCCCTCTCTCTCTGCCCCTCCCCTGCTTGCAATCTGTCTCTCTCTCTCTCTCAAAAACAAAGAAATAAGCAAAACATTCAAATTGGAGCTTAAGGATATATATCTATCCATCAATCATGTTATTTTGTTCAAATTAGCATTCTTCATAATTTGTCTTATGGATGTCTCAATTACAAAATGTCCATTTATGATTGATATTTATTTTTTCCTTATAATTCTGTAAATGTTTTTTAAAATTTATTTTAAATTTATATTTTTGTCATAAAATGTCATAACTATTATACCTTTCTGCCCTTTCTCCTTTATATTAAGTAATTATCCCTTCATTTAATAATAGTTTATAAATTAATGTTCATTAGTTTAGCATATCTTATTATGCCACCTTACTTTTGGTTGTTATTTGAGTAATACTATTATCCATCCTATGCTGTCAATATTTCTGTGCTCCTAACACTTTATGTGTTTCTTGTAAATTGAGTCTAGTTTGATAGTGAGATTTTGTTCATCTAATCTTAGAATCCTATTTTTTTAGATAGGTACATATGATCATTCCTATTAATAGAGTTCTTGACGTAATTGGAATGATCACTGTCAACTTAATTTGTATTTTTTCTTTTTCATGCTTCCTTCATTTTTTTTGCTTTCCCTGCCTTCAATTAGACAAGTAAGTGCTCTTAATCACTCCCTCTATTTCTCTTCTCTTTGGTTTTGAAGCTTTAAATTTAATATTTAGCGCTCTTACCTAGCTTAATGAAAAATAAATGAATCAATATCACTATCTTTCTAACCAAAGGAATGCTTCCTCATGTAATAGTAAGTTATTTCTGTCTTCATTTATACCTTTCCCAAGGTATCAATTATGATTATTAATTTATATAGTGTTTACTTAGATTTACTAACATGTACACTTTTTTCCCTCACTATCATTTTTGGTATACAACTTATTTCTTCTTGAGAAGTTCTGTAGTAAGGGTCTGTGAGTACTAAAAAAAAAGCAACAACACCTCTTTGTTTTCTTGTCAGTAGCTTTATTTCACTTAAATTTGAATGAATGCTTTATAGAATATTATAGTCACAGTTTATTTACTCTCGGTGTCTTCTGGCATATATTATTGCTGATGAGAAGTCTGCTGTCAGTCTGATTCTTGTTATTTTGTAGATAAACTATTTTTCCTCTCTAGTAGTTTAATATAGTCTCTGTTCATGAACTGCCGTTTTAGCATGATGTGTCCAAGTTTGTATTTCTTGTTACTTTTCCTTATGATTCAGTGTACTTTTTCAATGTGAAGAATAATGCTTATGATTCTAAAAAAAACTTACCTATTCTTTCTGTGAATAGCTTTTTTTTTTACCATTTAAAAAATTCTCCTGTGAATTTGCTAAATATATATTGTGACTTTCCTTTCAATGACCTACCTATCTTAATATTGTAATCTTTATCTCTTCATTTCTCTGTTTCCTTCAAAGTGATCCCTTCATATTTATACCTTTCAGTTAATTAATTCTATATTCAAAAATATCTATATATCCTATCTTTTAACTTCAATGACTATATATTTTATTTTCAGAAGGTCTGATTGATTATTTTATAAGATACCTTGCAGTTTTTTATATAGTTCCTTTCCTCTTCATGATTTAATTTTCTTCAAAAATATTTTTAAGTGCGTTAAACATGCTTATTTTATAATCTTCAAGTTATTTTTTTTCTTGGCCATGTGGGAGGTTATTTCTATTTCTTTAGGCTTTAATTTGTTTTTGTAGTTATTATTTGTGCTGGCTAATACAGGTATTGTGAGATCGGACATTTATATAATTTTTAGGGCCTTCCATAAGGGAACAATAGAAAATTCCTAATACAAATTTAGATGTCAAAGTAAATATTTCTTTAAAATGATAAACAATAAATTGTAAGACTTTTTAAGTTTCATATTTTCTAACTTTATACTTACTTTATTTTTATTTCCTAGGATATGTTGCAAGAATAGTACAATAAACTCCTCTATATCATCCACTTTATTTTGTTAATTGTTAATACTTTGTGCTCTCTCTCTCTCTCTCTCTCTTTTTCTCCTGCTACCCCCATGTCTGGGGTGCTTGGTTTCATAGGACAGCAAACTCTGCAATACAACTTCTTGTCCTGCACCTTAAAGTCACAATATCAGGTGAGTTGATCTGGTGGGCATTGGGAGGATATCTGGAAATCATTCCAACATTGGGTGAGCAAGTAATAACTTACCTACACAAGAAAGTGATTGAGAATCACATGAGTACGTCCTAGTAAACTTCAATTTCCTTTAGGTGGAACCAAAATATATCTAAGGTCATTCTACTACTACTCAACACAAGAGGAACTATGATGCAGAGCAAATTATAGCAAAAAGAGAAAACAGTCTAAATTGATTACACTTAAAATATCTTAGTTGGAAATTTTATAAAGTCATATATGGCCATGAGGACATATTATCAAGGCCTTTCCTATGAACTTTGAAGAGACATGTGCAACAAAAGGGCCTTAACTTTAGTTTCTTTAGCTTCACAGTAAAGCTGTCTCTTCTGACCTTTCCCCTTGATGGTTAATTTTATATGATTTGTCATTTTTTTTTAATTTAAATTTTAGTTAGACAGTGCAATATTGTTTTCAGGAGTAGAATTCAGTGACTCATCACTTCCATATAACACCCATGCTCAGCACAAGTGCCCTCCTTAATCCCCATCACCTGTCTAGCCCATCTCTCACCCACCTCCCTCCATCAATCCTCAGTTTTTCATTTCTTTTAGTTTTTATTTATTTTTGAGAGACAGAGAGAAAGAGACAGAGCATGAGCAAGGGAGGGAGGGAGACACAGAATCTGAGGCAGGCTCCAGGTTCTGAACTGTCCATACAGAGCCCGACCCTAAGTTTGAACCAACAAACTGTGAGATCATGACCTGAGCTGAAGTTGGATGCTCAAATGACTGGGCCACCCAGGTGCCCCCCTCATTTTTTCATTTTTAATTGTGAATTCACCTTCAGTAGAATTTTAATTTGTTAAAGTTTTGAGGTATTCATGTACCCTAGATTGTTAATATTTTCTTACATAGCATAACAGAATATTTTTCTGCTGGAAGCCTCAGGGTTTTCCATAGTCCTTCAGATTTTCTGCAAGGAGTGTGGTTCTATCCCACATCTCACACAGCCCATCGATATGTCCCTTGTCTCTACAAGGGCTGTAGAAATGGTCAATATCTGATCTGAAAACCTAGTGGATCAGTACTGTACAAGTCGTAACCACTCTAGTTTTCATTTATCTCTTTATTTCTACCTTATTAAAATTTATTTTTCTTCCTTTAGATATTGGTAATATAGGTAAAAATCACCTTTTATTACATATCAAGCATTTATATCTTTTTGGGTGAGGGGGTCTGTTCAAATAAGTCTGTCTCACCATACTGCTTGAGAAACTGCCTCTTCCCTTATCATGACACCATTTTCCACATTCTAACCCACTATGCTACAACCATGTTGACCTCCAATTTCTTTAATTCACTCTACTCCCTCTTGGCTCCTGATCCTGAACATTACCCTTGCAGGGGATACTTCATTAACTTCTAACTGTCCTATTAAGCTGAGTTCAAATGTCATTTACTGGGGCGCCTGGGTGGCTCAGTCGGTTGAGCGTCTGACTTCGGCTCAGGTCATGATCTCACAGTTCGTGGGTTCAAGCCTCATGTTGGGCTCTGTGCTGGCAGCTCGGAGCCTGGAGCCTGCTTCTGATTCTGTGTGTCCCTCTCTCTCTGCCCCTCCCCTGCTCATGATTTGTCTCTCAAAATTAAATAAATGTTTAAAAAAATGATTCACATGTCATTTCCCCAGGGAAGTTGCTGATACACATCAGGTCCTTTGGTCATACATTTTCACTTTACCATGCATATTTCTTGCCACAACACTTATTGTCATTTACAATAATATATTTCAGTGATGGATTAATATCTGTCATTCTCACTAAAACATGCACTATGATATAGGGTGCTGAAGATGGTATCTCCTTTGGAGGAGGGGAAATGGTGACTTGGACTCATGATCAAGAACAAAAACACTCAACATTCTATGTTAAGCTCTGCCAGAACAGACAGACTATTTACAGCAAATCAGAGTATGTCAGCTACCACATGCATCATATTTTTATCTACTATTTTTTTTGTAAGCAGTATGGCTGTGCTAAAATAACCACCATTTTTCACCACCAGATAATTCTTCATGGAAGTGATAATACATAACATTTTTTAGCTTCGACTGTGTTTTATGTGCATTATCTTATTCAATTTTCATAAGTGATCTTAAGGGCTAAGGGATATTTAAATTCCAGGTTTTTAATTTTTTTAATGTTTATTTTATATATGTTTGAGAGAGAGAGATAGAGAGAGAGAGAGAAAGAGAGAGCGAGCAGGGGAGGGACAGAGAGAGAGGGAGACACAAAATCTGAAGCAGGCTCCAGTCTCTGAGCTGTCAGCACAGAGTCCGATGTGGGGCTCAAACTCATGAACCATGAGATCATAACCTGAGCTGAAGTTGTATGTTACACTGACTGAACCACCCAGGAGCCCCAATTCTTTTTTTTTTGTTGGGGCCCCAAAGTGGCTCAGTCATTTAAGCATCCAACTGTTGATTTCAGCTCAGGTCATAATCTCAGGGTTGTGAATTCAAGCCCAGGGTTGAGCTCCATGCTGAGCATGGAGCCAAATAAATAAATAAGTAAATAAATAAAATTCTGTTTCTTGTAAGTAAGAGCACTGACTAATGTAACCTGCATAATGTGAACTTCAAGATGGTTAAATTACTATATTTCAAGTGTATGGACCTTATTATTCTTATCACCAGTCAGATGAGTTTGCTAAAGGGAAAAAAAAAGGAATATGCTAAATACTAGAAATGCCAGAAGACATCTCTTTGTGTTACAAAATAGGCTTGATATATTTTCACTATAAAGGAAGTCCTATAATTATTTGTTTGTTAAAAAATGCAATGCAATAACTTTTGATGAAGGTTTGATTGAAATTGTTTGTGTGATTGTATACTGTGGTCCAAATACTTTTGGATTTCACAATCTAGTAAAATTTTAAGCCAAATAATAAAATGAAAGTCTTTTCTATTTCATAAAAGAAAAGTCTTGCCGTTTTAACAGCAAAAGATTAAAAAAAACATAAGCTTAGAATAAAAGAGTCATTTAATTTGGATGTGCAAAAATGGTTCTAAGTAGGATATTCATAGCAATACACACTTGCCTCAGGAAACCAGAGGAATCTTAAATATGCAATTTAATATTATACCTAAAGGAACCAGAAAAAGAAGAGCAAAGCCCAAGGTTAGTAGAAGTAAAAAAAAAAAAAAAAAGAAATAATAAAGATGAGAGCAAAAATAAATGAAATAGAGACTAAAAATACAATAGAAAAAACTCAATGAAACTAAGAGCTGGATCTTCAAAAAGATAAACCAAATTGATAAACTTTTAGCTTGACTGAGAAAAAAAGAGAAAACTCAAATAAATAAAATCAGAAATGAAAGATGAGAAGTTACACCTGGTACTATAGAAATGCAAAGGAACATGAGACAACTATGAACAATTATACAGCAATGAATTATACAACCTAAAAGAAATGGATAATTCCTAGAAATAGCATAATCTTCCAAAACTGAAAACCACAGAGAAACAGAAACTCTGAATGAATCAATTACCAGCAAGGAGATTGAATCAGTAATCAAAAATGTCCCAACAAACCAAAGTCTAGGACCAGGTGACTTTACCGGTGAACTCTACTAATCATTTAAAGAATATTTAACACCGATTTTTCAAAAACTCTTCCAAAAAACGGAAGAGAAGGGGACACTTCCAAACTTAGTTCATGAGGCTAGTATTACACTGATACTGAAATCAGACCAAGAGAATATAAAATTATAGGCCACTTTCTCTGATTAATATAGAGGTAAAAATCCTCAACAAAATATTAGCAAACAAAATTCAACTATACATTTAAAAAATCATACACGATGATCAAGTGGGATTTATTCTTCAGATGCAGAGATGATTCAACTTCCACAAATAAATCAATCTGATACGCTGTTAACAAAATTAAGGATAAAAGTCATATGATCATTTCAATAGATGCAGAAAAAGCATTTGAAAAAAATTTAACATACACTTATAATAAAAACTCTCAAAACAACAGGTATAGAAGAAATGTACCTCAACATAATCGAAGACATATATGGCTAGTCTACAGCTAACATTGTACTCAACAGTGAAAATCTGAAAGCTTTTCCTCTAAAATCAAGAACAAGACAAAGATGTTCACTCTTGACACTTTTATTCAACATAGTGTTGAAAATCCTAGCCAGAGCAATTAGGCAAGAACAAGAAATAAAAGGCACCCTACTTAGAAAGGAAGAAGTTAAACTGACACTATTTGTGGGTGACATGATTTTTTATATAGAAAACCCTGAAGATGCTATCAAAAACTGTTAGTGCTAATAAACAAAACAGTAAAGTTTCAGGACACAAAATCAATACTCAAAATATGTTGCATTTTTTACACTAATAAACAGAAAAATTAAGAAAACAATCTTACAATTGTATCAAAATTGAGTTGTATGACCTGTACACTGAAAATGACAGGCAGTAATGAAAGAAATTGAAGAATATACAAAGAAACGTAAAGCTATTCCATGCTCATGGATTGGAAGAATTAATATTGTTGAAATGTCCATATTACCCAAGGCATCTATCCTATAGATTCAGTGCAATTCTTATCAAAAGTCCAATGGCATTTTTGCACAGAAATGGAACAAACAATCCTAAAATTTGTATGGAGTCACCTAAGACTCTAAATAGCTGAAGCAATCTTGAGAAAGGAGAACAAAGCTAGAGGTAACACACTCCCTTGTTTCAAACTATATTACAAAGCTGTAATTAAAATGCAATATTGTATTGGCATAAAAACAGACAGGCACAGATCAGTAGAACAGAATAGAGAGCATAGAAATAAACCCATACATATATGGCCAATTAACTTATGACTAAGGAGCCAACAACATAAAATGGGGAAAGGAGAGTCTCTTCAATAAATGATGATGGGAAAACTGGACAGCCACATGCAAAAGAAGGAGATTGGGTCACTCTGTTACTCCATAAACAAAAATAATTCAAAATGGACTATAGATTTGAACATAAGCCCAGAAACCATAAAAGTTCTAGAAGAAAACATAGGTGGTAAGTTCCTTGATATTGCTCTTAGAGATACTTTCTTGGCTCTGACTGCCAAAGCAATGACAACAAAAGCAAAAATAAACAAATGAGACTACATCAAACTTAAAAGCTCTGCACCATCAAAAAAGGAAATCATCAACAAAATGAAAAGGCAACTTATTGACTAGAAGAAGATATTTTCAAATCACACATCTGACAAGAGGCTAATACTCAAAATATATAAAGAACTCATACGAACTCAATAATAGGAACAACAAAATCCCAAGCAATCCAAATAAAAAATGGGCAGATGTTGTGAATAGATAATTTTTCAAAGAAGATATACACATGCCAACAGGCACATGAAAAGGTGCTCAACATCACTAATCATCAGGGAAATGCAAATCAAAACCAGACACAAAACCTCACACCTGTCATAGTGACTATTATCAAAAAGACAAGAATTACAAGTGTTGGCAAGGATGTGGAGAAAACGGAACCTTTGTGCACTGTTGGTAGGAATATGAACTGGCGCAGCCTCTATGGAAAACAGTACAGATATTTCTCAAAAAATTAAAAATAGAAATAACATATTACCCAGCGATTTTAGGTATTTATCCAAAGAACACAACAAGACTATTTTTAAAAGATATATACACCGCTATGTTTACTACAGTACTATTCAAAATATCCAAGATATGAGCACAACCAAAGTATCCATTGACGGATGAATGGATAAAGAAGGAATACTGCTCAGCCATATAAAAGAATAAAACTTTGCCATTTGTGACAAGATAGATGGATCTTGAGGGCATTACGTTAAGTAAAATAAGTCAAAGAGAGAAAGACAAATATCATAGTATTTAACTCATATGTGGAATCCAAAAAACAAAAGAGAAAACAAAATCCATAGGTACAAAGAAGAGATTGATGGTTGCTGGATGGGAGGGGGCTTGGAGGTGAACAAAATGCAAAAAAGAGATCAATACATACAAACTTCCATTCATAAAATAAGTAACTCATGGGGATGTAATGTACAATATGATGACTATATTCAGTAATATTATTTTGCATATTATGTGACTTTATGTGGTGGTGGGGGGAAATAGACTTATTGTGATCATTCCACATGTATACAAATATTAAATCATTATGTTCTACGTCTGAAAATAACATAATGGTTTATGTCAAATATACCTCAATAAAAAAAGAACTAATATTTAGGAAGTGCTAAATTGGAAACGGGAATTGAACCTCATGTGGCTCAGGCAAAGGATCTTAAAGGTTAAATATTAGAAGCCATTTCTATTGAAGACTAAGCAGAAAATAATAGCCATTTCTGGTTTTATAATGGGATTTGATTTGCGTAGAGCTTTCAGGAATGCACTATGCAGGGAGAGAGGCACTGCATCTTTTTCATGTGCTTCCCTATTGGCAACTGAGAAGCATAGAGATGTAGACACCAATTACCTTAGTCTATAATAGCAAATGATGTGCCCTTCTTAATTCCTTCTCAGAAAAGCGTGCTATGAGTGCCATGTTAACGCCTTCTCTTAACACATCTCTGAATTCTAGATGTACAATGCTGAGTGCCACCCAGTGCTTTTTAATGCTTTCTTCACAGCCTGCTATTTTCAGCTTCATTCTTCACGTTTGTTTTAGCTCTCAGACATGTCAACATGTTCCCTTCAGCACTACATATCATAATAGATCTCTCTGAAAGTGACAAAAAATGCTCATAAAAAAATTCCCATGCAAAATTATAATGCCACACTTTAGAATAAATGCTGTCTTGACTGGTTAACATATTTCCAGAAATATTCTAAAATAATTATCTTCATGCCCCAATTTCCTCATTTGGTTTCGCAGTGCTTTGTTCTCTGACCTTGTTGTGAGTAAAATGACTGCTTCACATATGTTCCATTCTTCTTTGGAAGAGAGAACGTTGTTACTTTCTGAGCATCGCAGTGATGCATGCATCGCAGTTAGGGAGGGCAGCACATTCTCCCAGGGCACAACCCTTCCCCAATATCTCAGAAAGTGACATTTATTTTCACAGGTCATGGGTGTAGCTTTTACCTCATAACATTGTATGGGTTCAGTGCATCTAAATAACACAAGTCTAAGAGGAAGAAAATGGAATGCACAATGTTATCAGTGCCATTCATTCTCAACACAGTGAATGCTGATCCAGGAATGGGGGTTGGCAGGGGCCACAAACAGGGCAGTCCAGAGGGTCAGGAAAAACCTTTGCAAACTGTCTTCTTAGCCTCTGAATTCTCTAAGATGTGGAAAGGCCTAGAGTGGAAAACTATTAGTTGAGTGGGACAGAACACCACTAAGTGGTGCAGCATTTGGTGAGAAAGACTAACTTGACAGCTTTTTTCATCCTGAAATTTTATTATGATCTTTGTGTGTGTGCGTGTGTCTTATTCTCTCTTGATTTTCTAAGGATACATCTGATTAGCCCTTTGAAGATAATCTAATCTAAACTGCAGAAAAAAAGTAATTTCATTGAAAAAAAGCACCTCTGTTCCCAATATCTACCTTTATATGCTATACTGTTGTTACTAGGGAAAACATTTGTGTCATGAATGGAATGGTACCATAATTATCTCCTTTGGTGAGAACTGCATGGTCAAAACCTCACCACATGTGTAAATTTGTGTGTATGCACATATATATATTATATACATATACATTATGTACATAAAATATTTTAACATTAAAATGTATGTATGTATATTGTATATTTTTGTTAATACATATATAATATGCACACATTGGATATTTTATATGTGTACACATCTATAATATTTTAATGTTTTTATAAGCTTGAAAATTTTCCATAAAATATGCAAAGACCTTTGCTTTCAGGCCTAAGTAAAATTTTGCTAACAGCCATCTGGTCACTTGTTTACTCCCTGCCTAAAAGTATATAGCTCTATTTGGAATATTATCTTACATTTTTTGTTTATAGAACCAGTTGTTTGGAGTCCTTTGAAGAAACATTTTTAAATGAATAATTTTCTAATCTCAATACATAGCACTTGGATTTATAAAGATAAGTTACACATAAAGTTATACTATTATTTATTATATAAATGGGACAAACAATTCTGGAAAAAAATGTGGTTATTCATGAAAATGTTCAAACTTTCTAGTTCCAAATTCTGATCTTGTTTCTAAATTCAAAATAAATATGAAAACTTATTTCATATTATGCCCATCCATCTGAAGGTGAATTAAGCATGAAGGTCAGTTAAAGTTACATGGATAACTGATTTTCCCTGATGGCTCACTGGAGAATGACTTAGAAGATACCATTTCAGGTTACCTCTTTTAACACTGAATGTCAGGGAGTTGATAATATTTGATAAGAAGCAGGAGGTGCCTAATTTTTGATTGTTTAATTAAAGTACTCACGTACTAATTTATGTTTATAGAAAATATGTATAGGGTCCTTTTCTCAAAAAATTCCCAGTCTAGTTGGAAGAGACAGCAAAGTCAACAGACATTTATAATTCATAGTAGTTGAGGTAAACTTCCCAAATTAAGGGCCACTTAATTCTCTGGTGGGCTTAGGGATGGATGTCCAAGATCGTATTTCAGTTTATAAAGAGAGTAGAAATTAACTAGGAAAAAACAAGACAGCCAGTGTTCATTAGAGTTCAAGAGAAAATATCTTGCATGATAGGTATTAATATTCTCATTTTCCAATGGAAAAAAAATGAAACTTGGAAAAGACATACAGTTACTATGCGGTAGAGGCAGAATTTGAGCCCAGGTCTGAGTCACTCTAAAATTCATACTATTGCCTCTTTTTGTTTTGTTTTGTTGTTTTCTTTTGTTTTGTTTTAATGGATTCTTACTATGCCAAATCCTCTATTTAAAGAGGTAATACTTAATGCCATAATTAGTGCACTGAACTATATATCTATATGCAGTTCTTAGATATTCTGTACTACACAGTGACTCCATTCAATAGCTATTACAGATACATATGTATGCTATGCAAGTTGTAAAAGAAATAATAAAGAAATAAATTTACAAGGTGCATGCTGTACTTTGATGATGCCAATTTGTTTTCTTTCCCAAATGCTGTTAATGTCACTGTCATCTCTACTGCCAGAGGCATTTCTGTATAACCTGTCTGCTGCCATGCTCATTTAGAAAAGGAAACCTATCAGTACAACAGGATAGGAATTTCTCCCCCTCCCTTCCCACCATGAGCTTCATTTCAAAAAGCTGTTTGTTTTGTCCTAATTGTAATTGAATGAGTCTTTGTCATCCATCAATGTCTGCATTCCACAATCTTCACAATATTGAGGTTGATATCTTATATTCATCTTGGATATAGCAATGGCGCCGAATGACACACATAATAACTCTGCTTAAAGCTAAGTTGGTTCACTCAAGGAGGGGCCAGCACCTGCAGAAATCATGTGGTTGGCCTTAGTCTCACAAGAGCTTCCACAAATTCAGCTCTCTTATCTTCTTGCTCTCATGCAAATCAATGGAGGAAACAAGCAACCTATATTAGAAACACAGGTTCACAGACTGACTAAAAGGATCAAACCCTGCAGTGCAAGTGGTGGCAAGGGAAGGGGTGCTGGCCCCCAGGATTCCTTGATTAATGACTTAGCAGCTTTGGGAACTCAAACCAAACTCATAAGCATATTCAAGATTAATTCCGCATAACCTAATAAAAATGGAGGGAAATGAAGAGAAGGAAGGAAACAGCATGTATGAATGGCCACATATATACCAAACTCCGTACCAGGCATTTTGCTCTGTCTCACTGAGTCCTTACAACTCTGGTAGGAAAGCACTATTTGGCCCATTTTTATCATTCAGAAGTTCAAAAATTGTCCAAGGTCTCATGGAAGATCTATAATTACCATTTGAAGTGTCTCATTCAACCTGCTTTTGCTGTATACGGTAGGCAGGCAATCTGCAGTGGATGGAAAAATGTGTGCTCAAGAGATCCCTCAGGGGCGCCTGGGTGGCTCAGTCCCTTAAGAGTACAACTCTTGATTTTGGCTCAGGTAATGACCTTGCAGTTCATGAGTCCAAGCCCCACACTGGGCTCTGTGCTGATAGCACAGAGCTTATTTGGGATTCTCTCTTTCTCTCTCTCTCTCTGTTCCTCCCTGACTTGTGCTCATACACATGTGCTTTCGCTCTCTCTTTCTAAAATAAATAAACATTAAAAAAAATCCTTCCATCACCTCCCTCTATTTTCCTGCTTATCTCTCTAAACTAAAAATTTCCTGCCACTTGACCATTTTGATCTTCAACAGATCTGATCTAGCTGGTGGTTCTTTTTCTATGCCTATTTAATTCTGAAAGTTCACTCACTAATAACTAAACTTGGGAATTATGTTAGGATCATGTGTCTTCCAAGTGCTCAATACAGAAAACAATCTCTAACTACTGGTCTTAGGTTAAGAAGTATAACAGAGAGAACACCAACCAAATGCCCAGAGTTTTTCTTGACTGGGCTTCTTTTCCAAGCCTGTGTCCTACCTCAGTGATAGGCTAGATGATGTCTTTTTGAGGCTGAGCTCAAAGCTTGCCTTTTCTAATCCTTCTCACACCCTTGTGCTTCTTTTAATTGTTCAGACTATGGTTACCACCCAAGCAGTTTGCAGCCCATATCCTCAGGTCTAACCACTCTAATAGAAAATCAGCAAAAATGAGTAGGAGTCATTTGCATTCCAGAATCTGTAAAAGTGGAAAAATTTTCTGTGTTTCTGAAAAGGATATATAGGAAAAGTCACAGGCAAAAATGGGATGTGTTGGTTTTGCCATAGTTACTATTAGTATTGGAGGAAGTCCTAGTTTCAATAGATCTCAATCTGTCTCCACCCCCCCTTCTTAGGGCTTCTAAGAGAGGGAATGCAATTACAAAATACACTTCTTAAAATTCTAGCTTCAGTGCAGGCTCTCTGGGCTGTCCCTTCCAGCCCATAGGCCTGCCAAGATGATACACATTTATTTGACTACTACAATCTTAGCGTTCTCTGTTCTCTTGTCTGTATGATTTACTGATCTCTTTTTCACTAGTTATTTTTTTTAAAAATGGTTGTTTCACTTCTTTCGAATTTTAACAAGTTATTTCTTCATTTTAAATCCTGCCTTACTACTGCTTGCCCTCAGAGCAAACACACACTTACATGCTACTCTACGAGATTTACCCTCTGGAGCTGCAGGTCTGGGTAGACCTAAATGCTGAAAACACTAGGACTACTATGGCCAAGAAATCTTAATAAACATGAAAGCTGCCGGGATAAATGTAATTATTGCCCCTGTTTTGTTGTAGCTCAGTACATAATTAGTCCTCATGTACGATTTTATTCTTGTCAGAGAGTTAGGGGGAATCGATTGCTGACTGCTATAGTAATGGGGATAATTGAAGGGTAGTTCAAATATCAGTGCTCAGCTACATAAGGTAAGCATTATCAACAGGCTTTATTAGTTTAGTCTAGAAGGTTGTTGTATGTGTGTGTGTGCTATATTTCTTTTCTCTAAAGGATGTGTTAAAATAAAAAATGATGGCCAAGAAGCCTGGTTATGGCTCGCTTCTTAAAATGCCCAAAGAGCTTTAGAAAAGTACCCTGGGAAAATTACTAGCTGTCTGGAACTTTGCCAGGTGATAAGGACCCCCAAATGAAAAGATATAGCCCAGAGTTATGTGAGAAAGATAGAACTGTAAAGATATCATCATAATATTCTCTACTGATACTATATTAGCACATTTAAAGATATAATGGTTATACAGAAGATTGAGAGGTTAAGGGAAGCTTCATGGGATATATATTGTGTGCTAAAATACAACATATGTGAATTGGGACTGAAGTTCAGGAATATAATACATTGGAGAATCATCAGGGAATATTCTGTAGTGGATTCTCCGTAGAGGAAAGGGAAATGAGGGTATTGGAAACAATCAAAATACAGGGTAACTGCCTTCTACCCTAAGGAATAGGCAGGTGTTTAGAAACATGTAGTTATAGGGAAAGATAGCAGTTCAAGTAGACAGATACCACTGATTGCATAAATTGTGACTTCCTAAAAGTGAGAACGGAGAGAAAGTATCTGCCTGGACAGAGTGGTGAGGTTTTCTACTGGGCTCTATATATTTACTGGCTTAAGCAACAGGCTTTGAGAAAAATGTTGAATAATCAAGAGCTTAGAACATAAGCTATGTTACGTTCTTAGAGCAATGTTAAAGTGGTTGATTACAGTATATGGGTTGAATACAGAAATAAGAGTGGTCAGTTGGGGATTATTGATGTGGATAGAGTAGCAATTTGGTTTCTGCTTAATTCTTACAGCAGAGTGTGAGTGTAAAGGAAAGTAAAAAGGAAGGAAAAGTAGAAAAGGCAAAAAAGAGAATAGCCTACTATGTGCAATGCACAGTAAAGTGTTTTCTGTGCTATGATTCTAGGAGAGTAGTTAGATACTAGGCGTGTCAACTCAGAGATATTGAAATTAAGTCCAAGAAAGGACAATGCTCAGTATTTCACGTATGGTTTCCACCTGTAACCCCCATGCTTGGAGTTACTCATCCATATAAATACACCTACCCATGAGTCTCAATTTGGCCTCAAGATCCTTCTCAGCCCAACAATGCAGTTATCCATTAGCAGTTCATCAATATTGATATGAGAGATAAAATCTCATTGCTCTCCCTGACTTAGGTAACACTTCACTGAAATTGGAATGTGAGATGATCCCCCTTTGCTGTCTCTGACTTAAGGTGCTGGCTCTGTAGGAAGGAACTATTTCCATTTCCCATCCCATTTCCTTTTGCAGTCATTTTTTGTGACAAAAGATTATTCTCCAAACTATTTTCTACTGGTGCCAAAGTTTTCACCTCTGAAACTAACCAATAGTGTAATATGGGGGTTTGTGAGTACCCATTCATTTTAAGCAATATTGTTCAAGGAGTTTATGCAACTTGTTTCCTACGTGGATAGTGAGCTGCAAAAATAAATTCCTATTTATTTTACATTCTCCTCAGTGCCTCACCCCTGTTGGAGTACGCAGCAGGTACATAATAAATACTTGTTGTCTTAGTTGAATTTCAAACCTTTCATATAAGCTGTTATGATTTAGCTAAAGAATGTTATAGCCTTTAGAAGGGCTAATTACAGCCTATAATTCGACTGACCTGTGCTGGTTCTGAAGTACTTAGTGGTAATAATACTGTTTTTGCAAGATGGATATTTTACTGTTGAGCCTGTCTGGTTTGAGAGGCTCGCTGTTTTATGGTCTGTGTGTGGTGATCATTTGGATGTAATGATCAAATGGGGGTTGCCCAAATTGATCGTTATAACAGGATTCCACTGTAATTACATTTCCATAAATGATACTCAAATTCACTAGGGAAATCAACAACCCCTTGGTGTGCCTACTTCCAGCACTGATTACAAGTTCAGGTTCTATAGCACTTTCTAAACAAAAGGTAATTAAAATTTTACAACCCATAGTTAAACCAAAATGAAAAGGCAGCTTTTTGTTCTAGATTCAAAAGTGCTGCTCTTTCTAGACATCAGAAGCAATTCAATTTAGAAGAATAGGCAGATGTCTGGATCTCATACAGATTAATACATGCATGTTGAGACAATAGAGAGTAAGCATGTTGGAATAAGAGACTAAAGGGTTAAAAGTCCAGCTGCATTATGTCTATATCTATGTCATATCAGTAAGTCATTATATCTAAGCTTCAGTTTTCTCATCTTTAAAATAGGGATAATACAGTTTCTGCCTCATTAGGTTTTTGAGACAATGAAACAACCTATTGCTTGTGAAGTGCTGATCACAAAGTGCTGGTTGGGCATGTTAGTTAAGTACTCAACATACCTTAGCTATTATTATTGTCATTTAGATTTTCTTTTTAAATGCAGCCATCTTTTCCCTAGTAACACCATAAGAAACAATATATTTATTCCTTTTGCCTTAGCAAAAATTGAATATTTCCAACCCCATATATGCCAATACCTGGCATCCTTAGTTTATTAATTTTTCTGTTCTAGAATTTTCTGGCTTAGCCTTCATGTCTCAGACATATATGATCATGTTCATCTCTACACAGTGGGTATTGTATCTTATCAGATTAATTAGAATATTCCATAAACTTCAGATTCTCATTGTCCTAAAGCAACTATCACTATAAACATGCAAGAGGTCATGGGATGATTCCAAATGCACATTCCCACAGTGCCTTCCCACAAAGGATGCAGGAGGAGGCATTTTCACATCCATCTAAATACCATTATGCCATCAAAATAACATTTAAGATAATGTACCAGCTCTTGAGCCCTTTCCAAATGCTAGGAATACTTCTAAAGCATTGCATTTTAGTCCAGAAATTACTCTACTCAGCAGAAATTCAGCCAACAAAAATCATCCTCTCTAAATAGAAACAAACTAAGGGTAAATGTGTCATCCTTTGCCACCCATGTAGTCTGTACCCCTTCATCAAAATTTATTTGTGGGCTTATTACAAAATTCAAGTGTCAATAAAGCCAGTTATCAGGAAACTAAAAGGATAAACTTGCCAATATTCCCATAAACTGCCTTTTTTTTTTGTTTTCAAGAAGTATATTAAAAAAGAAACTTGTTCCAATAGTAATCAAGACTCAGAAAAAGTAAAAGCTTCCATCCAGACAGACCTCCTACTTTCCATTCTTCCTTTAAATTATTATTTCTGGATTAGTTTAATAGTAAGAGAAAAATAAGAGACCGATTTCCTTAAAACAATGACTTCTCAAACTTTGGGAACTCATATCAAGTCATATTACCTGAACACATTCCTTTGATTAGTTTTTTAAATGAGAATGCCTGCATAGGTAGACTTTTTGTACAGAAGAGGGAAATATTCTAATATTTCTATTTTTTACAGTTTGCTTTCTATAACATACTTTTTTCTTCAGAGTTTTATTTTTTCTGGTTCTTTCTTGACCGTTAGGATTCTTAGTTTGATTTTTGACTTTATGAAAATCTACATTTTTCTTGGTCAGTAATTATTTTATTATATATTTTATGACTTTTATAAAACCAATACTATTTTTGAGCATTAGCATAATTTCCTTTCTTTAAAAAAATTTTTTTTAATGTTTTTAAAATTTATTTATTTTGAGAGAGAGAGACAGAGAGCGTGAGCAGGGGAGGGACAGAGAGAGAAGGAAACACAGAATCTGAAGCAGGCTCCAGGCTCTGAGCTGTCGGCACAGAGCTTGACGCGGGGATCAAAACCACGAACCACAAGATCCTGACCTGAGCTGAAGTCAGATGCTTAACCGACTGAGCTACCCAGGGACCCCTAGCATAATTTTCTTGCTGACTGCTATATTTTACAATGAAGAATAGAATCCATAATGATTAACTCATAGACTAAATTCTCTGTTCTAGAACATAGGTCACTCATTCTACCCAGTGAGTGCTTTCTGGGTCCCATGCTTTGTGTTAAGTATTGGAATTACAATAGATCAAGAGGGAAGTAACTGCAAAAAATGGCAGGGAAGTATACTATTAGTTGAACTGTGCTAGTTCCTTTAATCACATTGTTTGTGTATTAATTGTCTTATGGTGTAGCTTTTGCTACTTCTTGTCACTGAAAAAAACTCAAGATAAACATCAAACTTATTTTTTGAGGTCCAGATTAAATCACAGTTGGAGAGTTCTTTATAAATTCTCCAACATATTTTTACTGATATTATCTGCTTAAAGTGAGCATCTAAGGCAATCCACCAGCCAGCAGAAACTGTTAATAACAAAGTGTTTGATCTTGACATATTTATATCATATATACATCATATACATTACACATTAAAATACATTATAAGGTGCATTGCAACAAATTAAAAAAATTTTAAACCATGTTAGATGGTAATTAATTGACATAAATTGAAGTATTTTTTCCACTGTCAGAAACACCTGAAAAGTCATTAAATTTTCTAGCTAACTCTTCATGCTACTCCTTCTCAACTACCCTTGCCCTCATCCCAAACTTAATTTTTTTTCCATATCTGAGTCAAGTTTTATGTTGTAGGGACATATAGAAACATTTACTCTTTTTTCATTCAACCCAGGCTTTCAAAATAAAACGCAGATGGGAAATGGGGGTTTGAAAACCCATTCTTGACCCTTTGTCTCTCTCCTAATTTCCCTTTGATACCATCATAGTTGACCATGGAGGCAGTCTTGATTTATCTGGATATCGAGACTTAATTTAGTAGGTACCTGAACAGCATGTAACTGTTTCAACAGTGTGATTAATCAAGGTGATAGAAAATATTAAGAACCAGGAAGCTTGGAAATATACTGTGCCTTTCTTTTCAAGTCTAGAAGGAGGCCGATAAGGGTCACAAAAAGTGCAAACCTAGGAGTATCTTTTCAGTACAGGGAGGAGACTATTCTGATCAACATATGATGCTTAGTTTCAGGAAAGACTAATATTGTTGTTCATTTTAGTAGAGGCAGCATTAGTGCCTTCTGCAGTGCTGGGATGAGAACAGTCTGTCTTGCACCTGAGAAACAGGGAGGTTTCATCACACATGACTTAAATACAGTTCCCTGATTATAATTCATTTGATTTACAGTTCACTTGACTCACTGAGAAAGAATTTACTTCTTTATCTTCACTGATTTCCAGTCCACCATTGTTTGAGAGACATCAACCACTGGCCAATTTAAACATGACCAGCTAAGGAACCATCACAATCAATTTAAATTGATACAATAAATCAGATGAGAGAAAGTAAGCCAAAGAATCAGCTTGGTTGTTCTGTACGAGTAGAACTACTGAAATAAAAAAAAAGAAAAGAAAGAGGGAAAGAAAGAAAACAAGAAACAAAGAAGAAAGGGAAAAATTGAATACAACTGTAATACAGTATTTTGAAGAGAGATAATTAAAACACAAAAATGTATTGCTGGAAATAAAATAAGACATATTATTTTACTTTAAAATTTGAAAGATAAATTAACAAAATAATATCATTCAGAAACAATTTAGTCTTCATTTATTTATTCATTTAATAAATAAATCACTCAGAATCTATTGTGTACCAGGCACAGTGTATTAACAGGGTACAAGACAGATGGCCATGCCCTTATGGAACTTATTTTATTAAGTGGGGAGACAGGAAGAAAACAAGAGACCACAATATAAGAAAATGAGAGGTTGTATGAAATACTGTGAAGGCAATAAGAACAGTGCTAAGGTAGGGAATAAAGGGAAAGGTCTCACCTACTTTATATAGAGGTTGTAGAAAAATCCTTTCCATGTAGGTATTAGTTAGCACAGTCCCAAAGAATTGGAGGGATTTGGCAAATGGACATTATTCTAGTCACAGGAAACTAAGTTTGAAATTTCTGAGACAAGAAGGAGCTCAAATTTCCTATGAACTATCAGTACAGGGTAGTTAGAACATGGTGAATGTAAGGAGAATTATCAAGATAAAGTAGGAGAGATAGGCAGTAGGAGAGCATCAGGCAGGGATCTGTTAAGTTATATACTGGTTCAACTTTTAGGCTACAAAAAAAAGTATTTGAATTACTAAAGGGAGATTCTGGCAGTTATCTGGGAAATAGGTAGAGAGGCTATTGCTACAAGAATGGAAATGGACAGGGTAATTAGGAATCTATTGTAAAATGCACTGTGTGCAATGATGTTGGATTGAACAAGGTTGTGGCTTGGAGACAGTAGTAGGATGTCAGATTCAAGACACATTTTGTAGGTAAAACCAACTATACAATATGGTTGGTAAGGGAAATACAGGGATGGAAGATAATTTTTAAGAGTCTGGTTTAAGAAATTGGGTATGTGGTGGTGACATTTAATGAGATCAAAAAGAGTGGAAAAAGAAACCATTTGATGAGGAGGGGGCAAGGTCAAGAATTGATTTCTGGCCATGTTAAGAGTGAGCTGTAAAAGAGTCATAAAAATAGAGATACTGAATAAGCACATATGAGTCTAGGATGCAAAGGAGATTGGCGGGTAGAAAGAAATTTGAGAGTTACCAGTATGCTGATTGTATTTCAAGTTAAGCAATGTATGAGATGATTCAGAGAAGGAGAGAGAGAGTTTGTGGACACATTGTGAGAACAGTTTTTATGTGAAAGAGAACACAACTGGGTAGAAATCAGGGCTTTCTGTAGCTCAAGTGACATTGTTTTCACTTTTTTTTAAGAGAGAGAGAGAATATTAAGCAGGTTCCATGCTCAGCACAGAGCCCAAGTTGGAGCTCAATCTCATGAGCTTGGGATCATGACCTGAGCAGAAACCAAGCATCTTACACTCAACCGACTGAGCCACACAGGCGTCCCTGTTTTTACTTTTTAAGATGAAAAATATTAAGTTGTATTTATTTAGTGCTATGGGTCGGGCACTATGCTAATTGCTTCAAATTAATAAAGTATTTCATCTTAAAAATACCAAGAGGCAAATACTGGTATTTCCTCCCTTAATAGAAAAGAGATATAAAGCAAATGTAACTAAATTATTGAGGGTCCCAAGGCTAGAAATTGGCAAAGTTAAGCTTTAAATCTCTGTAGTCTGATTTCAGAAGCACCATGGTGTATAGTTGCTTGCTGATACAAGAAATACAGAGAAATGAATGATAATACAAAAAGAATTGTAATATGGAGGTATTAGGACTTATAGTACAGATAGTGTATTTGACCATTTCAATAGGGACAAAAGCAAAGAAAACAGGTACAAAAAAGTTACTTGCAGATTTTTTTACTTGGAAGATGAAGATCTCTCCAGAAGCTTCTGTACTCAGAGAAGTATGGTGGTTACCCTGAGTGAAAAGAATGGTAAGAGATACAACAGTTCTAAAGAAAGACAACATGGCAGGAAATAGTTATTTTGGATAATAGTTATCTTGGAAGATAAAATTGAAGAAATAACCATCAATGCAGAACAAATTTACAAAGAAACAGAAAATATGATCAAAATAATATGAGAGGTGGAGGAGAGATCTGGGATATCTAATGTATGAATCATATAATTACTAGGGGACAAAAGGGAACAGATGAGAAATAATGAACAAAGAAATAATAGAATACCAGTTCACTGAACTGAAGAAAAAAAACCCTTGAAATTCAAGAAAGGACCATTGAGTTGAGACATCATTAACAAGACACACACACATATTGTGCTAAAAATTTACAAATTTTAAAGTTTCAGAAAAAAAAGAGTAAAATGTCTTCTACTTCCAGAAGCCCAGCAGAAGCCAGAAGATAATGGAATAGTATTTTCAAAATGTCAAGAGAAAGTTATAGTTAACTTATAATTGTGATTCTAACAAAACTATCTTTACTTAAATATTGGAGATAAGGACATATTCAGAGAAACAAAAAATAAGAATGTTTAAAACCAATAGAAGCTCATGGGAGGAAATTTCTAAAGGAAAGGAGAAAATGAAACCAGAGGGAAGTGTGACAGAGACAGTGTGCTCACCACCCGATTTCTGCTATGAGGTGATAGCAGTCAGCTGGAGGCCATACCAACAGTTCTGACTAATCAGCCATGAGAGGGAGGGATGTGCAGGACCGGTGGCATGTGTAATTCCAGAGCAGCAGCACAATATGATGAGGTCCCTGACTGATTTTAAGTAGAAACAGCTTCTCTCACCTTCATCTGATATTTAGTGTGAATGAGAAATACTTTTTTTATGGGTTAACCCAATGAGATTTCAGCGTTAATTGGTCCCTACTCTATCGCCTGCCTATTTTTTTACAAAAATAAATAAATAAATAAATTAAATAAAACATCAAAAAACTAAAAACAAAACAAAACATAAACCAAATTAAGAAAATGATGAATAAAGGTATTAGTAGACATGTAGGAAAATCTAAAATATTTGTAATTCTGTATTTTAAAACAATGATAGAAGTGTTTAATTTGTAGAGTTAAAAAATATCAGAACTGAGGTAGTATTGTAGCTAATCAACAAAATCTATTGATCTTCTTTCTGGCTCTGAGCTAGACTACATTTTTCAGCTGCTTTTGTAGTCATTTGTAGCTGTGTGACCAAGCTGGTCTCCATGACTTTTTTCCCTCGTGCACTGAGAATGGAGATAGTCTATAAGATCATTTTAAGAATCACATTTCAAAAATAGCAGAACTAGAGCTGGAAGCAGCCTAAACCCTAAATCACAGCTTAAGGTTTAAGACTACCAATATCTGGACTTTAACCTGAATGAGAAAGAAGCTTCTATTATGTTAATTTATCAAGATTTCCATAGGTTATCAAATAAAAACAATTAAAGAATATATAATCTTCTTGAAATGTTCAGCAACTTAAAACATTGACCATAACCCAGTCCATAAAGGAAGTATCAATGAATTTGAGAAAAAGAAATGTCAGATCATTTTCTCTGACCATAGGGCAATTAAATTGGAAAGCAATAAAAATGTCAATTAAAACAAGGCATCTGTTAAATTGGAACTCAGACTTATAAATAACTCTTAGGTCAGAGAATAAATATTACTAAAAAATGTAGACAGTAGGTCTGAAAGATAATGAAATTACAGTGTTTCAAAACTTGTCCAATGTAGCTAAAGTAGTAGCTGGAGGAAAATACAGTTTTAAATACTCATATTCAAAAAGAAGAAATTAAAAAGTAAAGAATCAAACTTAGGGAAGAGAAGGATAAACCCAAATATAATAGAAAACACAAAATAATAAGAACAGAAATCAACTGAAACAGAAAACAAATTTTAAGGAGAACTATTATCATCTCCACTTTTACAAGAAAAGAATTTGAGGCATAGAAAATTTTAATAAAATAATCCAAAGGGAATTCTTTAATAAAACCAATAGGTAAAGCTTTGGTGAAATTAATCAAGAGAAAATTATAGGATGCACAAGTAAATGGAAATAAGAATGAAAAATGGGCCAGAACTATAGCTACAATAGCAATTCTAAAGCCACCATGAGTGAAAATCAGCAGAAACAACACTAATGGCTTTTGCCTTGGTATTGGGTTCAATTTGAAACTCAGCATTTTGGAAGCTGAATAGCCTCATCCCTACTTCACCATTATATCTGACATGCCTGGAATTCTACATTATCTATGCTTACATGATTACATAGCTTTCTATCACAAGTAATAGCTTCCGATCATAAGTAATCATTGTAACTATGTTAATAGGGACAAAGTATATCATTGATGTTTATTGTTGATATCCAAACATTCACTTTCAAATATAGGCAAACATTTTGATAAAACTTGAAAGAAAATTTCCTATTGAGCTTTATATGGTAAATTATATCAATCAACTGAAGTATATAAATGTTGAAAGAATCATTGAAGGAGTAAAATACTGTGGTAATTAGTGATGCTTGTGAGCACTTACTTTTATGTACAAAATGGTTATCAAGAACTAGATATGTGGGGAAATAGTGATAACAAAATCACTAGTATATATTATGTTGGCTACATAATTTTATAAAGAAAAAATGTATGCTTTTTTGATCAAGTATTTGTAAATTTAATGACACAAAACAGAATAATAGGGTTTAGGTTATATGATAATTCTAATCTAAGTAAAATTATTCTGTGTACTAGCTGTGGCAGGCATACTCTTAAGTGACCAATCCTTCCCCCTGACATGGGTCACATCTTTTTATCATCCCCTCTCCTTGGGTGAAGTGGAAGCTATGTCTTATTTATGTCCAAAAGAATATAATAAAGGTGATGAGATGTCACTCTCTTGATGAGGTTACATTAGATGCCAAAGATGATGGTATGTCGTTCTACTTATTACATTATATTTTTTAGGACTGTTTTAGCACTCTAAAGAAAGATGTTCTGTAGCTGGTCTTAGAGAGGCAAACTGCTATATTGTGGAGAGCACTACACAATGGAGAAGGTGAGGTGATGCCTTGAGGAACTGAATTCTGCCAACTGCTAGTGAACCTATTAACCATTCATAATATGTACCATGAAGTGTGGATTTGGGCATTTAAGTTGGTCCAGCATAGCTTGGATTCTTAGCTGTGTGGCTTACTAGATGTATGACTTCTGGTATTTTTTCAAGTCTTCTGAGAATTAGTGTCTGCAATGGCAAAATGAGAACCACGTCAGTTACACTGCAGTGTTGTTGTGAGGACTGGAGATAATGTATGCAAAATGTCAGGCACATAACAGTCTCTCAAATATGATTATTAGCAGAGGTAAGGAGTGCAGGTCACTGACCGCTCCAAGCCTCTGTTTTTCATCTGAAAATAACACATACAATATTGTAGGAACGATTAAATAAGATAAGGGAAAAGAAGGCCTTTGCCTGGTACGTAATAAGTGCTCATTAAGTGGTGGTTTTCCAAATACCAATGCTACCTTTTCTCTCATATGTTCATGATATATATATATATGTTCATATATATATATATATATGTTCATATATATATATATACATATGTTCATATATATATACATATATGAGAGAGAATGCCAATACTAAAATTAGCTCATCCAATGAACTTTTCTAAACATTAAAGTTGACTAAAAAAATAGGATCTATGATCAGTTCTGTAACCACTTTTTATTCTGAGCAAAAATATTCTTCAGGATGTTTCAGAGAATAGTCTATTTCTCTCATAAACTATCATTACCATTTCTCTTTCAGAAAATGAAACCATCATTTCCGGGAAGGAAGTGGATGCAAATATGCATCTTCCACCAAATGTCTCACATCTTACAGATTTCTGCAATTCCATCTCTTACTCTTTACTCTCAGGATTCAGATACACCCATTGTATAATTATATGTTCTTCAAGAGAAATTGATGAGAATGTGAATGCTGAAAAACAGTATCTTGTTGCCTCAGATAAAGCACAATATTTTCTATTTCTACAGATGCCTTGAAAAGCTGGAGCAATCAGTGCCAATCACTCCTCACTCAAAAAGAATGTATAACCCTGATGCCCAGTGCACATTGGTTCTCATCTGTGACCTTAAAGAGCAAACACATACTGCAAAGCTCTAAGACTGCAGATGTAGATGAGCTTAATAGTTCCATCATATGTATGAAGAGCACTTGGCAGAATCAGAGTACTTTTATAAAAACTACCTTCTTTGACCCTTTCAGGCACAAAAGTTATTATTATCCCCGTGTTATTGAAAGACAAAAAAAAATATATGCAGACGTACGTGCCTTTCTCAAGCCCACTTTATAAGTAAAATGGCAGGGTAGCCCTGGTATCTCTTCTCCTTAATGGTGGTTTTCAAAACTTATAATAGATATACCTTCAGACCTTGAGCTTTTGGAATTTGATGAACTTGGGCTTGAGTCTCAGCTCTCTCTCTCTTACCAGCTATGTGACTACAGTCAAGGTATTTAAACTCTTAAAAATTTCATTTTATTGTTTGTAAAATGGGGCTTATGAAAGATTATATTTGTGAAATACCTGGCACTTATTAAAACCTCAAAGTTAGCTCTAATAATGTCATAAGAAAATTTGTATTCTCCTATCTTTATGAATAATTCCCATCTACATAGGAAATATTCAGTATATGATCCCAATTTCTAGTGAAGAGATGGTTCTAAGAATAAAAAATTCTTCACTATTTGTAAAAATGGAATAAATTTATTTTCCCAGGGTTCATAAAAAATGAAACACTTATCAAGTTGAACTTCAAATAATACAGGTTTTCTATGCACTCAAAAAGGCATATTTTCACAGGCAAATGAGGCAAAATATGCCTTTTGTCATTCTAAAAACCCAAGTGGGACAGTTTCAGTGAAGGCTCAGGAATATATATTTTTTTCTTAAATGATGAAAATAGTTTCTCCAAGACCACCTCTATTTTATCTTTACATCTAGAAAAACTTCCCTATCTAGAGTCCCAATCAAGAAAAAATTTAGGGCTATGAGTCACTATAGGACTTGGTAAATGGATGTTTGTCATGATTTTGGATGGTCTTAGCACAATGATTTGGTATTTTGGCATCAGGTAGACAGATATAGCTTCAGAGAAGGAGGAGAGAAATTACATTTCATCAAAGAGAGGATATGGGCAGGCAGATAGTAGGGTGAATAGCTCAAATATTTTACACGAGTGGCTGGTTTTGAAAGTATTTTTTATGCTTATATTTTGAATGTTATGACACATACTGGCAATGTCAGAAGAAGAAATAAATTGCTCAGTGTAGCATAAATGTGATCATATTAAAAAAGTCTTTCACTGTTTTTAATAATGAAAAATAAATCAAATAATGATGTTTCCCTAGAATGTATACTAAGGCAAGAGGTGCCAAAATTAGATCGAGAGGTTTGAATTGTGTCTTAGTCTGTTCTCAGAAGCAGCAACTGGGATAAGACAGACATAAAATTTCCAAAAATTAAACAATGGGTCTTTGTCCTAGTTAGAATGTTAGGTTTTCAGTAAATGAACTCAAAATAAATGAATTCAAAATAGAGCAACAGAACAGATATTGATTCTATTTCAGACTTCTTTGCAGAGAATTGAAAGAATCTATGCACGTCTATTATTACCAAGTGATGACTTCAGTCAGCATCAGTAATGATTCCACTTTTTTGGAACATCTTGTGGATGATAGGCATCATCACTGAACTGAGATCACAATGAAAAGAATCACTGAATCACCACTCATCAAATGGCTCTCAGAGCCAATAATTTTTATCTTAAATGTAAATGAACGAAAAACATATGGAAAGAAATTTAGTTCACAGAGTGATTGAAGGCTTATGGAAGAGCGCCAAGAAAAAGATCATCTTCATGCAATATATTCCAAAGAATCTTTGGTTTCAGACTTCATAGTTTCTAGGAGATTTCCCTGCCTAAAGATATGCATAGGGAGTCCTGTTGTTTCCATTACACTGTGAATACTAGGAGTCTGTTTATAAGCTGGTACAGTTCAGTTTCAAATATTTTTCAGGGCAACATTCCTGGAACACCTTTCTGGAAGAGATTTCAGTCATTAGATACTGACACGAGTAGCCTAACAAGTGAGAGAACTGGTCTCCACTCTGAATGGGGACAAGTGGGAGGGGTATGATCAACAAGGCTGCCTTAGATCTCTGGGGGTCTCGGTTTTTCTGCCTCATTTCTGTGCAGTAGCAAACTATTTTAGAAGTACTTCTCCCACTTTGCCTTTCTTAATATTGTTTCCCGCCTGAATTAGTTAAGGTTATTTGGGTTACATTTAATAACAGAAATCAAATCAAGCCAAAGCAAGCAAAAGGGAAAGAAATGAGGGAACCAGGGGGCAAAACGCCTTAGGGAATGCAGGGCACTCAACCTCTCCATCTTATATCTTTGGTCTTCTTAACACATGTGCTTCATTTTTGACTCTCTACAGTTCAGCTTTCTCCATCTCTTTGCATAGTGGAAAGAAAAATAGTCATTTCTAAACCTAAAATGATTGACTGCCTCTCAGCCTTTATTACAAACTCCTGAGACAGAAGTAATCTGATTGCTCTAGTGTTATTCAGGAGAACTTCCCCACCTGTCCAGTTGCCTATGTCTAGGGCTGTAGGGTCATACGTGGCAAACACTGTTATCAGATCTCAAGGATGGGGATGACGTGTGACAAGCAGTTCTGAAAAGATGGGAGACTGAGTTGAGCATTTGCCCCAACAATTGTTTTCTACATTTTATTTTCCATCAGCATGAAAGATAGATTAATATAGATGGGAGCATTCTATAACCTTTTAAAAAATATTTATTTATTTTTGAAAAAGACATAGAGCAAGAGCAGGGACTGGCAGAAAGAGAGGGAGACAGAATCTGAAACAAGCTCTAGGTTCTGAGCTGTCAGCACAGAGCCTGACATGGGGCTGAAACCCACAAAGCACGAGATCATGATCTGAGCCAAAGTCGGACGCTTAAAGGACTGAGCCACCGAGGTACCCCTTTATATCCCTTTATTTTGAAACTCAAGCCTTCTCCCTCCTGCTCCTGTGGAACACTATTTTTATTTTCATTATTAACATGGCCACAACAAACAAAGGGTGATATAGAGAACAGTTTTGTAGTGAGTTTGCATCCCACAAAGTGCTGAGTAAGCAACTATGGTAATTAATTATTATGCTCCATGTGCTCTTGTCTTTCTTAGCATAGCTCTGAGAACTTAAATGATCTGTTCTAGCTCATTCTAACCATGCTAGAGTATAGCTGAAAAATCGAGAGGGAAAGAATGCCTCTGGTTCACTATATGATCTGTAAGACACAAACTTTGAATAAAGAATGTTCTAATGATAAAAGCAACAAAATTGTGAGAAATTTTGAGATGATTTATTAAGCCTTCATTCCTAAAAGGTATATTATCATGTCACATTTCCATATGTTGCTGTGTTATGCAAAGAATAGTTAAAATTGTCATCAAGAAAAAGAATCACATATCAGATAATTAAAATGTGTAAGATGCAGAACTATGTCTACATGATTTACAGTGCATTTCAACAGTTAACTTTTATTAAGCATTGCAAAGAGGTTACATAGTGGATGTAGGCGTTGGAATGTGCTGGACTCCAGTCCCAGTTATGCTCCTCAGCAACACAATGGCTGATGCACACTTTTAACCTTCTCAGTTTCTTTATCTTTATATGTAAGTAATGAAATATGCTCCATAAGACTGTTGTAAGGATTAAAACAGGTTATCTCCTGGTCTCTAGTACATAGCATTAGGTATTTTTTTTTCACTTTTTACAACTCTGAGTAGCAAACATAGGCAAAGGGCTAGGTAATTACATGTTGCCAATTCTGAAAATCAATAAACATAAGACAAATTGTCCATGGTTACATGGATGTGTTGATTACTGCTTAGACTTCTTTGGTTACATTTAATCACAGAAATCAAATTGATTTCTTTTTGTGAACAGAAAGCAAAAAGATACGGAAATAGGAAGGATCTGGAACCAAGAACTAAAAAGCCATGCCAGCTAGGGCAGAGCAGGCAGGTCATCCCCAGTGTTTACCTTTCCATTCTTCTTTAGTCATCAAATTGTGACTTTTAGCAGGGTTCATCACCACCAGGGACAAAGACCATATTTTATCTTCCTTGCAGCTATGTGTGGTCCATTAGCCAGTGGAATGCTGGCAAATGTGCCTAGTGTTCAACTACCAGCAAGTTCTCCTCAAGTGAAGTATTCTCCCCTTTTACCTTTATGTTTTCTGTGATGGGAAAACAATGGCTGGGGTTTCAACAGTTTGGAGCTAACGCCATGATCTGAAGTCAGAGGAATGAGACAGAAGGAACCAATATGGCACTCTGGGCCATCACACCAACCTTAGGCTACATCTTCTTTGAGGGTAAGAGGGAAATATATTATCTTAGTTAAACCATGGTCATTTTTTTTTTTCTGATACTTATCATCAAATTTAACCCTAACTGGTTTTATCAGGATTATCCAAACAGGAAAGTGTACTGAGTACCTGTTGTAGCCTAAGGATAGTGCCAGGCTTTGAGGTCATGCATCATGTCAGGTATTCCTGAGGAATTCTTCAGCTAACTAGGAAAATAATACACATATATTAAGCAAAACAAATCATGATACAACCATCATTCAAAGATGGCGGAGATACTAATATGATACAAATATACCAAGGTTTATGAGGTGAAATTTATAAGCAGGGAAATGGCGGCGCATATACAATGCTTCAGACTTGACTTTATAAACCTCAGCAAGGTTTGCTGAGGCCCAGTGGGTCTAGGCTGGAAGTAGCGCAAGAAGCATCTCAGTAGTAAGGGACCTAGACCTTCTATGTGCTGTACTTTAGAGGATCAGAGCCCAGAAAACAATGAAGGTCCCTGGATGAAAAGATGGTTTTACAACAGAAGAATCCCCAGAGCTAAGCAGCACTTATCAGCCTATAGTGCATGACTGAATAACCCCCAGGCTAGCTTGCTTGTCTTCAATGACCTGCTTGCCTCACCAGTCACCTCTGGTTCAGGTGACACCATTGTATGGTGTCCCGCACAGGAAGAGCCTGGTTAGGTAATTCCCCAGAGTTCTAAGAGAAGCACTGTGAGAAATGGATGAATGGCAGTGGGGCTGGGAAGAGTCTGGACCAAACTGAGTTGGACCAAATGTTTAATAGGTTTATTTAATGAACATATATAGAACTCACTATTGGCCAATTATTAATTCACTTAATCTTCACAATAGCTTCATGAGGTAGATACTGCTATCATTCTCATATTTGAAATGAGGGAACTGAGACACAAAGATGTTGATAGCTGTGTAAGATGGCACATGTAGAGTGCACTGAACTAGGGATTTGAACCAAGGCAACCAGGTGCAAGAGTCCCCCCACCCCTATGTTGTGTCCCCGTACTGTCCCCTAGTTAGGGAAAACAGCTAACATGAACTGGTATGTGTGCTCTGTGCAGTACTGTGCTAAATGCTCTATGTTATTTCTCTTAATTCTCACAATAACTCTAGGAAGTAGATGCTATTATTAGCCCCATTTTTTAGATGAGCATACTACCAATCAGAGAAATTAAGTTAATCATCCCCAAAGTCCAACAGATTTAAAATGAAACAGCTAAACTTCTAACCATGGTCTCATAGACTTCAGAGTATGTGCTTAGAACCACGATACCCTATTAAAGAATGTGCAAGATGGATGAAGGAAGAGAGAGAAGGGGACATTAATGTAATTCAAACTGGGTAGAGGAAGGAACTTGAATCTAAACATGGGAGAGCCAGGGGCAATGAGAATCTGTACATTCCTGTATCATTAATGCCATAATTTAGTCTTCTTTTTTTTTAAGGTATGTTTTATTCATTGGTATAAATATAATCATAAACTGCACTGCATGGGAAGTTTATGAAAGGAGGGGTTTCAACTGCAGGAGATCTAAAATTAACAAAGACCCCTTCTGAAGTCTAGCTTGGGAGGCCCAAAATTTAAATTTATACCCCCCAGCTGGACTGGAAAAATATAAAAGCCAAATGACCAAGTTAGCCTTGGAATCCTTATATTGTCCTCCAAGAAGCATGCGTTCTGATTGAGTGTTGAGCACAGCAGGAAATATCATTACAGACCTAGAATCCAGATTTCTACCAGAAAATGCGAAGCATCTGGCAGTTTTGAAAGGTAATCTTTCCAGATTTACTTTCACATAAACTATACTCCACTACAGCACTAGAAATCATGGGGGAAGATTGTTTTTAATATAGTGGTTCAGAGAACAGCACAGGGAAACTTAAATGAAGACTGCATTTCGTCTCCAGGTCTTTATTAGCAAAGATAGCACCCTAGACCTTACTTACATGTTAAGAAAGGTGGGCTCACTAGGAGAGTCTTAAGACATTTCCCAATGCCTCCTAGGTAGCACATTAAAATTTCTAGGGAATTCTGTGGGGCGCCTCTTTTCTGAAGCAATTGGCCATTGATTACCCATTAGTTTGGTGGTTGTTATTTTTCTCTACAGGAAGCTAACTGAAGTTTCAAATTATCTTCCACGACTTTGCTGTGAGCACAGCACTGAGTTCCTTTTTTATTAGTTGGAAAGACCAGTTTCTGGTTTTGCTTTTTGTTTTTGTTTCTGTTTTTTAAAATTACATCTCCAGTTTTAAATCCATGTGGATTGAAGGGAAATGCATTGTTTTCTTTTTCTTTATTCTTTTTTTTCCTTTTCTTCCAGAAATAATGTGGATTGAGCTATGCATAAACAATCAAGAAAAAAATTGTCATTGCTTTCATTGCACTCCAGACGTCTCTCAGATGATTTCTCTCAGCACAAATCCTATTATAAGCAAGAGAAGGTCAAAGTATAGATTTTAATCTTGGAAGGGGAGGTAGACAGAAACTAGAGCAAAACCAGACAACTTGAGAAATTCTCAATAATCAGTGTTCTCAACATCATAAAATGGAAACAGGAGAGCTTAAAAAAAGACATCTTAGAAATAGTCATTTATAGCAGAATGCACAATGTGAGATGTTTGAACTGTGTGTAAAATATAAAAGCCAAGCTGAAATTTTACATTATCAAGATTGTTAGACAACACTACATTATTGTTTTTACAAAAGCAGAGCATGAATTTGGATCTTAATTACAATGAAAGCAAATGTGTAAAAGAAAAGTTTATTTCCTGTTGTTGTTTGTCTATAATTGATAGTGTGACAAATAATTGCACCACTATTGTGTATGGCAGATAAGTAACTTCGGTAGAAATCTTGCCCTACACGGCAACCAAACAGCTGTTTATCATTGGCCTAATTATCAAGTTAATGAGATGCTAATTTCTATATGCATAAGGCATGCATGAGCAAGTACTAGTGTATGCAAAACAGGGTTTGCTGACAAACTTAATAAATAACATAGCAAGGTATTGGTAAATAAACACAAATAATTTTAAAATCTAGGACTTAGCACATTGGGAAACTGTACAACCCCAGGACGCATGGCCAGCCGTCTACTGTCTTTAATGCATAATACAGTGCTGACAGCAGCCTTCTTTCACTTGGTAGTCTTGATTCAGCTCCTGCCGAGTCTATAGAACTCCTATTACAGTTGCTCAATGGGGGCAGAATCAGATACACTGTGCAGATTTATGGATGGCTGTTTCAATCCCTATGGGATTGTGGTGCCAGGCTTCCAATTTCCCCAGCACAAGGTGGGATGCCCTTTTTTAGGAAATTAATATTATCAGGAAAAACTCTCCAATAAACACTGCAGTGAAATATGCTTTTCCCCTTCTCCCAGTCAACAGTGCCCCTATGGGAAGGTTTGTATAACATCCAGATTTGGGATGTTATTCTTATTCACTTGAAGAGAGGAATCATTTTTTTAAAATAATAATAACTGTGATGGGGTAGTAATAATAACACTTAAGTAGTTAAACCAAACAGTAAAGCACGTGACAAACTGCAAAATTTGTCTTTAAGTCCTGGAGTAGCAAGAAGGAAAGTGATTTGGGTTTTTTTGAAGGTAGAATTTGAAACTTTTGAAATGGTTAGAAATACTGACTTATACCATCTTCTTGTCAAAGAATGTAAAGTCAGTAAGAGTGCTCTTTGGGGGCAACTGATCTGTCATCACAAGATCTGCCATCACCTTGAAGACTCACTCACCCTTCTCTGGTCTGTACAATATCACACAGAAGAAGAAAAGTGGTACATCTAGAAAGGCTGCTTTGCCTTTAGAGCAGAGCTACACAGCCTGATACTCAACTTCCCCTTATTCCTTTTTTAGAATGCAGCCACAAGCATGGTGTGTTGAATAACTAACAGTGAAAACAAAGACTGGAGATGTCACCAAGAAAGTGGATTGTGTCTTTTTTAATAACATGATATATGATAATCCTGATTGAGAGGTGTGGAGCAAGGTCATGTTTAAAGTTGTACCATGGTTTATTTCCTAATTTGAAAACCTACAGAGGTGCTAAGTGAATGAAGGTGCCTGTATTTACTCAGCATGCAAACAGGTTGTAGTATGCTCCTAGTCATAGTTTGAATCTCTATTACTGAAAGTAACCAAGTTACAACAGCTGCTTCCTTCATTCTAATGACATTATTAGTAATGATAGCTCTACCTTGCATTTCACGTTTGTCACATGTTGATTTACAGAAACTGTACAGTAAACCTGAGGGTTTTGACTGCCTGTAAGTCAGTCTTCTCATTCTACAGGTGTAGTTATTGAAGCCCATGGTATAGAGATTGCTTGTGACATAGCCAGGACCAGAACTTTGAAACTTTGCTCATTCTCCCTCTCTTTCTGCCTCAATAATCAAGCTGAAAAATGATCAGGGTATTTAACATAGGCATGCTTTGCAAATGTGCTTGTAACAAGCAAAATGGAAAAGTGTCTAATGTGTGACATGATTATAAAATGGGACTTTCTGATTTTTCTATACACACTAGCAATTAGTCATGCACCCTCAGGGAATAAGAATACAATTCACCTTATAGGACCATAATTCTCTGCTATTATCAAAATACTCTGTTTTCTTTCTTTTTTTAATGTTTATTTATTTTTGAGAGATTGAGAGACATTGAGAAAAAGTGCATGTGAGAGAGAGAGAGCAGGGGAGGGGGTGAGAGAGAATCCCAAGTGGGGCTCAATCCCAGGAACCATGAACTCATGACCTGAGGAGAAATCAAGAGTCAGATGTTCAACCGACTGAACAATTCAGACGCCCCCAGAAAACTCATTTTCTAAGATAACTTTTTCCTAATCACTCAGAATGGACTGAAGAATCTTCTAGAGACTCCAACTCATTCACTTCAAAAAAGCACCCATTGAGAACTCACCACACAATAGGAATTCCAGAAAGCTCGGCTCTATGTTTTGGGGGTGTATCCTTCAAAGTGGAAGATTAGGGCCATTTTCAAGGAATTCAGTTGCTGTTGGAGCAAATAATGCAGTAGGAATTGCATGGCTGAGTCCATTAGGTTGATCAAATCCAGGTAATTTTACAGAATAATTTGATTCTGTTGGCTTGGGTCAAACCTGCCTTAATGAATTCTCACGGACAAGTTTTAATTCTAATTGTTTGAGGCCCAGAAACAAAGCAGTTGACTCTGAGATTTTGGAGGTAAGATAGGAGTACACACACAGTCTGGAGTTCTCAAACGTTAGCATGCATCAGATTAATTTGTAGCGTTGTTAAAAATGCAGCTACTAAGAACAAGTCCCTGGCTTTCTGAATCAGAGCCTCCAAAAGAGGGACATGAACACCTTCTTTCTTAATAGTCTTCATAAGTAAACTTAATATTTACTAAAGTCTGAAAATCCCTAGGTAGGTCTTTGAACTCCATAAAGACAAGAACCCTCCTGTCTCATGAAGTTCTGAATCATCTGAATAAATATTCTTGAATGAATTTAGGAAAAAGTAGAAAATTAAGAAAGTATGACAAAACCAGAGAAAAGAAGAAAAGAGTAGGATGCACTCAAAGCAAATAGAGATGCATTAGGTCAAAGTTCCAGGATGACCAAAATCTGAACAGCAGCTACGAACAAAGAAATCCCCTAAATAAGTCCAAAGAAAAAAATAAGTTCCAAAGAAAAAAATTCACATGGTCTTTGCATAACTGAGCATGTATGAAAACCAGTGTGCTTGACCAAGCAAAATTTCACACCAGCTGCCTGATTTCTTCAGATTAGGATGCACTTTATTCACATTTGCGTATCTCTGAAATCAGGAGCCCCTCCCATTTTATGCATCTTTTACTGTCCTCGATTGAACTCTTATTTCTCCTTCTTCTGCAGAAGATTTTGTGTTTGTTCTTGCCAGTCACCTGAGGGCACTATCAAGCTGAGACCACTTCAAATTAAATCCTCTACTGAGGATTTTTGGACCGCATGAGCACTGTGACTTCAGACTGCATACCTGCAAAAGACTGTAGTTCAAATTTTCATGGGAGATATTTATTCCCCCTTCCTCTATCCAGTGTCAATGTTGAAACACAAGTTTCCCTAACTGTCCCTTTCTGAACATTGGGTTTAATTCTTATGTACTTCTGCAGTGAGGATTTAGGATGGATTTTGTAGATCTACTGTTAGAATCCCAGAATATGTGCCTCTCCCTCTCTCCCACTTTTTCTCATGCTCTATCTTTGTTTTTAGGGAAACACTGACTATTGTACCTTGCAATCAATAGCATTAACATATTGGTTCTCTCCACTGAGATTCTCTAAAATTCACAGTTGAGTAGTCCTAAGTCTATAGGGAGAATAATAGGAACGTCTGCACCTGCAAATACACTTGTGGCTAAAAAACAAAGTTCAGGCCCAGCCAGCTCTTTTTGATTCTGTCATGTGCTAGAAATTGAGGCAGTGGCACTCAGATTTCATAGGCCCCTTGAGGTTGTGGTAGTGCTATCTGCCACATTCACAGATTCATTGTGAGATCATCTTTCTTGTACAATGCTCAGCATCTGCTAGGTGCTCATCTAGTGTTTACTGAACTCCATGTTCTAGAACATGACTGTCTAAACACTACTTGATTTGGCTCAGCACACAGAACAAAAACTCTCCTCTTGTTGGCTTCTGAGATCTGTCTGGCAATCACTTCTGGGCAACATTAGGAAATTATGCATGGTTTCTGGGTAAATGTTTTAATAAAATTCTTAACATTTGCAGAATTTGTTTTAAATGTTGTTCTCTTGTTGATGCAGCTGTTGGGATCAGATGGATTTCTGTGTTTTGCTTTTGTTTTGTCTTTCCCCCAAAGAAATTGTTATAAATGCTCACTTGAACTAAAACTGATTTTTTTAAGAATATAAAATGCATTTTAAATGGTGATGGCTGGATTGATGATTCTCTGGCTTAGCTCAGTCTGTTCACTGCCCCTCCCTCAACAAGACAAGCCAACATTCTGTGGAGTACTCGAGATGCAAGCTGCATTTTCCCCCGCTTTCATCTGTTATTACTCTATTACCACTAAATTTGATTTTCTTTGATTCCACTTTTCCCCCCAAAACACAAATTCCACATTTATCTTTCCATTTATTTTTTCTTGAATTTTCATGAGGTGAGGACCCAGCCCATAAAACTCTGTGGCCCTGCAGCTGTCTCTTAATATAACTACTTTGAAGTGCCCTTAGTTCCACCTACTTCTTCCTCACCAGCTGCCAGCCCACCAACTCTGGAGGAAACTTGAAAGCAGAAGAGCCTGTGTGATCGGCAACAAAGCAAACTATGAAGGAAAGACTAACAGTATTATCAGCTCCATATATCTCCAGTTTCTAAAAGAAGTGGTGTGTTAGTCTGTTTAGGCTGCTATAACAAAATACCACAGACTGAGTAGTTGATCAACAACATGAACGTATTAGTCTAAGTTCTAGAGGCTGGAAGTCTGAGATCATGGTGCCAGCATGGTCAAGTGAGGGCCCTCTTCCAGGTTGCAGACTTCTTGTTATAGCCTCACACGGCAGAAGGGCCTAAAGAGCACAGGTGGAATCTCTTTCGTAAGAGCTCTAATCCCATTCATGAGGGCTCCATCTCATGACTTAATTCCCTCCTAAAGTCCGCACCAACCAATACCATTACCTTTGGCAGTTAGGATTTCTTTCTTTCTTTCTTTCTAATGTTTATTTATTTTTGAGAGAGAGAGAGAGAGAGAGAGAGAGAGAGAGATCAAGCATGAGTGGCGAGGAGCAGAAAGAGAGGGAGACACAGAATCTAAAGCAGGCTCCAGGCTCCGAGCTATCAGCACAGAGACTGATGCAGGGCTTGAACCCATGAACTGCGAGATAGCGCTCAACCAACTGAGCCACCCAGGTGCCCCTGGCAGTTAGGATTGCAACATGAATTTTGGGTGGACATATTCAGACCATAGCAAATGGCAATCCTATTATGTTAGATAAACTCAATCTTCTCCTTAGGTTCTACCATATGGATAATCCGTTTTATTTTCCCGAATTCCTCCAGTAACTTGAAATACAATATAACCTCTTCCTTCTCTCCTTTCTTGCTTCCTTCCTTCTTCCTTTATTGTTTCTTCCTCTTAATCACTCCCTCTCTGCTTTCTTCCTTCCTTATTTTTCCTTTTGCCCAGAATTCTATGACTTGGACTAATTGAGGGTCATTTTTTTGGTAATGGTGATCATAAATCACCAACTGTCATCTCTAACTATATATCACATTTTCTCCTAAAGGCAAGTATGTCAAAGCATATTTGCCCATGGTCATCACTTCCTAAACTCCATACTCTTCAGGTCTTATAATGAAATAAAACAAGAAACATATGTTTACATAGTTGCATTTGGTCTTTCAATAATTGTGGTGATAAGAATCTCGACAAATTTTGCAACAATATCTAACATTTTATTGAGCTCATACCTAGGTACTGAAACTCAAAATTCTTCACATGGATTTTCTTCAGTAATCCTGTGAGGCAAGCACAGTATTTCCAAGTTGTATAGATAAGAAAATTGAGCCCCAGAGAAGTTAGGTAACATTGCCAAAGTCATGCAATAGTTTGGGTTATGATCTTCATATGACTATCCTGATATTTGGAGCATTTTTCGTTAAATAAATATAAAATTCCATAAGTAAACACATAAAGAACTTTCCTGTAATAGAGAGCATGCTTAAGAGAAATAAATTGGCTGTAGATTAGATGGATATAGTTTGAGACACTTACTAATGAGAGAAGATCCATGCTCTCAGCTGTATCATTATGTCTCCAGGACCAGGAATAGTCTAGCGGCTCTGTAAGCTGGACATTATTCTTTGGGAAGCCTTGCTTATGGTAAGGTTAACAATTTATTAAGGAGGCACACCTTGTTATTCAAAGATCATTCACTAGAATGTTTACTATTTCTAAGAATTCTTCAGCAGGGCATAATTTTCAAGATAACACTGTTCACTCCATGCCAGAGGATGCTTGGTGGTCCTTGACTAGGTAGTTTAAAAACTACTTTACTCACCACCATATCAACCCTTCTCTCCATGAATAGCCCCTGGAATGTATTTTATTTTCCTAAGCAGTTCCTGTTAGTCTTTTAAAAGCATTCCCTGTGATGTTTACTATACAGATAATGGTGCCTTTTTGACCTTTATTCATCATAGGCTGATTAACAAGGTATGATTCTCTTGAGATTCTCTCTCAGCCTCTTCCCAATTCATTTTTCCTATATCAGTCACTGAGTCCTTGACACCTACTTTCTTTTTCCCTGTCTTTTAGACTCTTGCACAATTCTGCATTCCTAGAGCAAAATATTCAGGTGTTTTCCTCCATATTTTTGCATAGGCAGATCCCGAGGATCAGAACAGACAATCCCAGTAGCTACAGGGATTGGCTGCTCCAAGAGTACTTTAGGGATGGAATAAATGATGCCTCCTTCTGGGTTTTCCCAATACACTTGGTGATTCCAGTTCCTTCCTCTGTGAAGTGCTCAGGAGGCCCCACAGAATAGTTTTGATGAAGTTTTGGGGTGATGGTGGGGTTTGGAGCCAACAGCCAAGAAAGAATTCTTGAAAGACATCTTTGGTGCAAAAAGGTGATTTTATTAAAGCATGGGGACATGACCCATGTGCAGAAACAGCTGCACTGGTGTTGCGAAGAGTGACTGTTTATATACTATGGAGTTGGAGACGGTAAAGTCGAAAGGGAGATTTCTGGAAGGACTTTGATAAGCTAAAGAGAACTCTTAAGATGCCAGGGGCCTTGCTATTGTCAAACTAAGGTTTTTCTTCTAGTGAGACAGTAACATTAGGACTGTAGGGGGTTCCTGGAGAAATATTATACTCTGTATTTGCCTTCAAGTATTTGTCAATGGGCTGCAGGTCATAAAGAAATTTAATTTTACCTGCCATTTCCTTCTTGCCTTTGTTCCCACATTGCTATGGAGGGAAGGGTGATATTGGGGTTCCAGGAAAGTTAGTCTATAGGTTTTCTGGAGATTAGGCTATTGATAAGATTGCCTTTTTCTTGTAATTTACTAAGATATTTGTAAACTGATGGAGACCCATGTCCTGTATGACTGTGATCTTTATCAGTTATTTGTTTTCTTTCTTTTCTCCAGTTCTTGGGCAGCCAAGGGTGCCTGAGGAATATCACACATATCCCATGTGGCTGGAGGGGGTGGGGTAACATGCTAGGTTGTACTTTGCCCTCAGCCTGCCTTATGCTCCCTCATCAGTTCCACCTAGATTAGTGAATCCCTCTATAGTTTCAGTTAACTGAGTTCTTTTAACAGATGGCTCACAAACATACCTATGAGAGCAGGAACTAAGGCTGTTAAGATAACTGTGAGGTGGCAGACCCTCCCATGTGTTTTATACAAGCTATTTTGGAATTGGAAATTAAGAATTGGCTATTTTGTTAGTAAAATAATCTTTTGTCACTGTTTTTTTTCCTAGAGCCACTAAAGAGTTGTGTCAGAGTCACTGTTTTTCTCTCTTCTTTCAGTAGCTTTTAGATATTTTCCAGAGTCAGAAACTCCTCAGTTCCTCTAGTCATTTAAAATTATTTCCCCAACAATGAACATGTTACAAGGCCTTGCTTCTCAGTCCTCATATATAACCCATTACATTTTATTTGATGATGTAAACTATATGAATTTCCAACTGATTTACAGAAAGGGAGAATTAAGCAAACCCCAAATTCAGAGAACTGTTTTCTTATTTCTAGATGTTGTTGAAATTATATATTACAAAATCCTTAATTCAGGGATGATGAAAAACAGGATAGACTAAGAATCATGCATAATTTCACTCAAATAAGGTTTCTTTTAAAATTTAAATCTATCAAAACAAGACAAAATATTAAAAAATATTCTTCTTATAACTTGTTTTAGTGATCTTTCAAGAAATGTATTTGAATCACAGTGATATCCTTTGAACAATCAGTAAATTCTACTAGACAAAACTCATACACATATTGATCCCAGGTAAGCCACAATGGTCTCCTTCCACCCCAGCCTAATTTCTATGTGTAATGGATCTACATCTGCATATGATAGGTGATCAATAAGTATTTTTTTTCCTAGGATGAACCAGAATTCCTAATGGGCTAATCCTAGCAAAACCAAATAAGGCCAAGTGGAAAGGGACTGCACCTCTCAGGGGCTATTATTTATGGGAAAGGAGGTGTGAAAGAACTGGGTGGAGAGGTTCCTGGAGGGGATATTGCCTGAGGCCTTCAGAGGAGTAGGTGACTTGGAGTGTATGACTAGGGGGGAAGGAGCTGTGCCTGGTGGATGGGGAGGGGGGTGGATGGAATGAATAGGAGCAGCTGCAGTGAGAAAATGGCTTCAAGGGAACATTAGGAATTTTCCTATGGGAAGAACTCTGCAAATTTTTATACATTTTTATACTGCCACTCCAAGAAAATTCATAATAAAAATCAATTACTCTTCAACAATTTTGAAAGTCAATCCCTATAATTTTGAAGCAACACCACTCTGAGACTGGTTTAGAGTAGCTCAGTTTCTTTTAGGTTCCTGTAAGATCTATTTTACCTCCCACCTCCCACATTGATCTCAACACTCATACACTGTCAATTCTCTGAGGTCAATGTATCCTGTTCCTCAGGAAGGGGTCAGGCTGAGAGAAGCCCCTTTCTGACCAAGTCTCACTCACTTTTAACAGGATCGGTCCTGGAAGAGTTGAGCCAGTTGCAAGTGCTTCTGGAGAAGGATGAATCCAGGGAAGGCACAAGGTGCACAGGTTAGACCAGACACAAGTTGCATTAAACGTGAGTAAAATAGATTGGCAATAGGAGTTCAATGTGGAATAGTTGCTTTAGTTTCTGGTTTCTGTAGGTGGGAAGACTCCTGGCTGAATGAAACTCAGAACTTGAGCTGTCTCTGCAGCTAACAGCTTGCTAGCTGGGTTTCAGGATCCAGGGTGCAAAAACAAAGAAAGATCTGATTTGTTTCTTGGTTGCAATCAACTGAAATAAACTAAACCTGGAGCACCTTGGGCGGGAATGAGGAAGTTGGGTTATTGCTGCCACTATCAGTCTATAAAGGATGCTGCACTACTTCTGCTCAAATGAATTCTGAATCATCCATGCTCCTTTGAACATTTATTTCAAATGCCCTGGCAAGAAGAGTCAAATGGGACAAATTTAAATCACATGTGAGTTCCCATTAGCTGCTTTTTTTCTATTTTTAAAACAGAACATATCTTTTTCTCCTTGGTTGTCCATCAGGGACCCATCTTTTATCAAGACTTACACAATGGTGGATTCCATAAGCACATGAAGTTTCATATGTTTTTATTTTTATTTTATTTTTAAAAAATTTGTTTGTTAATTTTTTTGAGAGAGAGAGAGAGAGAAGAAAAGAGCACATGAGCGAGTAGGGGAGAGGCAGAGAGAGAGGGAGAGACAGAATCTCAAACAGGCTTTGTGCTGTCAGCACACGGCCTGATGTGGGGCTTGAACTCACGAACCATGAGATCATGACCTGAGCCAAAAGCAAGAGTTAGACGCTTAACCCAATGAGCCACCCAGACATACCAGTTTAAGAATTTTTTTAAAAATCCTTAACACGATTAAAAAGAACACATGAATATTAGGTCATTTACTAGCACTTAAAAAATGGGGCTCATTTATAAAAACACAACACATAGAACAACAGGGGCTGGGGAGTTAGAGAGACCCTGTTGTCAGAGCTGGGCACTGAGTCAAGGCTGATCTGGTAGCAACTGGTTTCTGGGTATGGGTCTTAATCTGGAGGTGCGTAGCATCTCTGGCCACATGGAACATTTTATATGGGGACTTAAGAACATTGTTGAGACTGCTAGTTCCCAGACTGAGGCCAATCAAAAGCAGTGATGGTAAAGACTTTAATATGGGATTCAGTAGACCATTATTGGCATTTTAATAAATGCTACAATAAGTTACATCAAATCTACATTGACAAAATGAAGTGGCGGTTTAGAAACATTATACAGATGATTTATTTTGCTTCTGTGTTAATTTTTGTAAGCATAATAATTCCCAGGTGACCTGTAGGAATCATATTGCTTACCAATTGGTAAACTGCTGTGTGATTGATGGATTTTCAAAAAGTTTTGCAAAAGAAAATAAACTCTGAAATGTAATGTTGATATTGACTAGACACCACTATTCTAATTTTACTGCAAAAAATACATTGGCTGGAGTCATGAATAGTTTTAAATCCCCTCCAGGTCTCCCAGCATTCCTTGGCTAGATGCCAGGGACTGAGCTGACCACTAGCCAGATCTGGGCTCTCTGATGTTTGGCAACACTCAGGCTATTTGCAACTATGTGTTCCCAGATGCATTCCTTTCCTCTGTGCCTAAGGATGCAGAGGGATGCTAAAGGTATCTTTATGACAGTGTAAGATTCGTTGTCACAGGGATAAAATTCAGTGGACTTTTATAGCAGCAGCTGCTCTTCTGAAACTAGGAGAAATAATTCTCCAGGTAATCACAAAAGAAAAAAGGAAAAAGGATGAAAGAAGAAATAGAAACAAATATATTATATTCAAGGAAAGTATCAACGGGGCAGAAGGGAGGGCTAAGAACAGCATTTACTGTGTTTTGACTATGGCTTCAAGGTTCCCATTAAGCCCAGGAAAAGGAGAAATGCAGGCAGTCAGATGTGGATGTCACAGCCAAGAAATGCTGTCATCTGCAATACTGCCAGCTCTCTGGTCTCCAGGGCCAAAATTGTAGAAGTGATTTTCTAGTCTGAAAAATCTAAAGATATAAAGGTAAAAAGCATATAGGGTATTTCACAATGTTTGTGATGCTAGTGTTAACAGAAAAAAGAAAGAAAAAATTTACTTTGGACACAACACTTTCCCTTATCTGTTAGAGGGTGTAAGTTTATCAGGCAAAGAAAAGTCTTTAAGAAGGATTGATGGACCTCACCCTGGGAGTGATGACTGTGGACATCTGTTATGGAGTCAGAAATTAAAACAACAAAGAGAAAATATGTAATAAAATTTCCTCATTTTTTCATAAATTTCATCTGTAAGATGACTTCTTATTGCAAAATCTATTAGGGAAGTTGAATTCCTCTGATGCCTTGTGGAGAACCAAGGAAAATTCACTTGTAAGGTAACAGGTTGCACATAAGTCATTTCTTCTAGAAGTTTCTGACTCTAACATCAATGATGATTTGGACTGCCTTGATTGCATTCAGGCAAATTATTCATATACTCCACTAGAAGAAACATACACACACACGCGCGCGCGCACACACACACAGGATCACTAACATAAATTTTGACAGCTTGCAAATTTAAATGCCTTAAAGAAATTCTCTTCCACCTGAAACATGGTGTGCCAGTCATTATGGGATCTTGTGGATCACACTGTGCAAGTTGCCTGTTCCCAGTTAGAACCAGAATAGATTAGTCCTAAAATTTCTCAATCTATAGATCTATAGTGTCAAAAGAAATGGTTGACATTTCATTTTTAGGTGTAAAAACCCTACTGTTGCAGAGCTAATACTGAATGGCATCTCCTCTGAATACCTGGTGAAAGAACTCTTTTCTGTAGAGATCTTTCTAAATAGAGCTCTTCAGGGGAAGTGGGTATTTGCGGTCAATGTCTAGGACTCTGCTGATATGGGAAGAGTATGTATGATGTTCAGTGTATCAGCCAGCTAATTAGGAAGGTGACTTACTGCCTTGTTCCTGAGTGTCACATTTCCCAAGGCTGTCTGGTCTGAACTTGATTGCTGTCCTATCTTTAATGCTTATGGGATTAGAAGGAGGTCACTACAATAAGTCATTGAATACTGCTGCTATATCTTCCTTGGTCAGTGGATCCCAGCATTGGGAGGTATCACTATCTCCTTTTAAAAATGTCTCACTCACATGGTGGTAATTTGAATGAGGGATGATGGAATAAGGAGCATCTGGCATGGGCAGTTAGATAGATGTGATGTCATTCTCTGAGTTAATGATTACAGGGGGGAGATAGAAGTGTGCCTTGGGGGTTTTGTGTTGTTTGGTTTGGGACATTAGTTTGTGTTACATCCATATAAAATAAACAGTAGACAGTTGATAATATACAAATAAACCTTAGAAGAGTGGTGTGGTCTAGAAATAATAACTATGAAAGTTATCACGATATAAATGGTAATTAAAGTCATGAGAATGGACAATTTAATGGAGTCCATAGTAAGAGAAAAAAGTCTCAAAGATCAACATTTAAGGGACAGTGAAGCATTGATAGTTTGAGTGGACACCATTGGAAGATCCAAGAGGAATAACAATAATTAAAACAAAAAACAGTAGGGTATAGAACTTAGTCATTTATGGGATGTGGGTATAATACATGAACAGTTAAAAATGAATCTAAAGTTCTGACTATGGGTAACTGGTATTCATTGGTGAGCTGTAAATATATGTTAAGTTTATTTGCACAGTTAAATTCCATTTTAACAAGAACCAATACAGGGGGAAAAAAGTTTGCAATAATAAAATTATTTCTAAGCCCAGGCCAATGGCCTAGAGCATTAGTGCCTTGTTGATCTCATTACAACAAAATTCTTTACCATGAATTATTTAGTATAATGACTTTACCCAGTCCTTGTCTATAGAGTAGTTCTTCAGTTATAATGAAAAAATAATAAGAATATAAACTGTTCTATGAAGGTTGATTTAAGTTTAAGAAAAAAAAAATCATTCTCTAGAGTCATAGCGGTTTATCCAATGTGAAATGTGTTGTGCTCTGCTGGAAACTGAAGGTGGGCTCTGGGGTGTGCATTTAAATGGAGCTAATGAATTTCCTCTGTGCAGTCCAGCCTGGGGAGAAATGGAGAAGTTGGTTTAATAAAGCATGCAGTAGAATTGCCCTCTCTGGCTCTCCAGATTATAATAGTGGAGCATGGCATTGTTCCCTTTTTCTCTAAATCTATTCTTGTTTTTCTGTTACTGCAATTTCTGACACTCACCATCTCATTTTCTCCTCTGCCCTCCCTCCTTCCTGTTCCTTCTTTCAGGCTTGCCTACACACCCTCTTTTCTGCCTCTCTGCCTTCCTTCTTGTTTTCCTTTAATTATGGTTAGTATCTCAGTGATGATCTGAAGAGATGCTCACCGGGTGCTCACAAGTTCTTCCACAGCGCAGTGTTCTCAGAAGCCCTCATGGTGCTCCCTTTTCTGCTAAGAGCTGTAAAGTGGAGCCTCTGTGACTTGGTATGAAAGAGCCTGACTTTGTACAAAAGGAATAAGTGTGTTTTTGGTTTTTATTATTTTTGTTTATTTGTTTATTGTTTTGGTTTGGTTTTTCTGAGAGCTGTTTCTTTTGCCTTTTATTTGAGTTTGGGGAGATGGCAGGCAGTTTACCCACTCATGCTTTTTGTTCTGGCTGTGCATTCAGTTTAGAACTCAATGCTGGTCACTTCTCTTTTGAGCCTTTCCACAGAATTCTGAAGAAGTGATCTGCATCATTATTAACTTAGATGGTGGAAGCTGGGAGGATGCAGTTTAGGAACCTGCCATTTTAATCAGTGCTTCAGATAATCACTATGCACACTAAAACCTGAGACCTTTACTCTAAAATCATTATGACCTTTGGGATGAGAAAGTGTTTTACAGGAAAAAAAACAAAGAAACAAACAAAAAAAAACAACCACCTAAGCTTCCTCTCCCTAACTCCACTGGCCTTCAGAATCCATTCATAAATAAGATTGTAAACTTTTTGAGGTCAGGAATCATGCCTTTTATGTGTTTGTTTCTTAGACTTACTTGGCAGTATCTAACCATGGAATCAGTGTGGTGCTGGAAGTCAAAAACACTGGAGTTCCAACTCTACCTCCACTGTCTGTCCTTGGATAAATTCCTTAACCTCTCTGAATCTCACTGAATTCATCTGATAAAAATATAATACTTAACTACAAGAAAGGCATGAGAATTTATTGCCTGGTTAAAAGTACAAAATGAATGGTTAAATAAAACATATAGTAGAGGACACAACGTACAGTTGGAGTTTCAAAATGTTATTACTCCTAACTTCACCCTCTATGTGACTTAGTTTCTCCATTTGCAAAATGGAAATTCTATACTTATTTTACATGTTGATGAGAAGTTAAGAACAGGAAAGTATGTTAAAACATTTACAGCTTTGCATATCAACAGTTATATTCTTAGGTACATTTCCAGATAACAGTAAATCAAATTAGATCCATCAAATAGTTACTGAGTGCCTCCATGTACTAATCCCTCTGCCTGTGGATTCAAAATTAAAATCGCAGGGTTCCTGAACTCCAGGACCTCACAATCTAGTGAGTAACATGAGTAAGTACATAGATGACTCTTACAGAAGGTAAGTTATGCGCTGTGGTGTTCACTGAGCAATTATAATCTAGAGGCTAGAAGAGTTGTTTTAGAAGAGGAAGAAATTAATTCTGACTGGGAGATTGGAACATCTCTTTGTTTAATGCTGGCTGAATTTAAGAGAGAAAATAAAATCAAGGAAAGCCCTATCTCTGCTTATTTAATCTGCTTGGGAGGGCTTTAATTACACAGAAAAGGGACCGAGAATAGTACAGTAGAACCTTGATTAAATGGAACACTTTGAATTTGGAAAATGGGATTTTCTTGTTAATTCTCTCTTTAAGACCAAAAAGTCCACGTCTTCTTGTTGCTTTTAATAATGCCTTATTGAATTAATATGGACTCAACAATGGTAGACACAGTAGCAAATACGAATGATTCATAATATAGAATTCCTGACTCTAATTAGTTTATTATCTTGTAGATTAAAGGATACATAAAATACAACATTAATATAAAAATAAAACAATAATATAAGGAAGTAGGTAACAAGCTAGAAATAAAAGAGCGCTATATGGTTTAAGAGATAAAATAAATATTTTGGATTGGCAGAGATTCACAAAATTGAGTCAGAATGCATTGATTTGTATGTATCAAAGAGAAGATATAAAAGATGCAAGTATTTCAAAAATATTGAGAATACAGGGTATTCAGTATTCAGACTGAGTATACAGAATGTTTTGAATTTGAAGAGATGAGAAGCAAGGAGGCAAATCTGGCACTTTTCATGGTATCTGAGAATATCACTTAATATTTCTTAGAAGATTGAATTCCAGAACTCTCATTTTGAAGACGATCATTATTGATTAACATTTTCTGAGTGAGTACAATGTACAGAGCAAACACAAATGGAGCACAGCCAATCAGGAATGTGGGATTAGGAATCTAAGGATTGGAGGTAAGGAAAAGTCAGCAATTACTGATGTAGGAGACTTAGCCAACTTATTTAAACTTTCTAAACCAAGGTTTCCTTAGCTGTAATGTGATAATAATAATAGTGTCTAACTTTTTCTTTTACTGTAAAGAATGAGGTAAGCAAATTAGTTGGCACAATGCCTGGAATATGCTAAGTATTCAATATGTGTTAACAACCATTATCATTATCAGAAGGTCTTAGAGCTTGGGTAGAAGTTGTAGAATTTATACAGACATTTGAAATACCTACACAGTTTTATTTAACATGAATTTTGGATATGTGCTTCTTTGGTTTTCTAACTTAATTCTAGCTCTGAGTGAAGTAGGTCTTGTTTTTTTAGGATTTTATGATGATGCAGTTAATACCATTGATGCCGTGTCTGGTGTCTGCCGGTGTCTGCTTGGGCTATGCCAGCAGTGACCTCACAAAGTTTCCATGTGAGCCTATTTCTAACTGTATCGCTGCCTGGGATCATTTTTAGGCTCTAGGTCTGACCTTGGTTTGCGCAGGTAGACCAGAAGTATAAGCCAAGAAGCACCCCTAGGAGTGACTTTGACTAATGAGAAAAGGGAATTTGTAAGCAAGAACCCCAGCTTCTTCCTCTTTTATGAGGCAACTCTGAGTTGTGTTCTATAAATCTTATCAGATGACCCCCAGTAGGTATGGACTCTAGTTTCCCAAAAGAGTAACCTGCTCATAAATGGAGGTTTTATGAATTTTCTCTTTTCCCCATCTAACTTCCTCACTACCACATGTTGCTTTCTGTGCCAGTTATCAATTAATTCACCCCAAATCTACCCTTTATCTCTGACTCTGTGATAATAGAGATGGCACCTTTAGAATTTCACCCCTGCCAGTTGTAATAACATTAAGCAATTTCAGTAGAGGGTGCTGGAGAGACACAATGGAGAGGAAGGGAGTTTTGTCCTCCTGATTCCAGTATGTTCTACTAGGTAAGCTACAGCAGCACATGAAGCTTCCACAGTACCTGGCAGTCAACTCTCCATAAATGGTTTCTCCTGGCACACCTCTATGATGGTTTTGCAGCAGCAAAGTGCCTCAAGCACAGCATCTCCTATGAATAATTTTCCATGGCAGCTCCTAGAGAAGCTTCGCATTAGAAGTGACCATAGCACAGCATCTTCCCATGGATGGCTTTCCTTGGCACCCCTTAAGCATCTTTACAGCCTCAGTGAACTCATGGAACCAAGCTGCATCCCCTTCAAAAAGGTCTGGATGTTAGCCATCAGGAGGAGATAGATAGATGATACATAGATAGATAGATAGATAGATAGAGAGAGAGAGAGAGAGAGATGGAGTGATGGAGACTCTCTACCAGAGGTTCTTCCTTTGGCACTCTATCTCAGCCCAGGGGGATAGAGGCTACTCTATGTATCTACTATTTTTATATTGTTTAGAGTTGTCTTTACTCCTTTCTAGCTCTTCTCTGTTACTCCAATCTCGTCATATAGTTAGTACTTCTTTAAATAAAACCTTCCATGTTTAAATTTCTGTGTGAGTTCTGTGTCCTGATTGGACACAGACCCATATGCTTCCCAAATAAACTACTTGCACCCAAATCTTTGTTTCAGGGTATGCTTGAGGGAATCCATGCTGAAATTCTTAGTTATAGTAGACACATTAGAAAGCAGGTTCTCAGGATAAGAATCTAGAATTAAGTTGCCTGCTGACTAGGTAGAAATAAGAACCACATTTAAAAAAATTTTTTTAATGTTTATTTTTTTAAGAGAGAGAGAGAGAGACAGAATGCAAGTGGGGGAGGTGCAGCGACAAAGGGAGACACAGAATCTAAAACAGGCTACAGGTTCTGAGCTGTCAGCACAGAGCCTGAAATGGTGCTTGAACTCACAGACCGTGAGATCATGAACTGGCCAAAGTCAGACACTTAACTGACTGAGCCACCCAGGCGCCCCAAGAACCACACTTCTGATGGAAAATGAAATGTTATAATTCAGTCATGATATAGCATCACCGTTACGTACATTCTTATGAATGGTAGATTAGGAGGAGAAATAAGGAAGAGAAAGCTCTGGCTTTCAATAGCTCTAGCACACTGGTTCCCAGAGTGTGGTCCCTGAACCATCAGCGGAAGCATCATATGTGCACTTGCCCCTTCCCAGACTTACTGAATCAGAAACTCAGGAACTGGGATCCCAAAATCTGTATTTTGAAAAGCTCTCCAAGAATTCTAATGCAGTGCAAAGTTTAAGAGCTAATGTTCTAGAACTTGAAAGAAAGAGAATAAATAGAAGACTGTGGAGCAGATTGACTTTTATAACTGAACATAAAAGCCTTGAAAAAAAGAGTGGCAGCCTTAGGTCACCCAACTATCAATCCTAGGCTGTAAAGGCAGAACACTTTCATGGTAGTGTTTGAGATCCTTTTCTATGGCTGATGTGCAGAATAGGCTGACATTTAGGTCCATCATCTGATCATAGGAGAGATACAATTTCAATTGAATTTTCAAAATTCATAGCCCCAGAAAATCTTCTATGCCAAGTCAGGGCTAGGATAGGAAAGAAATGAGACATCAAGACCTTGAATGAGACATTTAATGGGTAAATGAGCTTAAGAACTTTCAGTGCCTACCTTTCCCCTCATCATTGTCAGAGGAAAACATTGTTACCTTGCTTGGACACAATTTAAAGGTCTCATGTGAGGTTAGTGCCTGACAGAGGATGTTTTGCCTCCTCAGGCTCTGTACCTGCCTCTCTCCCAGGAATGCCAGATCAACAACTAGGATCAAGTCCTCCCTTGGAGTAAATGGGCAAGGTCCATCCTTGGTATGGACTATTCACCAAAAATCTGAAGAACTTTTATAATATGTAGTGGTGGAAAATAAAAGGTTATTTATGAAAATGTTCCTAGAATGTTGCACTGAGAAGGGTTCAGAATATAAGATAAAACGGGGGACATATATTAAAAATAGTAGGCAATCTCCTGTGATTCAGAATCCGGTACCCTCACAAAGGCCTGTAGAGGCTCCTTGAAGCTTAGAAACAAAGATAGCTCACAACAGGCAACACTGAATGTCAGAATCAGGTTGACAGAGGACAGGGGAAGGGGACAGAGATTCAGAGATGGGGACCTACAGGAATGGGCACTAAGTATATATATCTTTGTGTCTTGCATCAATGCCCAGAGTAGGAAGTGCCTACTTCAGAGGAGATGCTGGACAACCACTGGACAGAATGATTCAAGCAGTAGGTGTCAGGCAGCTTCTGTTCTTAGCTATATTGGTGATTGCACACGGATCCCACAAACACAGTAGAGTATCCATGGTAGCAGGAATGGAGGCTATCCTACCAAAAATGAAACCCACATGCGCGCGCGCGCACACACACACACACACACATACCAGTAGCATGATAAAATGTCACAGACCAAAATTTAAAGAGTCAATGTACTAGATACCTTTTCCTGAATAACTGAATTAATCCGATTTTGTTTTTGATGACCCTTTCCCCACAAGTGTTTGTTTGAAAGAAACAAATTTTAGGGCTTCTGTCTAAAACAATATTAAAATAATGTTAATATTTTTGGATGCTTACTATATTCTAGTCCCAATAACACATTGACGACATTATCTTTTTCTGTACTTAAAATGCTCCTGTGAGGTAAGTACTAATATTACCTATTTTAGGGGAAAGTACACTAAGACTTAAAGAGGAAAAGACTTGTATAAGACCAGTTAGGAAGTAGCAGAGTCAGGGATTCAAGCCCAGTTCCAGCTGACACTGAAAGCCATGTTCTTAACCACGGTGCCATATTTGTCATCAAAATTCATTTCAGAAGAGGTGGTGAAGAAACACAGCATTTGGGTAGTTTGACTGATTGTCTCTGTTGTCTTTTGAAGTGGTAAGTCTCAGACTGTGAGCACCAGTCTTTTGATTTTAAAAAGGGTCACCAAGGGAAAGCCTTACTTCTGTTATCCTATCTACAGTGTTTCAAGTAATTGCCAATAATCCAAATTGACGTTCTTGGCCGCCACAGTTTATATTAATGATTATACAAAATTTAATAAACATAAATTTAGCTCTCTGTAGTGTTTGAGGAGTAATGAAAGGTATTATATGGCTTCGAAAGTAAAGCATCTAAAATACAGTATAAAGAACCAAAATATTAATTTATTTTTAAAAAGAGACTTAGGTTTAGAAGTAGGAAAATGTTTCATTGAACAATGGTAGAGTTACATTTGTAATAAAAGAACTGCCAACTTTATAGTCAGGCTGCCTATATAATGTAAATCAAAGCTCAGAAGTGCTTTATTTAAATTGGTTTTTAAGACTGTTGAACTCTTGTTGGTTTATACACAAGATTTACGCCAACATGTTCTTTCCATCTCCGTTTTTCATGAAGGGAATATTAATCTTTGATTACCTCCATAATTACGGGAGTAGGAGTAGTTATCTGGGGTGTACAGCTAATCTTTGATTATCCACCCTACCTCCAAACAAGTTTCTACTTTTAAAAACCCTTTCATTTACCTTATACTAGGATTACAGAGTGCAAAGACACAGGGATTCCATAGGATGCTGGTAATGGTCAATCATGTTCAGACACATCTCTTCTTACTTTTTCTCTTCTCTACCTCTGACATCTACCCTATTATAGCTATTTAAGTAAAAAACATATGCTAATCATATAACCAGCTAGAAGCTGGCTGGTGCTTCTGAGAAACATTGTTCATATACTTGAGCCATATAAAAATTGTCTTCTTTGAAATGTTAGCAGCTTTACACAATAAATGTTTATTTCTTAATTTTGTAAATCTCAATTCTGGTAGTGGCTTTTCTGGAATTTTGTGATTTCAAATATCAATGTGGGGATGAGACTACTCCTATCAATTAGACCAAACCTAAAAATGATAGAATTAAAATTTTTTTTAACATTTATTTATTTTCGAGATACAGAGAATGACAGAGCACAAGCAGGGGAGGGGCAAAGAGAGAGGGAGACACAGAATCTGAAGCAAGCTCCAGTCTCTGAGCTGTCAGCACAAAGCCCAAAGTGGGGCTCAATCCCACAAACAATGAGATCATGACCTGAGCTGAAGTTGGATGCTTAAGTGACTGAGCCAGTCAGGCACTGCAAAAATGATAGAATTTTTAATTGTTAAACAAAGTGATGTGCCTACAAAGGAATCTTTGTTTTTGCTGTTGGTTTTTTTTAAGAGAGGGAGAGAGAGCAAGAGAACACATGAGTGCATGCATGAGTAGGGAAGGAGTAGAGGGAGAGAGAGAATCTTAAGCAGGCTCCATGCCCCATCTGGGGCCTGAAGAGTGGCTCTATCTCATGGCCATGAAATCATGACCTGAGCAAAATAGAGTCCAATGCTTAACTGGCAGAGCCACCCAGGCACCCCTGTGCTATATATAGAGTAATCTTAGAAGGTATCTATTTTAGACAGAAAGACAATTGTAAATATCTGCTATTTGAGTTTGAGATCTTAAAGAAGAAAAAGCTATACAAAATCAAAACAAAACAAAACAAAAAAACCAAAACAAACAAAACAAAAAGCCCCAAACAAACAAAACCAAAAGCAAAACAAAAACAAAAATTAAAATAAAAAAAATGGAGTGGGATACTTTTGTTTTCATCTCTGATGTACAAAGGGTGTGGAAGTTGTCACTTCTTTCCTTACAGCAACAACAAAAAAAAGATGAACTGAAAATCAACAACTTTTCTTAGACTCATCAGAGAACTGAGGGTGCAAGGCAAACTGACACCCCAAATCAGGAGAGACTTAAAGCCAGAAAATAAAAAGCAAGATCCAACTGCAGCAGAAGCCACTAGAGCCATAAATTGGTATGAACATTTAAGTGGTAATTATGACAATTGGCTGGAGTCTGAATGTGGACTAGTTTGACAGAGACACTATTGTTGGGAGGAGGGGCACTCTCATGGATTTTACCACCAGCGATCCCTGATCCCTTAAGATTCTCACAGTGAAAATTCAAGAAAGACACCTTCTTGCCTCTGGCAGGGGAAGAAGATTAATCTCTTGTGAAATACAACTAGAGATTTCTCCATATCAAAGGTCTACTCTCAAGGCAAAAAGACTTTACCAGAGCCTTATTTCAACTGGAGGAAGTTCATTCCCCTCATTCTATCTGACTTTATATTTCAAGGAAGAAGGAAAAAAAGCTATTCAACTGGAAAAATACATGTGAAGGTCACAAACCAGAAATGCAGAACTCTTAACAGACTGACATTTAATCATAGGATTGTAGAATACTTACCTTCATACCACACCAAGAGTGCTCCAATGTAATACAATGGATTACAGCTGAAAAAGCTGCACGATGCAGATTTTCACTAAGAAGGAGTACTCAAGAACACCGAAGACAAGAGGGAGATAAAAATGAGATACTACAGAAATCTGAAGCCTCTGGAACCTACAGCCACAGCAAACTTTCATGTTTGTTCCTACTCAGATTAACATAAATCTTCACATTAAGTGACTATATACTTTGTGTCCTATTATTTAATATGGCATGTCTGGCTTTCAGTAAGTAATTAGATATTCTAAAAAGCAAGAGGGGGCAACTTTTGATGATACAAAGGAAACCCTGGGATCAGCCTCAGATATGACACAGGTTTTGGAATTAATAGGGATGGTATTTAAAATAACTATAATAAGTTAAGGGCTCTAATAGAAAAAGCTGATAAATCACAAGAAACAAGAGTAATGTAAGCAAGAGAGACCAAAACAAATCAAAAAGAATCAAAAACACCATCATATAAATAATGTTTTTGATAGGCTCACCAGTAGACTAGAAGCGGCCTAAGAAAGAACCAGTGTGCTTGAAAGTACGTCAATAGAAACTTCCCAAAGAGAAAAACAAAGAGAAAAATGAATAAACTTAAAAACAAAATAAAACAGAAAGCAGAAGAGAATATTCAAGACCTATAGGACAATTTCGAATGATGTAACATATGTGTAATTAGAATACTAAGAGGAAAAAAGATAACTGAAGAATATTTCAAGTAATAATGGTTAAAATTTTCCAAAATTAATGGCATACACCAAGTCATAGATCCAGGAAGCTCAAAAAACAAGTAGAATAAATATCAAAAAATCTACACCTTTCTATGTTATACTCAAACAACAGAAAACCAAAGTCAAAAAGAAAATCTTGAAAGGAGCCCAAGGGAAAAAAGAATACTTTCCTTGGGAGAACAAGGAAATTACAATTAAGAATTACAATGGACTTCTCATAAGAAACAGTGTAAGCAAGAAGACAGTGGAGTGAAATACTTCAAGTGTTGAAAGTAAAAAAAATAATAATTAGAATTCTATACCCAGCAAAACTATCCTTTAAACTGCCCTTCACTTCACAAATCAATCACAAGTCCCAGACTGTTACCTGCATTTCTGTTCGACCAGTTATAAATCAGGGTTCTGATACCCCTTTCCCAGGTTTGAAATTGTGTAGAAAGGCTCATAAATCCCAGAGAGACATTTGCTGACATTTACCAGTTTATTATAAAGGATATTATGAAAGATACAGATGAACAGCCACATGAAGTACATAGAGGAATGTATGAAAAAGGGATGCAAAGCTTCCAATGCCCTACAGGCATGCCACCATTTTAGCACCTCAATGTGTTCATCAGACTGGATTCTCTCCAAACCCCATTGTTTGGATTGATTTTAATGGAGGCTTCATCACACAAGCATGATTGACTATTCACTCAATCTCCAGCACCTCCACCTTCCCTAGATGATGGGGGTGAGGCTGAAAGTTCTAAGTGTCTAATCATGACCTGGTCTTTCTGTTGACCAGCCATCATCATGAAGTGACCTAGGAGCCCATAAAGAGTTGCTTCATTAGAACAAAAGATGCTTCTAACACTCAGGAAATCCCACAAAATTTAGTAGCTCTGCGTCAGGAACCAGGACAGAGACCAAATATGTATTTTTTATTGTCACACATGTTATACAAAATTTTTTCAGAAAAATATACATCTATAATTGTTATATCTTCCTCTGAAATCTATAAAATGCTAGAATGCAGGCAAAACTGGTAAATACATATACATTTTAATAGTTTTTTTATCCTCTCCCCTTTTATATTATGGTAACTTTATTTAGAATCACAGAACTTAACATTTCATTACAGCACACTGAAGTAACTTATGAAACTCATTCACTGAACTATGACACTAAGATGTTCATGGTAGAAAGATGCTGCTAAAAAACCCAGGGAGCTATTAGGAAAATGACAATAGAAGTATCATTTACTAACTGTCAGTATGAAGGTAATGATAACTAAATGCTAAATTTCAGGAAATAATGAAGAATTTTCCAAAATAAATGGTACAACAAGGAGTCTGCTTCAATAGAAGAAAACAAACATCTAAATTGTTCATTTTCCAAAATTCCTAACCTAACCATTAACTTAAGTAAACTTTTCCATTTAGTAGCAGAGGGCACAATTAGTCAATTACTTAATTTCTTAGAAAATAAAAGTACTAGATATTTGACATCTTTCATATTTTGTCCAAACATAAATGAAAACTATCTGCAAGTCATTAGCAATTTTAATTTAAGAGTGACTCTAAGTCAGAGGTGAGCAACCTCTTTCTGCATAGGACCATATAGCAAATATTTTAGACTTTGTGGGCTATATGGTCTCTGTCAAAGCAGCTACAGACAACGCAATAATAAGCAAGAGTACAGGTGTCAATAAAGCTTTATTTATGGATACTGAAATTTGAATTTCATATCATTTTCATATTACATTACATTTTTTCTCTTAAAATTTCAACCATTAAATATATAAAATACATTCTTAGTTTGGTAGCCATATAAAAACTGGTAGAGGACCATATTTGGTGTGGAGGATAATTTTCAGAGTGCTGCTCTATGCTTTCTGAACAGAGCTGTGTGTGCGTGTATGTGTTAATACACTTGTCCTGTAATCAATCTGCACTGATTCTACACTCATTAAATGGATGAGCAAGACTCAGTATTTAGCATCAGTAAGAAATAAAATAGAAGTTTACCATATGGACCAACAAATTCCTTACTCCAATATAGTTTTCCCTCTCCTATAAAAACTACTCCCTGCCAAGACCTCACTCTACAAATGTATACTACAGATCTGGAAGAGTTAGAAGAAAGTCTATTTTGACATTATTCTTTGGTGACATAGGTTCCTATATTTCACCTCATTCTTTCCTGTTATTGCCTCTAGGAATATCTACCATATATAGAAGGAGAAGATTCCACATAAGACCAGCAGGCATGTCAGAGGGTTAGACCTGACTTAATAAAAGTGTTTGCTTACAGAAGAAAATATTTAAGTTCCTAAAAGTAACCATCTTTTGTTACATAATTTTAACATTGAACACCATTATTAAGTTGCTTGTATATGTTTTTTCTTAAGAAATTCCATTAAAAATAAGGTTCAAGAAATGCCATCTGTTCCTCACTTCCTTACAATTAACACTGTCTTCTGCTGAATTATGACAGTTACACTTCTGAAGGTATGTGGTAAAATTACCAAGTTTTCACATAATGAAAACCTGATCCATAAATGGTTCACACATGATTTGTGATGCATAGAAAACACTATTAGATATTATTCTTCAGATCCTGTGCTTCTAGGCTTCTTAAAAAGTAAAGTAACTGTGATACAAATAAAATCATTTAATGTGAAAAATAATGGTTACGTTGTAGTTGTCAACTATATGGTTTAAAGGAAAAGGATTTTAAAATGTTACATGTTATAGGAACATGAGAAAGTATGACTAGAAAGAAGAGTTTAAAACACACTTCAGTGGGGTAAAGGCTAACTTCCTGTGATAGATTGCATTATTGTTAAAAAATGTAGGCTGTCTCTCCCTTTGAAAGTGTTATACATTCCATTTCCACTGATGTCAAGCTAGGCCACATGACTTGCTTTGGCCAATAAAATCTTAGGCTCTGAGAAGACGTAAGAACCAATACATGCTAAGTGAAGTAAGTCAGACTGAGAAAAACAAATAACCATATGATTTCACTCATATGTGGAATCTGAAAAACAAAACAATGAATAAGCAAACAAAACGCAGGATCAGATCTATAAATACAGAGAATAAACTGATGGCTGCCAGAGGGAAGGGGTGTGGAGTACGCAAAATGGATGAAGGGGAGTGGGAGGTACAGGCTTCCAGGTTCCAGTTATGGAATGAAAAAGTCATGGGAATAGAATAGAAGGCACAGCATGGGAAACATAGTCAATGATAGTACAGTAGTGTGATACGGAGACAGATTCGTAGCTACACTTGTGAGCACAGCATAGGGATAGAGATGTTGAATTACTACATTGCACATCTGAAATTAATACAACATTGTGCATGAACTATATAAAAAAAAAGAAGAACCAATATGTGGTTACCCCAAATCTCTTTTCCTTTTCCTTTTTTGATGATAGACACTGTTAGCCAGGATCCTGGAGTGAAAAGTCACATGGAGCAGATAAGCAGCTGCTTATCAACTGACACGTAATACAGGCGAAAATGAAACCACTTTTATTGTTGTCAGCCAACACAATTTTGGAGTTGTTTGTTACTCAGTCTAACCTACCCTATACTTATTGGTACACTTTCTGCAAGTTAAAAGAGGTCTTATTACTATTTTTTAAAGAAGCTACTAGATGACCCAATGTTATTACCACTGTGTAAGTGTCTTCTGAAGGGCTGACTGATTAACAATTAATAGCCCATTCTACACAGCCACTTACTTCAGTAAGAGCATGAACATTTTAATAAGAATGAGCAAATAATGTTTATCTTGTCCAGGTAACAACCTATGCACTTAATGAAGACATCACGGTGATTAATAAAACAATCCACACTAGAGAATGAAGAATGCACAGAGATAAATGTAAAAGTATCTAAAGCATAATTGTGTCAACTAGAATATGGTGCAGTGAGGTTCTGATATTAAGTTCCATTTCTCACCAAATAGTTTGTGGTTATTTTGTTTGTTTGTTCATTTGTTAATACAACCTAGATTTCTCTCAGCCTTTCATTATTCAAGTTCTATAGGAATTCTTCACATGTTATTTCTTTCTCTAAGTTTCTATGTCAGTATGTCACTGTTTTCTTTCTTTTTTCCTATTTGCGGAAAATTCTGCATCTCTCCATTTAGAATTGCTTAAAGTGAACTTCAAGTTTAATGATCATAATCTATATTGAAGGTTGTTTCCTTCCCAAATGGTTTTGAAATTGCCAGATACTAGTTCTTATCACTGATAAATAGCTTCTCTTTTCATGGACAGAACCTCTGCCTCATAATAAAAGTAATGATGAGGATGATAATGGCTGCCATTTATTTAGGCTCCACAAGCCCTAAGAATGATACTTGGCATTTTATAAGAATTATCTCATTTAAGTTTCACAAAACCCATATAAAATAGTTATTTTCACTTTACATTTAAGTAAACTGACAGGAGAAATTTGCTCGCATAGGGTCATAAAACAAGTTTCAGTGTCCATTTCTTGCTACCTTATCTTCTCACACTATCCCATGGGTCCTTCAGTCATCTTTCTTTGCATTCTGCCGTGTGCTGTAGCAATTGGAAGACTCTAATGAGAATGCTTCTTTGAGAGAAAAATATACTTATTGTTTAATATCTGGGCTGTTTAAATCTGCTTACCCTTATTAAGCAGAAACATGCCCATCATGGGGTTTCTTGGAGAAGTCCATTAAACACACTCCTGACTGTATCAATCTTACATTTATAATGACACCCCCAGTACAATGCCAGATTAGTTGTACTCCTCAGCAGGCCTGGAGGGAGAAGGTGGCAACTCAGCTCTCTTTTAGTTAGTTGTTTGTTTTTAACAGGATTTTCTCTGGTGAGAAAGGTATAGAATCTCTAAGCATAGGGTCATAAACTATGCTTCCAGCACCATTAATCTCAGATGAAGAAAATCTCAAGCTATTGACTGGAGTTATGAAGGTCAAGATCTGATCTGTTGTGCAAGGAGGCATAAAAAATTATACCAGGACAAGTGAGATTCCAACTAAGAGAATGAAGTAGGGCCCCAATGCCACAAAGCAAACTGAGCCTCACAAAGTAAATTTAACAGAGTTGATAGTGAAGGCCGAAGCTCAGTAGATATGTGAAAATCAATGACATATCCTCCAAGAATGTAGTAGCAGGTTTAGAGCCATGAGACTAATTTCAGGGCATGAATGACTCCTGACAATCTTGGTTTTGAGGAGACTCAAGATTCTGATTGGGATTTAACTGTAGACTGAAGATCTTGAGTAGGAATTCCAGGTCGACCTTTCACTAGAAATTTACTTAGTTACATTATGACTTTATTTTCTCAATTGTAAAATATTGATATTAGTATTCATCTTATGAGTTTCTCATGATAATTATGATATACAAAGTGTTTCCTATTGGCTAGGGCAGTGAAAAAAAAAGGAGGAATAACATTTTCCTAGTTCATGGGTAACTGGGCCAAAAAACCTCCAGCAAACCTTGAATATCAAAAAGCTCTGTGGAAGTTAAATCACTCGGCGGCGCTCCTGAAACTGAAGTGAGCTCAGAAGAACTAACAATTCTATTTCTAGTCCCCTATTCCCAAATTACCATCCCAGTTTGAGTCCAACATTACCATCTGTCAACTGGATATATTTACATACATAACGTGCCTTGAATGATTTTATTATCTTTACCCTCATACTTGTATTTCTTTTCACTTGTCAGATATCATTTATAGGAACGCATCACCATATGCATTCAAGTTCAAAATCTCCATTTCCTTTACATCCATGTCTAATTCATTTCCAAATCTATTCTACATCTGTAATATTTATAACATCTATTCTCTTTTATTCATTTAACAGTTGACTTCCTAATTACCATCTCAGTTGTCTGTTATACTTTGTTACTTATTTGATCTCTTTGTCTCTAAGTAACTTCCCTATAATCCATCTTGTCTGTCATCTTAATCCTATAAAAACACATGTAGTCAAGCATTTTTCCTACCTAAACATTATCAATGATTCTTTATTTCCTATAGAATAAAACACATAAGTTTGCTGCCATTCATGGTCTTTATTAAGTTGATCTCAATATATAGTTTTATTCTTATTTTATTTGTATTATTCTCTTTTCTGAAATTTATGTCCAAGCAACTATTCTATTTATTTATGAGCACATTTCTCTTGGTTTTTCATCACCAACTTTGCTCATAATATTCCTTCTGTCTCTGAGTGCTGATGCATAGGGGCACATGTACCCCAATGTTCATAGCAGCACTTTCAACAATAGCCAAATCATGGAAAGAGCCTAAACGTCCATCAACTGATGAATGGATCAAGAAGATGTGGTTTATATATACAATGGAATACTACATGGCAATGAGAAAGAATGAAATCTGGCCATTTGTAGCAATGTGGATGGAACTCGAGGGTATTATGCTAAGTGAAATAAATGAGGCATAGAAAGACAGATACCATATGTTTTCACTCATATGTGGATCAGGAGAAACTTAATAGAAGACCATGGGGGAGTGGGAGGGAAAAAAGCATTACAAAGAGGGAGGGAGGCAAACCATAAGAGACTCTTAAATACTGAGAACAAACTGAGGGTTGATGGGGGGTGAGGGAGAGGGGAAAATGGGATGGGCATGAGGAGGCCACTTGTTGGGATGAGCATTGGGTGTTATACGGAACCCAACTTGACAATAAACTATATTTTAAAAAATGCCAAATATCCATCAGATCTTATTACTTCTGGAAGATCCAAATGAATGTTCTATTTACCTGAAATATAAGATCCTTGAGGAGAGTTACTGAGTCATTGTATTTTACAAGATACAGACTTTATTGTACAAAGTGGGTGTTAATAAATGTTGAACTAATAGATGAATAAACAAATATGCAAATTCAGGAGATGGAAAGTAAAATGATAAAGATGTGTTCTAAAAATTGGCTAATTTTGAAAAGTATTTCAAGGCTGGCTTTTCAGGGCACAGCTTCATGTTGTTTTATTCATTTGCTTGGGTATATTCTTATTCACTTGCTTGGGTATATTCTTAATCACTTATTCACTTATTATTCTCCACATGAAGGAATAGTTTTAAATAATTATGTAAAAACACATATTGCTTTATTTTCTTATCAGATACAAAACTTGTCCTTTCTTGATACCTACACACCGAGGATGAAAACTCTGAGAAAACTCAAACTTAAACCTTCAGCAATTTTATAGGAAATTCAAAACTTGTCAGGGGGAAAAAAAACCTTGTAGCTAAGTTTTTTCCAAATATATATGTATGTGTATATATATATATATATATACACACACACACACCCCCACACACACATGCATACATATATATATGTATATGTATATATATCAGTATTTTTGATCTGGATAGTTCAAGTGATTTTGTTTAGAAACACTGAAGATGTGAATTTAGGAATGAGTAGGAAGGAAGTATGTTGAATTAGCATATGCATGTTAACATCTGCTGAAGAGAGCACTGAGAATGCTCAGAATATCTTAGCCTTACAAGGATATGAAGGAAAGAAAAGGAAATAAAGAAAAAACAAGAGATATGGGAGGAGTAGAAAGGCAAGCCTTGAATTATCTATACCTTTTTGTAGCAAGTCCTGTTTTTTCTAAACAGTTCTCTACAGAGCTAACTTCACTATATGAATTCAACAAATAGCAAATAATAATAATTAACTGTATTACCATAATTTGTTACTATATAGTTGGTTTTGAGGTATAACAACCCTGAACCCCAAAATTAAGGAGTGTCAGCAACTTTTAATTTAAGCACTTCCATATTTAAACAATCTAAACTATATTGTTAAAGCAATTATTCCCGGGTCCCCTGGGTGGCTCAGTGGGTTAAACATCTGACTCTTGATCTTGGCTTAGGCCAGGATCTCATGGTTCATGGGATCGAGCTGCACTAACAGCATGGAGCCTGTTTGGGATTCTTTCTTCTTCTTCTCTCTGCCCCTCCCCTGCTCCCATGTGCTCTCTCTCTCTCTCTCTCTCTCTCTCTCTCTCTCAAAAACACATAAATTAATTTAAAACAATGAAAATTCTAAAGCAATCATTCCCAACTATTACTATCACACTATCTCAAAGAGCAGGAAGTAGTTCCTTGTAAGTTCACACAATATAATTTTTTAAGACATGGTACAGTTTAAAAGAAAGAAAGAAGGAAAGAAAGAAAGCTGTTAGTTCTGCTATCTTTTGAGATGTAAGAAAAAAATGAAATTTGTGAAATAAATAAAATACTACTGAGAAGTACTCTTTCATAGCCTCATTTATTTATGAAACAGTTCTTCACTGAACATTTGCAATCTATAAAGCATAGAGCATAGGACAGTAAATATGACAGACAAGCTTCTTATCCTCATGGAGATTACATTAAAGTGGAAAAAAGAGGGAAGGAAGGAAAGAAGGGAGGGAGGAAGGAAGAAGAGTAGGAAGGGAAGAGATATTTTTGGATTGGGATAAATATTTTATTTATTTATTTTTTAATGTTTATTAATTTTGAGAGAGAATGACAGAGCAGGAGTGGGGGACGACACGGAGAGAGGGAGACACAGAATCTGAAGCAGGCCCCATCTTCGGAGCTGTCAGCAGAGAGCTTGATGTGGGGCTCAAACCCACAAATCATGAGATCATGACCTGAGCTAAAGTCGGTGGCTTAACCGACTGAGCCACACAGGTGCCCCTGTGATAATTATTTAAAGCAAATCAGAAATGTGACAGAGTTAAAAAAAAAAAAAGCCATGGCAGAACTATAAGCAGAGTTGTCAGAGAAGGCAAGGAGGTTAATTTGGGACCTCAGTATAGGAAGGAACCAGCCATGCCAAGAGAAAGAGCAGAGGGAGAAACATCATAGACAAAGAGGTAAGGAAATGAAAGGGCCTGAAAAAGAAATATTTTGGCACATGCAACATGAAAGGAAGCCAGAGTGGCTGCCACCTGGGGAAAGTGACATGAGATGGGTTGAAGAGGTGGAAGGAGGCAGTATGTGCAAGATTTCAGAGTCCAGGAGTTGAACTTATTTTCCTTTACTTTAATGGAAAGCCATGGGACTGCTTTGGGGAAATTAGTGAAAATTATAACCACTTCGGTTGCTTGGAGAGAGGGGACTAGAAGTGGAAAGGAGTGGACATGCAAACAGGTTTGGTAGTAAGCCAGCAGCAAGAAGATGAAGGTTTAGAACTGATGGTAGAGATGGAGAAATGTACATAGCTTTAAGATACATTATAAAGCTAAAATTGTAGTGATTGCTGATGGATTATATATTGGAGAAGGAGTAAAGAAAGGCAGAAATCAAGCATAGGTTTCTGCCGAGGTTTTCAGCTGAAATAATTGGGTATATGATGGCCCCACTTTGTGAGACAGAAAAGACTGGAGGACTAATTTTTATTGTCCTCCTAAGTATGTGAATTTTATTATTTATGAGCCAATGAGACTCTGAGTTAGTAAAACAATTGAGATTTTGGCTGCATAAGACTCAAGCTCTGAAGAAAGGTACAGGGTGAAGATATAAATCTGGATTTTTTCAGAGGGCTTCCACCATTCAGTGACAGAGTAGAAGACTAAATGTTTGCTAAAAACACTGAGAATGAGAACAAGAACAGGCAGTAAAGTAAAAAAAAAAAAAAAGATTTGAAAAAAAAGAAACCACTGAACTATAGATTCCAAAAGAGGGTGGCATTGGGAGAAACATGTGGTCTACTGTCAAAAATTTCCAAAAAGTAGTATATGATAAAACAAAGATATTTTCCTCAGATTGTAATTTATTTTTATTAGTCAGCACAATTGGAATGTAAGTTATAATTTAACACGTATTTTCCTAGGATATCTAACTGGCTGTCTTTAATTCAATGCAAAATGATGGAATACTGCAATTCTTATTCACTTGATTAATAAATAGTAAGTGTTGCAGACTGCGTTAGGTACTATTAGAAATACTTTCCTTTACCGTCTCTTCATTTTTTTTATTGCAGCCTAAACTTTCTATCTGTAATTTGACACCCATCTTTTTCTGAATAATCTAATTTTGACTTATATAGTAAACTTTAGGCCAATAACTTTCCAGATCCCAATCTTATTTAAATTTCCATCTGTAATGATGGAAACATCCCAGCCCCCTACCATTTCCTAAAAGAGTAGCATTTCTTAAACTTTTATTTCTCCTACCATTGATAGCGACATGAAACCAAAAATCAGACTGGAACAGACTTAGGAAAATAGATCATTAATTTAAGGCATAATGAAAGTCCAGTTGTTTTTTTTTTCTTTTCTCAACCCACAATGCAAAATTGCTTCCCTGAAACAAGTGAAAGGGAGGTGATCATAAGAGGCAAAAATAAGCAAACAAACAAGGCAAACTAGTGACTTAATTACATGTTATTCTAATTTCTCTTTTCATAGTTTGCATTTTCAATCACTTATTTATGGAGATTAGGAGATTGGCGCTAAGCCACTGCAGAAATACAAGTTATAGGTAGAATCTACTAACATGGCACTGAGCCAAACATCTCATATTATGAATTTTGGCACAAGTTGTTACTTTGAAAGGGCAGACTTGTTTCTATGTACATCAGGCCAAGCCACACTGCATTCTTTCTAATGCATGGTCTTTATTAGGGCTTGGCCCTTTACATCATGCATGGCCCACATACTGGCACAGCTTTCCAGGGGCTTTACTGAATGCATTTTCTACATGTTACTCTAAGGCATGGTGTTTATTAGTGACATAATTATCCACCAAGACCAAATTATATAAATTGGAAGGTTTTAAATTCTGTGTTTTATGCATTATGAAAAGAAAAAAAATCCTCTGGCTGCCAGCTTATGAAAATATTATGTACATGACATAATGGTCTCCAGTTCAAAATACTAACTGTGCAAATCTTAACGTAAAGTCTAGAGTTTTACTCTCATGATAATATTCATCACTTAACTGGGTGAGAAAAATTATATGAAAGCATTCTCACCTGGAGGTCACAGTATGAACTTAAGGGGATACAGAACATGCTAATAAAAGTGGGTAAACTCATGTGATGAAATGTTCAGATATACCAGTAAGAATGAATAAGGCTTTTACATAGTTTTGCTATTGTTGTTACTGTTTTATTTTAATTACTGTTATTGTTTAAATCAGGGCTGCTTTTGGAAATTGGCTTGATTTTAATTACCATTCTGGAAAATATAAGGCCATTGCTTTATTTAAAGTGATACAACTAAGTGTGGAGTTTTCTCTCCCCCCCCTTGATGTTCTTTATCTGGACAAATAACATTATGTGGCACTGATATGAAATATAAAGAACAGGTGGAGGCTATGGTTGTGTTTTGTTCTTTTTTTCCCCCAAGAGCAGTTTGCACTTCTGCTTGTTAGGAAATTGCAGCCTGTTGTGTTCACTTTCTGAAATAGGAATGGGAAACTGAGATAAAAAGAATAACAACAAAACACAAAACACCACCACTACCACCCTCACCAGCAAGCTAACTTTCAGCTCTATCATCTATGGACTGTATTCAAAGCAAAAGATGAAAATCCCACCACATTATGGAGTAAGCATCTTGTTCAATGGTTTAAGAAAAGAACTAAAGAGATTTTTAAGTTCTTATGTTTGTCTTTTTAAAATAATTCTGGTGTGCCCGGATGTCTCAGTTGGTTGAGCGTCCGACTTCGGCTTAGGTCATGATCTCACAGTTCGTGGGTTCAAGCCCTGTGTCAGGCTCTGTGCTGAGAGCTCAGAGCCTGGAGTCTACTTCTGATTCTGTGTGTTCCTCTCTCTCTGCCCCTCCCCTGCTCATGATCTGTCCCTCTCTCTCAAAAATAAATAAATGTTAAAAAAATAATTCTGTTAAAATGGATGTTTTTTGTGCTACTTGTTTTACAGACATTGATGGGCACTAGTGTATGTTTTTACAGAGCAGTTTAGATGACCATCTTAAAACAATGGGATGGAACAATGCTTCTTAAGCTTTAATATGCATATGAACAGCTTACGGATACTGTTGAAATGCAGATTATGTGTCACTTGCCCTGGGGTGGAGCCTGAGACTGAATTTCTAACAAGTCTTGAGGTGATAGGAGATGCTGCTAGTCCCTAAAGCATACTTGGGACAGCAAGGGGTTAAAAGACTCTAGAGATCACCTTCCCTCTTGAAGCAAGGCACAAGCAAAATGTCTACATAAAAAGGAAGTTTTGAAACTATTATTATTATTATTATTTGGGTTTCAAAGTAATGGAAGTTTGTGTGTGTGTGTGCGTGTGTGTGTCTGTCTGTCTCATCTGCATTAGTTTAGAAACCTTTTTGAGAAATATGGGTTCCAGAATGATACTTTTAATTTGCTAATATGATCATTTCTTTTCATTCTATAAATTTTACATTTAAGGGCAAGCACAAGTTTGTGATTGTTCCTAGAATAATGTTATATTTTACTTAAAGTGGGGAAGCATTTGGCTATTTCTATGCCTAAAATGCTCTAATTTGTAGTCTCTCTCATAACCAATAGTATTCCTCTTGTCAGATTTGTATTTTGGGGTTTCCCAAATAATTAATCTGATTACATAACAAGAGAGTAGGGACTTGGGGCTGACCACCGATGCTTTTAGCACATATCTAACTACTTGGGTAAGTTAGAAGCAAAAGAGATAAATCAGTGGTTCTCCACAAGAGAAGGGGTAGCCATAGTGAGGATCTGAATTACATAGACAACTCTTATCATATATTTTCCCCTTCTCCACTCATATCTTTTTTCAAATATTCTAATGTCCTAGTGGGAACATGGCTATTTTAATTAGAAAATGTGATCCAGATGGTTCTGATTTGCCACCTCCACCTCCAAAATTAAGAAATGCTAAAATGAATTAATATTTTGAGTCTCACCTTTCATCCTGAATTTTAAAATCAAACCCATAGAATTTTAAAATTGTTCTGTGTGCTTTGGGGCACCTGGGTGGCTCAGTTGTTTAAGCATCCGACTTTGGCCCAGGTCAGATTTCGTGGCTCCTTGAGTTCGAGCCCTGCATTGGGCTCTTTGCTGACGGCTCTGGAGCCTGCTTCAGATTCTGTGTTTCCCTCTTTCTCTGCCCCTCCCCTGCTCGCACACTGTCTCTCTTTCAAAAATAAATAAACATTAAAACAATTAAAAAATAAAATAAAATAAAATAAAATAGTTCTGTGTGTTTTTATTTTTCAGACAGTTAAATAACACTAAGGGCCTGTATTAGAAGTTTTTTCACAGCTTAAATAGCTAAAAAGAATTGCATGGTAGCACATTCCATTACATTGGCCAGTGGTTCTCAACTCTCATCATAACCCTGGAATAACTTAGAGGAATTTAAAAAAAACACCAAAGCATAAGCCCCACCCCAGACCAATTAAATCAGAATCTTTAGGCATAAAATCTGGCATCATTACTTGTAAAACACCCCAGATAATTCTTATGTGCAAACAGAGTTGAGAACCACTGATATGAGCCAAAGACCCAAAAGCCTTTGTATGTGAAATAATCTAAAATAATTGATTTCTATATTACTAAAATATTGAGTTTCAGAGTAATAAATTACAGAAACTTCTATTCTTCTCATGGAATTCTTCAAGATTTATTTCTTCCTGATTATATAAGATCTGGTGGACTATTAACAAATGCATCATCATAAATTTTGCCTTTTTTGAGAATAATCAGTAATTGCAATATCAACAGATATGTATTCATCATCTCAGTAGATTTCTCAAGGTACACAGAGCTGACTGAGCTCAACTTAAAGAATTAGTGCTAATGGCATTTGAGTGCTTGGCATACTGTTAGGTTCTTTCACTTAAGAACATGCATGGTTTTTTTTGTTTGTTTTCTGTTTTGTTTCCAATCCAATTATATGTCTTAAAAAACTCACATAGGAAATAAATCTCTTGACGACACAGAAGAAGAAACAATTTCCAGATTACCTCATACTCCCATCCTCCCTGATTTCTTGAATGAAAGTTTAGATAATTTTTTTTAAAAATCAGGTATAATTTACATGAAATAAAATTCATCCTTTTTAGTGTACAGTACTGAGAGGCAATTCTCCCTGGGTTATCATGTTTCTGCATTTCTTGAGAGCAGAGACACTGACTGCCCTTTCTTCCGGGCTATCTTTCAAGCATGTTTGCATAGCAAGCAGCTTTGGAAGATTGAGTGTTTCCCACAGGAACAATGATAAGGCATGATATGAGTCACCAAGTCAAGTTTCTTGAAACTCTATGGGCAGATTCATAACCCCTCAGCAGTCAAGGAAAAAAAATGTTATTTCAGTTTCCCACCACCAAAATGAGGTCAAACCCCTTACTGGACTGCCTGGGGATTAGAGACAGTATGTGCCTCCTCTGGGCATTCTACTTGGTTCTTTGTATTGGCTAAGCCACAGATGAGCCTGGTTTAAGTGGGGCCCAAACAACAGGCTGTGTTGGAAGTGGTCCAGGAAGCTGTGGCACACTCTGTACATTTGGGGCTCCACTCCCCTAATGACTCCTTTGAGTTGCAAGTCTCTGTGACTAATGACTCTGCCAATTATAGGCTTCTGTCAAAGAAAGGCAGTTTCCACTCAAGGGAGCTGTTTTAGGGTTTGGACTCATCGCCTCCTTGACACAGCTACTACCCTTCCTGAAAAGCAACTATTAGCTCGCTACTGGGCTCTTGTCAAAACTGAACTCCTGACCCATGGAACCCTTATGACACTCTTGCCTGATATTTCCATTTGAGTATATATCAACTTGGACTCAACTAACAAGGTGGGAAGGCCCAACCAGGTTTGCATTGTAAATGGTATATTTAAAACACAGCTGGTCTCAGAGGCATCTTGGCTTTATAACAATAGCGATAGCTATTCCTCTGTGAGAAACGTTATACTCCATTCCTCCACATGAAGAAAAGCTATTGGCTCCAAGGGGCTCTCAATTCACAGAGGCTCCCTAAAAGTCTGGGCAGGGTTCACTGATGGTTTGGGTAGGCTGAAACCTGATGTTGTCCCTTGGGCTGCTGCAGCCATTCAACTTCAGGGTCAGCTATGCAGAATCAATAATGCATGTGCTTGCACCACTTTGTGGGCTGAATTCAAAGCCATTCTCACAGCTCTGGCCACTATTTCCTTTAATGAATTTTGCAATATTTTTACTGACTTGTTGCTAATGGTCCAGGTGTTACAGAAAGCTCAAAACTCACAAATGAAACATACCTCCACCCACCCACCGCACCCCCCACCCTTTTTTAAAGCTGTGAACTACAGAAATAAATCACTGCTACAGGTCAAACTGTATAGGTCTCTCATGTCCATGATAAGATCTCATTCTCTGATGAGACTGAGGGGAATCAAAACTTCACATCCCAAATTGCCACCATTGCTGCCCAGATCCACTGTGCTGCTAGATATGGCTACATATCCATCATTGTAGACTGGAACAAAGGAAATGGCTGTTTGTCTCTAATGCAGAAATTACCAGTCATGCCATTGTGACTCCTCATCAAGTTGACCTGTGTTCTGGTGGTGAGTGAGGCCACATGTCAGGGGGGATGGTCTTCACTCATTCCTGACAAATTGACCATGTCAGACCTTTCACCTCTTTTCTGGGCTACCTACCAGTGATGCTTCACCACTGACTTCACTTTTTCAGGTCACCATGTTGCTCGTCTAGTCCAATCAGCCCACTCTGGCCACACTACTGTGGTCCCTGATCCTAAACTGCGTCACATCTGTGGCTCTCTGAATCAGTTGCAGTCAGATGATCCACTCAGCAAAGCAGATGGATTTGCATGCTCTGCATCATCCTCAGGTATCTGGCAAGTTTGAGTACTGAAACAGCCTCCTCAGAAATTAACTTAGAAATATTTCTGACTCAACTTTCCTTACTTTTCCTTTAGACAGTCACTGAATGTGGCTATCTCCAGAAAAGGATCATCTCCCTAGGTCACTTCCTGGGTAATAAATCAGGATGTGAAAAGGATGAGGATGATAGAGATTTATTTTGAAAATTTGATATATTGTCCTAACCATTCCCGGGCATGATTCTTCCTTCTTTTCCCTGACAGCAATGGTATATAAGCCTATTTGCTACACTTTCTGAGAGTCAACCTGGCCAAAAGAAGGTGTAGATAATTCAAACAATTTGGATTCAGTTACTTAGATTATCTTGTTGGATTGGCATGATCTTTTATCATAAGGACAATGACCATACTGTTAATGAAATTTCTTTCCAAATGCCCCTACAGCAGCCCATATATCCAATAAGTTGGGGATATATCCAATAAGCTGGGGACATAATAGATTTTTTGTCAGTTTTATAAAAACCTCCTATCCTGCTAATACTTGACCCTTCTGGAAAAAAAAAAAAGGTAGGGGTAAAACAGAGGCTGACCGCAAAAAAGATAAATTTATGACTGTCAGAAAAGGAACAAATTTGGGGGTGAAACATGGAAAGCAAAACCTTGGTATCTGTAGAAAGAACACCTCAGACCCCAGGAAGTAGAGGCGAGGGAATGATATTAATGATTTCTGTCTTTTAAAATCTCCTTTGAAGGTCAACTCAGGAAGGAAAAGGCCCTGATGAGGCTTTCCCAAGCGTTGCAAGCACCTTAAAATGTAATTGACTGCTGGGTTTTCCATTCCCTGCCACATGGCTCTGACACAATGTAACCACCAGCTCCCTTAACCTTACTAAGTACTGGAAACCCTAGGAACCGGCCCCAGTCCTTACATTTCCCACATAAAACATTTACCAAAACTCCTGATATCTTTCCCATATTCACTATTATTACCATAATTCAGTCTTTTTGCAGGGTGGATAAATGCCGACTGGCTGATGATACAGATAAGCATGCACAGTTAGTCCCTCCAGTCCCTTAGTAATGTCTTCTACTAAGGAAAGTCCCACTGGGGTGCCCAATAATTGTGAACATCACTTTATTACAGGGACTCTACTTCTGGTATGGGAGGCAGGCATCCCTCCCTAAGACATTAGGACTTATACCTCAGGGTTGGTTATAAGAGACATTGAAATGTTTCAGGAAACAAACCCAGTAGATTGCATATATAGCAGACGACTGCAAAGATCTCTCCAAACTGAGACTATCCTTGGTTACTTAGGAGAACTTCCTAGAGGGATATATAACTTAATTTATGACAATCCATTAGGTATTTAACTCTATGATGATGTCATCTGGTTAGAAAAGGTGGGAAGGAAATTGTCCCTTAACTGAAGGAAGTAATCAAAGACATTACCTCAATCCTGAAAGGCATTTAGTTCTGTCTCAACTTATTGTTTAGGGTTTATATGGATACAGAATTGCTTTAGATTTTCTCCTTGTGGACCAATATGGAGTTAGTGTAACCACTAATACACCCTGCTGTATCTGACTTAATGCTTCAGGCCAAGGGGGCAAGTTAATACAGAAACTTAGGGATAAAGCCATCTGGCTTTCTAAGAAAAACCAGCTGGTTCGTTCCAGGAGCCTGGGGACATCCCTAAGTTTAATAATACTAGTTAGACTCACTCTTCTGCTCAGAGTGCTATATGTAACAACCTTAATTGCTATTACAAGTTGAATGCAGTTGGTCTTAGCTTCTGTCAGGCAGAATAGTCAGAGTGGCCAACAGAATGGCACACTCAAGAGAAACATCTCTAGAAGCCAAGAAAGTGTAGAAATGAGTAATGTATATTGTCGGCAGTTCTCTGGTGTCCATTTTTCTACATGTCTTGCAAGCAGAGAAATGACTGTCCTTTGCTCTGGAGTATCTTTTGAGGTTGTTTGTATATACATTTAAATTGTTTGATAATTCCAAAATCTGGGCTATATCTGAGTCTGATCAGGTTGATGCATTGTTTTTTAAAACTGTGTTTTGTTCTTCTTCATGTGACGTGTAGTTTTTTATAAAACTAGACATAACACACAGGACAGCTGAGACTAAGACAGATTGAGTTAACCTGGTTAATCTAGGAAATGAGCTAGATTTTATTATTGTTGTTGTTGTTTTTCCTATGATTAGCTTCAGCATACTGCAGGCATCAAATCCCTTTTGTGTTCCTTGTATTTGGGTTACAGTTTGGATTGCAGAACATTTTACTCAATGTTTCTGTTCTATGATCAACATTAGACTTTCTCATATGGTATGTATCTCAGAGAGAACTTCAAGTTCTTCCATTTCCTGTAGCAGTAGACTACTTTTACTTGTTTCCTCAGGCTTGCTAACCTAGTGGGGATTTTCAGGGGGTTAACTCTGCTGTTCTGATTCCAATTCTGTCTGTCTAGCCCTGTGTCTTTATATCCCTGGGGTGAGGATCTCTCAGTGATACTGTCTTTTCTCCCTATGGCAGCCAGACTCTGCCCTGTATTTTTAATAGGGCTTGAGTGGAAGAGAGTTTTCTACTGCTATTCTCCCACTAGCAAGACCATCTCTAAATGGTCAGGTTCCTAGATTATTTCCTGCCTTTCCACTATTTTAGGAGGCTTTTTTCCTGTTCCCTTCCTCTGGACTCAATGCTTTTTCACCTGTATAGACCCAAAGAGAGCTTGTTGCCCTTCCTTCAGTGGTGTAAAACTTGCTGCATAGGGGAAACAGGAAAATTATCCAGTCTTGGAGTCATTCCTCTCCTGCATACTGCTCCCCTTTCCAAGGCCATCACCACCAAAGGAAGCTGTCTCTGCTACCCACTCAGTCCCCATCCTTTCTTGTGAGTATATGGTTAGGTTTATGGAGAAGGGTCTTTGACTAGTTGCCAACTCTTCTTGTGTCTACAACTGCAAGGAATTCTATACTTTCCTGCTAGCTCATACTCTGACATTAACAATTAGTTAAGTATTTTATGTGAAATCATGACCTCCTTTTATGATGGTCCCATTCTCCTCCTAGGCTACTTATTTACTAAAGACAAGCCAATCCCCATGTCCTATCTCCTTGAAGGAGTCTGTCTTTTTTTTTAGATTTCCAGCTAGTTGGTTGTCCTACATATCCAACTATCTAATGGGGCTATAAAAACTTATGATTTTATAGACTGTCTAGCTTTTTCTTGTTGTAAGGGTGGCAGCAACATTCTTTTTAGCTTTCTACATCCTAAGCAGAAGCAAGAACTTAAATGGATTTTGGGTAATATTTTAATTCTTCTGGCCTTATGAATCTGTGGATCTTTATTTAAAGACTAATTTTGGCCTTTGGTCATCTGACTCAATGCTGTCACAGAGAGAATTTAATATTCATCAGGATCTTATGTTATATTTTATTTCCTCCTAAGTTTTATATCAATTGTGATATTCACTATAGGGGGAAAATACATTTAAGACAATCTGGGTTTATAGTTTCTAAAAATAAAACAACTCCTGAACTTCACAAAATTGATAAAGGATTCATTATTTTATGCTCCAAACAGGTTCTACTTATGGCATTGTCGATAGAACACTCTACTTATGTCACTGCTCCCTCATTTATAGGTATGATCTTATAATCTTGGGCAAGTTATTTTTCTGAGATTACAGTTATTTATTTGTAAAAGGGGCAAAGTATAATTTGCTTCTTTTTCACACTGGGTGTCTAAGAGAAGTCAATTATCTAAGTAAGCACACAGAAGTGCTAATCTCAGGAGAAGAACACAATATTATTTTTTGCCACACATATATTAAGAATAGTTTTCCCATTGCAAAAACATGGATGGAGCTAAAGAGTATAATGCTAAATGAAGTAAGTTAGTCAGAGAAAGACAAATACCATATGACTTCACTCATATGTGGAATTTAAGGAACAAAACAAATGAGCAAAGGGGCAAAAAGAGATAGAGAGAGAGAGAGAGAGAAAGAGAGAGAGAGGAACCAAGAAAGAGACTCTTAACTATAGAGAACAAACTGATGGTTACCAGAAGGGAAGGGGGTGGGTGATGGGTGAAATAGGTGATGGGGATTAAAGAGTGGCACATGTCCTGATAAGCACTGGGTGACTGGAATTAAAATTAAAACTTAAAAAAGTGACAAAATAATACATATATTTTTAAAAAAAGAACAGTTCTCCCAGAATATGATTTTAGGAAAATCTCTTAGCATTTCACCACCTCGATTTCCTTACTGGTAAACATAATTTATGTAATATATTCTCTTAGAGCAAATATCACAAATCAAAATGATAAGAATCAAAGACATAATTTCTATAAAAGGGTTTTGTCTACTATAATACTGCATAAATGAAAAGTGTTCTTGTTATCATCTAAACGTAAGATTCTCCTCACTATTAAAAACTGTTCACCAGCTATGCTGCAAATATTAAACCTCCAGAATTTATTTGAAATGATGTTAGATTTTCAAAAATAATTGTGCTTGCTACTTTCTTTCTTAGAAACTAGGAAGATAAATCGAATCATATTTAGTTTTCATGCCAAATAAAATCACGCATGGTACAAGAGTCTTGTAGGGGAAGATAATTCACACAAAAATATGTCTAGATATATACTTTGTCTTCCTCTACCAAGCAAATATTTTAAAAACTTGCATATTATTGATATATTTGACAGGTAAAAAAGACAAAACAAAACTGTGAATTATCCTAGCAACACAACAGCAAATACCCAATTTGACTGAATACAGTATGATACCACTAAAAGAGTACTGTGAGGATTAATTAGAAATAGGAGGCACAACATTAAGATTGCTGGATTTAGCAAATAGAAGGACATAAAATTATCTTAAATTTAAATTTCAAATAAATAACAAATACCATTTTTAGTATAAGTATGCCTCCCAATACTGCATGGGATATGCTTGTACTGATTTGGGGTTTATCTAATATTTCAATTTAATATAGCGTCCTGTTTTATCGGGCAATGCTGAATTCAATTAATGTTTTTTTTTTAATTTTTCCTACACCTGAAATTTAGTTTATTTTATAGTCACTTGAGTTGTCCTCAGTTCTAATTTAAAAGAAAAAAAAAAACCTTAGACAGCTCTTCATTCTTTATTTCATGCAAAAGAAAGAGGAGAAATTTAAGTGAATCTCCTAAGGCAACTAGTGAAATCTGTAACCACCAAGGCCTATAATTACTCCCACCTTCTGGGATGCCCTAAAACTCAGGCCAAATTGAGGTGAAGGGAATGTTAGGTGGTTATATGTTCATAAAAATTTTAATCTAGAGTAACATTCCTCACGAGGCTCTTCAGGCCTTGTAACTATCTACTGTCCCTCGTAGAAACAGAATTTCTCCTTCCAAATTTATTGCTGCTTAAGACCCTCACTTTAATGGGGCTGCCCAATGCCTGACATTGTTTCTCCACAGTCAATAATCCAAAGGATCAAGCTCATAAGCACATGTTTCTTTTACTCCATAGTGAATCTCTCATTCAGTGGTTCTCAAATTTAGTTGTATCTGAATCACCCAGAGGGCCTGATAAACAGATTGCTGGGCATGATCCCTAGAATTTCTGATTCAGTAGGTCTGGAGAAAAGGCCCAAAGCTCTCTGATGATGCTGATGTTGGAGGTCTGGGGACACTTTGAGAATCACTGCTGTAAATTAGAATTCTTAAAAGGAAGAATATTACAGTTGATTAGCTGGAGTATGCTGTTCATTTGACACCTCTAAAAACCTGTAGTCAAGAAGTGTTACAGAGGTAAATTATGTTCATAATATTGACCACATGGCATTTCAGTCTTTAAATGCTTTCTGAATTATTAAAGAGAGATTGTACTAATGTGAAACATAAAGCTTGAATTTTTTTCTGTTCTAATTTTTTGAAAATTGATAATACACATTGGTGGGTATATGATATCTCTCACATCTAAACATGCCAAAGAACAGAGATATGCTATATGCTGTATTTTAAAATTAATTTTAAGTACATATTCTCAGAACACTTAAAATTACATTTAAATGCGGTCCATTAGCATTTCTAAAAATATACAAGAATAAGAAACAAAATCTTTCTGAATACCCAGACTCTTTGTACTTATGAAACCATTTCAGCGAGGGGAGGCAGGGGGAGGTACAACATTCATTGATAAAATTATAAGCAATTCAGTTTTTGTTATTTCTCTAAATAACATACTTCCTCCAAGGCATTGAAGATATTTTAATAACTTTAACTTCACTGTCTCTGTGAAGTGACTAATCAGCAAGCACTTCCAAGTGTAATTTAATGTAATGCAAAAAAAAAAAGTAGTTAAAGAATTTATTAAGCTTAGTATTTTAAAGCCTTCACAAAAACCCCATGTTGGACCAGCTGGCTCAAATAAGTAAGGCTAACACATACATTTTATCACATATATGTTTTTTGAAAATAGAATATAAAGATGCCAGAACTTAAAAAATTTTAGTCACCGAGTATAACTTGCAACTCGAACTGATAGAATGGATGGCAGCAGGGAATTAAGCATAGAGATTATTTTTAAAGAGCATGACAGAATGAGATCCCCTGTGAGCGCTTACAGTTTGCGCTGTCTCTTGAGACTCTGTTACTATACTCCTCAGCACATTATCCAATGATACACTGATTGATGTATAGGAAATTACATCAAGAAGGCTAGCATGTTTTAGAAAAAGCCTGCAGATAAAAAATCAGTCTCCAATCTCAAATCAAAATGAAGAAATCAAAATAAGGAGAAATATCCAAACTTGTAAATAAGACTTTGACCTCTGTGAAATCTTAAGCAAATTCACCCTCATCCTTTATTATTATTAATATTAGATCAAGTGATAGTGTTTTAAAATTTACAAATACTTATTAACAAATATTTAATTAAGCTCCTACTACTCTTTTTCTAGGTCCAATTCTAGGTAGTTGACACATCTAATCTCACTTTATTTAAAAAAAAACTTATGAGAAAGTACTATTATTATGCCTATTCTACAGATGGAAAAAACCCAGAGAAAGTAAAGTTATAATTTGCCCAGGATCACCAGCTTGTAAGGGGTGTTAGCTGGCAGTATGACTATAGGTCCCTCTTAAAGATTTTAGTCCTTGAGCTTGTTCAGATCTAGTATTTAGCACAATGCTCATGTTACCCGTATGAATACACACAGTAGTCTCTACTTGATAGATAAAATGGGGACTGCAGTTATTATGTAGTCTTGCTGGTCTGGGATTCAAAAAGACTTTGATTCTAATCTCATCGCTATCTTGCATTTTGACTCATCAAATTGTGGTTAATTTTCCAGCTTCAGAATCCTCACTTTAAAATACTGATAAGTTTATATGTTTTCAGGGCAGTTTTCAGTATGGACAATACCGTATATTCAAGTAACTAATTCCAGTCCCTAACATATAAATAGTTCTCAATAGTTAGTTAAATAAACTTATCAAGGTCCTCTATAATAAGTCTTCTAAACTGGAAGATGTGATTTGGATATCTAACGCTCATAAGTATTTCTGTTATACCATTTAGGCCTGAAACACACACTAGGTACTGGATTTATCAAAAGATAACTTCACTGTGATTAATAAATGTAGATATTGGGGGGGTACATGGAAGGTAAATTCTATTTGGTATGCTCAAATTAAGATCACTGCAAGCAGCAAGAATAAAATGTTTCAAAGGATATTGTCATGTGACTTCAACACATATGGCTTTAGGCAATAATCAAAAGATCCAACTCATGGTTAGCAATTGGCAGGCAAAAGGTACATGGTTAATTTCTCCAAAGATTTGGTACACACTTGAGTCTAGAAAGCCAGAATTACAAACAAGCTATTCTCTAAACATTGCTTTTTAATTTAAATAAATCAAGGCAAAGTTTTTAAGTGTGTATAATGCAGAAGGCACTGTTGGTCATACACTTGAATGTATAACCATTCTTTTCTAGCCCTTATAAATAAATGCCTGTTTATGATGTAATTATTTTAAGAAGTGCAGAACAATCACAGCATATTTCTTCTGTATCTATTCACCTACACCACCCTCACAACTGGTTAATCCTACTCCATCCTAGGGAAACATGAAAAATGTACATTGTAGTTCATTTCTTCTCTTGGGATGTCAGAACAGTGAGGTGACAAGTCCTAAGGGTACCCCTTCTGGACTCTCAATCTCTACTACATCCAAACGCCCTACCTAAATCAGAGACATCTACCTTTATTTTTTTTTCCTTTTATTATTAGTGCGTAGGTTTAGTGAGAAAAAGAAAAGAGGTGACAGCTGAGTTTGCTTTTGATCCTGTTCTAGAATGATTTGTATCTAGGTAAAATCATGTCTATGCATGTAGATGTTTAATTCACAGAAATTCTGAATTTGGATTTGGGGCCATAGTCTTGGAGTAATATTAACTCGTAAGAATTGTCTTTGGTGTATGTATTTCTTTTTGTGAATATATTTCCCTTGTGGGGTAATGATGATGATTTTAAAGAGTATCAAAGTATTTCAACTCCTTCTGGGCCAAATACCATTTAAACATCAATCTTTTAATGCCTTGCTAAAAGCTATACCAAAAAAAAAAAAAAAAAAAAGAAAACAAAAGATTAGAATATCACAAATTTGTCTTGGATTGCATCCAAAAAGGGGTAGGCTACCTTAGACATAAGAGTATGTTATTGTCACATAATCACATGTGTTATAGAATAAGGGTAAAACTATTACATGACATTCAATATTCTTATGTTGGGAACAACAGAAATAGAAGCTTCTCATGGGGATGCTAGCTATTTTGTCATTAACTCTCACTTTGTTACCTTAGGTGTTCATATGTAGCAATTAAAACTCCTTATTTTGTGTTCCTGACATGAGGGTACCTTGGAACCAGAAAACAATGTAATATGAAGTCTGAACAAAAATAAGCACACTTTTTCCTGAGATAAAGATTATATGTATTATTTCCCTTTTTTTTAAAAAAAAAGTAATATTAGTAAAAAGTTACAAATATTAAATGTTAACTTTATACCTATCCTTCAAGTACATTTATACCCTCAAATCTTTTTATTTATATTCTATTACCTCTGTGTGTGTTATCACCCAATTTGACCAATATACTTATCTTAATCTACCTTGAAATTTATCTTATAGTCAAGTTCCTATGCTTTTACAGGGTATTTTTTTACATTAAAAAACACACTGAAGTAATTGTTACTGGATTGTATGTTCATATTTTCCTTGATGGGTGTAGAAACTAATTATGGTCTTCATGCTTATCCCATTATTTTTAAGCTAGTCAAAATTATGTGCCATGGATGGTGTAAAGGTGAATTTATGAGGTCCAAGTGACTGAAATTTACCTAAGCATTTAAAAAAAAATTGTCTTTAAACTTTTTTCTTAATACATAAAATAAGTTGCTTTGTCATAGTGGACTTGGTCAAAGACATAAAATAAGTTCATATCCTAGGCATGGCAAAATAACCATGTCATCTTGCCAAAACTTGAAGGCCAGCCACCTATGGGCTGGCAAAAAGGTGTTTAGCCTCTTCTGAAGTAGGTATCTTGACCTTTCCTTGTGAAAGGGACAGCAAGGCAAATGGCACCAAACCATCAGTTAATGGAGGGTGGAATCCTTGGAATACCACAGACTTGCTTTAGCCAATAAAATATGAGAAGTGAAGTGTGTCTCCCCTAGGTGCAAGCTTCAAGAGCCAGTGTGTGATGCGCCATGTTCCCTTCCCATTACCATAGCGATTGTGGCAATGTATGCTGAGATGTGGCATTTGTGAGCTGGGGGTCCCTTGAATGACTATGATGAACAGAGCCTTCCTGCTGATCAGCTTTGCTCATGTAGCCTAACAGGAAAAATCTATAGTTTGAGAGCACTGAGCTTTTGCAGTTATTTGTTACCACAATATAACACAGCCTATTCTAATAGATGCACAAGTCAGCCTCTATTTGGGAAGACTCCACTTAGATCTCACTTAATAAATTTTCCAGTCACCTTTGAAGCTCAATGTACATCATAAAATTTTGGGGTCATGGGGAAAACTTGGCCATGGAGAAACTATATAGTTGATGACCTGACCAATGGAGCTGGATAGGGAGTAATTTTCCACTTAACTAACTTTTTCAAAAAAACATAATTTTTAGTAATGTCCTAAATATACTTTAGCAATCCAGCAACTTCAACAAATTACTGGTAAGAGAATGCTTTAGAAAATGAATTCTGAATATTCCTATGTATCCTACACAGAGAAAGTTTACTTAACAAAAAATGTATATGCAGATTTTAAGAAGAGATTTAAATTGGTTTCACATAGAAAGCAAAAAAAAAGTTGTAATTCTGTCTTTTTTCTGTGGTTTTCAAGACTAGGGAGCAAAGGTTGCAGTTAAAAATATAATCATCGCATAACCAGAATGATGCTTTGATTCAGAAAAGAAAGAAAACATGTTTTCTAGTGTTTGGCACAGTTTTGTTTATTGACTGAGATCATGAAACACAGTGCACTCCCTCAGTCTCAGTTTCTTCCTCTATGAAAGGGGTAATGGTACTCACTGTAGGAAGGCTGTAAGAGTTCATTGCTGTTATTATTGTTGTTGGCTGGGAGGCAGGTGTAAGGGAATATATCAGTCACAGCTTTAATATATGGGAATTCAAGGCTCAGTGATTTAGATATTTTTCCTCCTGTCTTTCTGTCAAATACTATCCATTGAAGTTTTGAATTTTTATCTTATATGGATATTAAAAATTGTAGTTGAATATAAACAATTCTATAAGCCGAATCCAATTCCTAGTATCATCTGATGAAATAGTGTGTTTGGGGAAGCGGTGTCTGTGAATGATGCTTTAAAAAAGCATTTGGGCCTGAACCCCAATAACTTAGCCCAGAATTCCTATGGTCATAAGTCAAGTGGAGATTAACCCTTTCATCAGGTATCTCCCTAATCTTCCTCTCTCTTCTTTCCTGACCATCATACATTCCAGATTTATATTCCTTCATGAAGAAATAGGGGAATGGTTTAGTGTGCCTGCTTTCTCAATAAGGCTGGAAGCTACTGTGAAAAGAGATCTTCCTGCCAGGCTCTTTCATTCCATTTTGAATCCATATTCCCAAACGGATACTCAGCATTTTTAAGTGCTGGGGAAACAGTAGTTTACTCTGGCTGCTCTCTATGTTAATGAACCCTTGAGTCAAAGTTTTATGGCTGACAACAAACATTTCTTGGGTATTTGTATAGAATATAAAATAAAAGGAACGAAACATTTTTGAGAGCCTAACCATGTATTATTGAGTGCTTTCCTAACATTGTCACTTCTGAGCCTTGCGATTCAATGACTTAGGTATTATTACCCCAATTTTCCAAATGAGGAAACTGTGGTTTGGAGAGGTGGAGGTAATTAACTAAATTTGCATAACTGAAGCTTTTCAAAACCGAGAGACCAACTTTAGGTCTCTCTTAGGCGGAAACCTCTGATCTCAAACAGCACCATGCTGCCTTCTCTTAAGGAAGTTACAATTTAAATAAGTCAAGCGACTTACTCTACCTCTACAAACCTCAGTTTCTTCCTTTGGAACATGATGAAAATGATACCTTGTAGGAGTGGGAAGAGGAAATGGGGAAACAATTAAAACAGAGTTAATAACACAATGAAATATGCACATGAAATATTCAGAGAGATAAGAGTAAAGCCATATGACAGGAGTGTTTATGCAGAGATGCACTAGGACACATGCCTCAAGATGAAGAGGGGCCATGATTTTTACAGTCTTAAATTTCAGAATTCTGTATCTTAATATGTGGGCAATGTTGAATACCTATTAGTTATTAGATTTAAAATGGTAAACAGATGTAAAACGTAAGCTTAATCTGGAGAGTGTGTTTTAACAGGATTATTTCCTCAAGGATGCGCTATTACTACGAGAAGCCTTATTGCCCAAAACATGGACTGCTGGGAGCCGCGTCGGCCTTGCTGGATGACACAGTCACAGCGAGGAAATGGCAGATGTTTGCACAGCTCCTGCCATGAAGCGAAACTGGTATCTCCTTCTACTATTGGCTCATATTGGAAATGGGACTGCTGTTATTGATTAGGCCTCACAATGTTCCAAATCACACTGATATTTCCCACACAGATACCTCATGGGAAGAAGCATATTCCCACCTCTACAAAGAAGAATTTAGACAAAGCACAGCAGATGTTTGTCGAAAGGCTCTTCTAATGAGCCTCACAAGCCCAAGACATAGATGATAATGTCTATGAAGGGGGTTAAAAAACACAAGAGTTACTACTAACTCTGGCTCAGAGAAAAAGAGCCTAACTTAGAGATAAGAAACAAACAAGAGCTGGACATAAGTTACTGCACATACCTTTGCTAATTGGTGCCACAAATACCTTCCCTTACACTGATATGTTATGAGGATGGGTAAGAGTAGTTAAAACTTAAACTCATATACAAAGGCCGGCACATGTAGGGCCCCTATGGTGTTTACACCTTCAACATCAAATAACAAGGTTTACTTACTAACCAGTGCAAATACCTTCTTCCTTTTGTGAGCCAGACAGAATGACTCCTAGCCTATGCCTGAATCTTAGTGTTACTGATATAAACAAATGTGTTTCCTATCCTGCTATCTTCTTAGTGTAAGAACATCCTGCTATCTTCTTAGTTGTAAGATTTACTACTAGTTTAAACAAATGTGTATGTTATCTGTTTTTCACTGAGAATATCCTGTTATCCTATTATTTGTAAAAATTAACTACCTCACTGAAATTAGAGTAGTTCTGCAAAAATGCCTCTGTAAAACCTGTTTCTGTACACTTTTCAAAGCATCTTATCACTGAGAATTATTTGTAGTAAAAATTCCACTTTTTTGATGTCATGTTAACACTTGATCTATAAATAAAGACACAAAAACTGACAGAGCAGAGATGCCTGCCTGGTGATCAGAAAGAAAGCCGAGGCTCTCTCACTCTCTCTTTCGCCAACACCGTCCATCCTTTCAGGGAGCCCTGGCTGGACCTGCTGGAGCCAGACTCTGGCAATGGACTTAAGTTTGTTGACTTGCACACTGATGTTCTAGTTTTGCCATTAAATGAGACAAAAATGGCATACCTTACTCTCATTGTTTATAAAAGGATGGTATTAAAATAGATTTTTCCTCTACCTTGTGATCCTAAGAATACAATATAATAAAACAGTTAAGATCACGACCTTTGGGGGCAAACATAACAGGCCCAGAGTCTTCTTTCTCCCATGTTTTAAGCTCTCTTACCTTAGGGAAAAAACGTTTAATCACTTTAAGCCTCAGTTTCAATGATTGTAGAATGAGGATAATAATAGTATATTCCTCACAGCGTTGTTGAAAGGATTAACAATAAGGTGATATTCTAAATGTATATAATGCAAGGCTTGGCATCTACGTTCATTAAGTTAGATGCAGCTATGGTAATAAATAATGCACTCGTGGGCAAGCCACAAAGGATCCAAGTGTGGTATCACTTCTTTCTAAGCATGACAAATAAGTAAGCTGTTTTCAGCCTTCTACCCTGTAGAATAAAAGGTTGGGTTACTGTAGACTACGAAGATGTATGGCAAACAGTATTTTTATATTCTTGGATTTCTTCCTCCTTTCAATTCGCTGGCATGTGAACTCATACCTATTGGGGTTTGTTTGCATTTCTACTATTAAGAACATAAGCTGACTTAGGGCATGCAGTGAAGAGTGCTGAAGGCAGAAAGGAAGTGGTGGGGACCCCTTTCAACAGCATCACATCTAGGGAAGAGGCACATGCTGTGTGTCAGCCAGCCCACCCTGGGAGAGGAAAAGATTACTAATGGAGTAGTAATGTTAAAGAGAATAAAAAGTGAGTCTTTTTTTTTTTTGGAACCATTAAAACTTTTCAAAAATACACAAAACCAACTTGAAGCTCAATTAAGGGCTGCTAAAAGGAGGAGAGTATGCTATATCTCCAGCATCTGGACTAGAGCTAGTGTATGTAATGCATATCTGTCACTGACAGCTTTCTGGGCTATTTTTAATTCAGTCTAATTAGTCATGTCTTCTCCTGCAAGTACAGGAATCAGTCAGACTATGGGTAACAATTGTGAAACTACCTTCAGAGAACTCCTTTGCATATTATTTTGAAAGACAACCATAAAGTCCTATAAATGATAGCCTCCATAAATGTCAGCCCAGATAATTCAGCTGATGTCAACAAGCAGAAGTTGGATGGGCTGTCATAGATATTGGGGCTGAATACAGCATATGACATCAAAATCATGGCTTTGTAAACATTTCCTTCTTTGCATGCAGATTTAATTATCTTGTACCCCAGAGAAGAGGAAAACTGGGGCCAACATAATTTCAAAGGAAAGAAAATGTGTTCCTATTTTTATAGACTTGTAAAAGCAAAGAAATGTCTGAAGGGGAGGAAAAAAAATAGTCTTGAAGAAGAATGCAATATGCCCCAACCCAAACTTATTCAAGATGTCATTCCTGGATAGAATTCTATGCTCTCAGCATTAGACAGGCTGGTTAAGCAAAGGCAGGTTCTACATAGACTGTCATCTGAACATGATATTGATGGATCGTTTTTACAAACAGTCTGGACTGCAATGAAAAGCCCCGTGAACGTGCTAAGACCATTTTAACAGGCCACTGGAGACCAAAGTGCCTGGAGGAGAGGATCTATGCCAAGTCCTATGAACAGTTTATAATATATGAATAATGAAGCACTTCACACACATACACACACACACACAAAATGAAGATATTCCCAAAGACGTTTCTTGTGTCACTGATATTTTTGAGAACCCTTCTAGCTGCAACCTGATTAGGTATTTCAGGATGTGCAATATGTTTTCTTCATGACACTCTGATCCAAAGTTCTTTTTTTGTTTTGTTTTGTTTCATTTTATTTTTGGTTTTTGAAACACATAGAACACATTTCCATTGTATTAAAGCAGGTAGAAATCTTGTCTGAAATAAGCATGAGAGTATAATGAATCAATTCAAAATAGAAATATTCCATGCACACATGTAACTAGAACTGTTGAGGAATTTCAAAGGCAATAGTGAAAGCAGTAATATTGGCTGAAAAAAATCAGCCTCCTTCCAAATAGGGCACCAAAGAACTCCTGCCAACCAATCAGACACACAACCTAATTTCATCATTAAACATGTGACTCAGACCAGAAGGCATCAAGGCATGTCTAGCTCACTCATTTATCTAACTATGATTTTTCTCTGAGATTTAATATATAATTCCAAGTCCTTGATTTTAAACTTGAGGCTATAAAAATACATTATCATATAACTTAGTTTACTAATGAATCATTTAAATTAAGTTTTAGAGAGGATTTTGTCATTATGCATGCCTAGCTCATGACTTGTAAGTTCCAAAGAAGTTAACTAAAATTGGATTTATTTAAGTTGCAGGTGACCACTTAGCATGACTCTGTTTAGAGCACATTCAAATAAAATAAAAAACAGGGTAGCATTATTATTCAAATCTACTGTCCAGCGATTGTTGCTGACATTTGCTTTTCATAGGATCACAGAAAGGAAAAAGAAGAAGTATTCAAGGGTTAACTTGTCCTCCCCCTTCTCTGGGCATTTAAGTCTTTTGCTGATTTGAAAAATAAAATAAAACCTCCACAGACCTTCTTGGGAAGCCCTATTTGAATACACAAATACCTGTGCCTTTAGTTATATGTTCACTAAAGATTAAAAATCCCTGTTTACCATTCTTAAAAGTAGCTCTCTGCATGAAAAAGACTTAATTTTATCTATTTATAGACAACTTTACAGTTGCCAAGTCACATTGTTATACATCTGATTTGATACTCAAAAAATTCTTATGAGGTAGATAGGGCAGGTGAATCCACAGTGGCAAGGGCAAGATTTAAATTATATTTATCACTGATGTCTTAGAATATGCTTAAGGTATTTCTTGAATAAATGGCTGAATTATCTCCCTTTCTTTTTAAATCTTTTTTAACGTTTATTCATTTTTGAGAGACAGAGTGCAAGTGGGGGTGGGGCAGAGAGAGAAAGGGAGACACAGAATCTGAAGCAGGCTCCAGGCTCCGAGCTGTCAGCACAGAGCCTGATGTGGGTCTCAAACTCACAAACCATGAAATCATGACCTGATCCAAAATTAGATGCTGAAACGACTGAGGCACCCAGGTGCCCCTGAATTATCTCCTTTTAAACAAAAGAAAACCAAGGCTCAGTGAGATTCGGTGACATTCCCAAGGTCTATTGTTGAAAAACTACCATTAAGGCTAGTTTTCAGGGTTTCTGATCATCACTTGTGAGTTCTGTGCTCCAACCAATTTATTCAGTCTCCCCACATACTATACATACTATCTCAAAATACTCATTCCTAAACTTAAAAAAAAAAGGCCTGAGAAGCCTGAGAAGCAGAATAAGGATGGAAAAAAACAAAAGCTTTTTTATTTTGAAACCTCAACACTGAATTGTATTTTAAGGACAGAAAATAATTAAAATTATGGAATACTGATCATACTTCCCTTTCAGAAGACTCATTCTTCAAAGGAGAAGATGTGGTTGAAGAGTAGTGATTACATCTTAAGTATTCTTAAACTCTCTGTTGGTTGATAACAATGGTTTCTAGTTAAGATGTTTATTTTAGTCACAGAAATCATATATTTTCCTTTCTAGATCCACAGAGCAACAGCATTTACTCCCATTTTACAGATAAGAAAAGTAAGCAGTTAAATGAGTGCCCCAAGGTCATGTATTTGATTTCAGGTGGTCTGCCTCTATGGATCAATATCTCCAACACTGGACACCTTTACCCACTGTAACTCCTATTTTGAATTAATGAAGACTCCTTTACCCCTTGCTGCATCTGTCTGGCTATAATTCTCCTTCTATTGGGAATTTTTTGGTGAAAAGATACTTGCTACAGAACATAGGAGAGTATGACAACATGAAACTCAACAGTGTTGATTTGTATATTGTACTATTTGGTGGAGCTCTTGAGTAAGTGTTAGAGTAGGTGCCCAGCCCAGAGAGGGATGAGTAGACATGAGCCACCAAAAGTCTAATTAAAATATTTCTATCTCTTCTCATATAAATATTTGAACAATTAGAAATTAATTTGGATTAGCAAACTCCTCTTTTTAAAAGCAAATATCCTGGGGAGATGAAATCTGTAAGTCATAGTGACAATTATTTTAATAATCACATGAATATCAAGCTGAAAAGAAGTAATTCAGGATATGGAAGCTTTGCTGGGCAGGGAGTAAAAGATAATTTGAAAGCATGGAGAATATAAAGCCCTGGTGGGAAGGGGAGAACTCTGTTCAGCTAGGAAATATTGAGGGCACTGAATATTTAGAAAGTGGAAGGCAGAGCAGTAGGTGAAAAGGTAGTTGCATACTAGAGGCAAGTTATGCCCCTGAGCCTGAATAGCAGCCAATGTGTTACTGAAAATTATCTTGAGCACATGGCTGTTAATTCAGGCAACTGAATTCCAAATAATTTTTAAGGCCACAGATGTAAATTTCCCTAAGTGAACTTCATGTCTGCAGTCCATTCTAGCTTAATCTTCTATAAGTCATTGACTCATGAAAACCAGTGTTATCCTAATCAGTCACTGCTATGCAAACATACAACACACACACACACACACACACACACACACAAAAGATGAGAAGAGCTAAGTTCCTGACACATGTTTTCTAATGAAGATTTTTTAAAGATCTATCACCCTCTCTTAAGATCCCTTCTCTTTTGTTTTTCTCAACTTTGCCCATTCATTCATTCATTCATTCATTCAACTAATATTTTTTTATGCCAAAATTATCTGCAAAGCATTGTGAATTGTCTTCTTTACCAGTATGGTTCTGTAAGTTATCAACCCTATTGTTTCTGGGGGTCTGCTAAAGTTCTTAATAAATCCACATTCTATTTACGGGAATAATCCTACAGAGGCTGATCTACCTCTTATTTAGCCTTTGAATTTTAGCCATCAAGCCACCACAATGTTTTAAGGGAAATCTGTAGCCATTTTCCTCAAAGGCTATGCTTATGATGAAGGAATATGTGCAGTTAGTCAGTACCAGTCCACTCTTCCTTTCAACAACAATCTCTCAGGTGTTTGAAAGTTGAATTACCCAAATTTTTAGATATTGTTAGTTCTCATCTTTCAAATTGATAATATATCTTTTTTTTAATCACCCTGTCTAACCCTTTGGAGCTCTTTATCTAGTAATTATATAAAAATAAAAGCTCCACATAATGGCCTGGTTGAGATGACCAAGAGCATGATCTCTTACTGATTTTCCATTTTTCTTACTAGTCCAGCTCTTGATAGAAGAATAAAACAAGATCCACCTTGCCTTTAGTATGTATTTGAGAGAGTTTTCACTGTGCTTGCTTGAAAACACTTTGATATCTTAACGACTTTGCTGTGTGGGATTTAGAAAGTTATCAGTGTACTTCTAAGCACTGCTTAGACACATTAAGGCTTAACCTCCCAAGTCATCGATATGCAAGAAAAATATGGGAAAAAAAAGAAATTGTTTTGTCACTATTATGTTAGTAAAGCTAGTAAGAAAAAAAAAGGTGGTGGTGAAAAAAAAAGATGGTATAGGGCAACAATGGGGATGGAACATATGAAGGAATGAGGGAGACCTGGAGGCCGCTGAATGTTTGCCAGTCTGAACAATTTCATGTAACAGGCTCTAAATTTAAAAAGGAAAATAAAAACTTCCTAGGTGACTAATGTGGTCATAATGAACAATTAGAGGAGGTTAACAAGCTGGGGAGTGCATTCTTATTCAACGAGCACACATCCCTCATTAGGGCTTTCAGGAGATAAGAGAAACTATTGACAGGCTTGAGGAGAGCAGCTGAAATTACACAGTCACTCCACACTCTTTATACATTTGTCACTAGTGGATGTAAATATTTATGGCTCAGATAACAAACGACTTACCTTATTTAGTGATGTGAGGCACTGGTGCAGTTCCAGGGTCACCAGAGTGGTGTTAGGTTTCTGCTGAGATCTGGGCTGGATTAAGACAGGGGAGTTGTAGCAGCTGCAAATGAAAATGTGTCATAACCCATTCCGCCCCCATAATCCTCCTGTTTTCACACATGCCCCCAAACCAACCCCCCACCCCCCTACCCACAGAAAAAAAAATTAAGAAAATCTGTACCTTGAGTTCTAAGGAAAAAGATCTTTCCAATAACTGGAATTTAGGAAAATGCGGAGTGCAGAGGGGGAGCTAAACGAAGCATGTTCAGAGTGCATTCAATTAAAACACACCAACCTCATCTGTTGAACAGCATGGTGCTCTGGCAGTTCATAAGCAAATGTTTAATAATATTTATAGTTCGGCTAAATAAGGAATTAATAAAGAGAAAAGTCAGTTGTCCTGGGGTGAAATTAACTTGGTCTGTTCTCCCAGATGTGGATCCTAGGATTAGGCAGTGTAGACTCACCTGTGGTCCCCACGGGTGCAGGAGAACTCTGTGAAGGAGCTCAGTCCAAGGTGCCTGCCTACTTTTCTATGCTTACATTCCATGCCAGTGGTCAGGGAGACAGGTTTTTCTTCTAAAGAGAGTTTCTGCAGAGCTATTCTCCAACTGGGATCCTTGGCTGCAACTAATGCATGAGTACAAGAGTGCTCTGAATAGTCTATTTAAAGTGAATAATTCTTATTTATTTACATAAACTGTATATATTTAAATTGCATGAAATGATGTAGATCACTTAAGAAAACTCACAGATCCTTTGTAATATTTATACTTGATGGTGTTTTACTTGGAAAATATTAAGCCAGCTCTGATCTTACATTGAAAGAAAATATAATATTTCACTAATTAAAAAAAATAAAACGAACTGTCTTTTAGGGCTAGAACCTTTATCATATAGGCTAGAAATATAGAACATTAGAAACACTTCCTTCTTAGATTCTGGGTCTTGAAACTGCTTTCCTTAAAACTGTTACCACCTTAAATAGATTTTGAACCATGAAGTTTACTACACTGCTGTGCATTTATACACTGTGCATGTGTATATTGTTGCTCTAACACTTAAAGCTTCCCTGAGTCTCTCTTGATTGTAACTTTTCCCAACTGACAGCTCCCACATTAAAAAAACAAATTACTCCCCCCCGCCATAAAAAACAAGTCCATAACCATAAACTGATATACTCTATGATCAAGGTTCTTTGCCACCACTACTTAGAGAACAATGCCTAAAAAGCCTTACTTTATAAAGGGAAATGTATGTAGGAATTAACATTAATTATAAGTTGGAAATGATATATTTCATTTAATGAATTCTTATATGTAACCAGAGACCCACTCTTACATGCACTTTTTTTTTTCAACTCAACACAGCATTATTACAACAGAAAGGGAAGTGGTGGTAGTGCTGTCTCTAGATCTCCTTCAATTCTCCCTCAAGGAAAACTTGTCATCCCAGTTGCTAGGGTTGCTACTGGCAGGTAAGCTTCAGTTGGCAGCACCTTCAGGGATGGCTTCAACTGAAGAGAACTTCCTTGTTCAAGGTCATGCCATTATGGGAGGAGCTCACACCAACTGACTGATAAGAGGTTTATACAAATGCCAGGTCATTTTAGTCCACCCAGCGCAGAACAACATTAACGGGTGGCTTTAGCTCCAGAGTTTCTTCATGGGGTCGGTCATTGGTAAAAGTTGTCATCAGGCCAAGATTAAAACTCAACTACTTCTGCCGGATCCTGCTGCCTTCCTCTTCCTTCTACAAGTTTTGATTCTTCTCAGTCTCCTACTCAGAGAACTCAAGCCACGACCTGTGGTAAAGCCTTTATTAGGGTTTTGACTCCACCTTCAGAGAAAAAAGGGGATTCTGCTGATTTGGACTCTCAGTGGAGATCATTGTTTGCTTGTGGAATTCTTTTTTTTAATTTTAATTGTTTTAATGTTTTTTATTTATTTTTTGAGAGAGAGAGAGAGAGAGAGAGAGAGAGACAGCATCAGCAGGGGAGGGTCAGAGAAAGAGAGAGACAGAGAATCCGAAGACAGATTCCAGGCTCTGAGCTAGCTGTCAGCACAGAGCCTGACACGGGACTTGAACCCATGAACTACGAGATCATGACCTGGGCCGAAGCTGGACGCTCAACTGACTGAGCCACCCAGGCGCCCCTCGTGGAATTCTTTAATCAATGAGTTAGACAATGGATGACTGTCTCTCTAAATCAAGAACAGATCATTTAGGATTAAGGATGCTGTGGAAGAATTCCTAACCTCAGTCTCCTCTTTTCTCAATCTCAGCACCTGTTGGGCTTCTAGGATTAAGAAAAATGTGGGACCTATCTATATAACTCAACTAAGCCAAATAAGATTTGGTGGGAATGGTAATTTTTGGAAGAATTAACATATACATACATGGATTTTGCTTGACCATTTTGGCATGCCTAGTTCACTCACCCTTCCCTTTTGATATATTCTCTGCATTTCTTTATCTCAAGTTCTACAATCAATCCTGGCCCCCAAAATGGGTAACTGAAATGACTCTAAATCACTGATGAAACATGATCAGCTTTACGTCTGGTTCTACTCAAGTCTTAAATGCCCTAACTTTTTGGTGATTCAGCTTTTGATTTGTTTTTTTCAGAATGAATCCCAATCATGTAAAAAAAAAAAAAGAAAGAAAGAAAAAGAAAGAAAGAAAGAAAGAAAGAAAGAAATTCCAGGGGTAAATGTTCTACTTCTAAATTCTAATCTCTGGTTATGAAATCATATTCTTCTTTTGTACCTCCTCACTGGCTATCGTCTACTTATAGTTTCTTGCAGATTGCTTTTCTCATGACTATTTGGTGGCCTATATCTTGAATTCAACTGGAAACTAGATAAAACACTCTTTAGAAAGCCTAAATAATCTGCTACTTAACTTTCTCCTGTGTATTAGCATCTATCCTTCTCCTGACACTGATTGGGAGTAGCATTGATCTGGGCCTCTTTTCCAACCTGTGTCATATATAACTAAGCCTTCCTTTAGGACAAGAACTACAAAAGTCGTCTTGGTGCCCATGGATAGAAAAGAAATTGATAATATATCTATCCCAGGACACAGAAAGTGTCCTGATATTTGGATGAGAAAATAGTCCCATCAATCAGAGTATACAACATAGTTAAGGTATAACTCTGATCATTAAGAGGTTGAGTAACACATCTATTCTAAATGGTTCCATTTCCTCACAATTATAACCAAAACTTACCAACCAGTAGGACAACTATACTTGCAGCCAAATACCTAATGGACCATCTGTGTTCATCCTTGTTGGAAAAGGCAGTCTCATGTCTTTTGGCCCCCACTCAGCCATGTAAGAATGGACCTTAGGCCTGGAATACTTCCTTACCAAGTGATAAAGAGCCTACATAGCCTGTGCCAGGTTTATTGCCTCGAGTGGGGATATCTTTTGCTATTTCATGCTTAGTCTGTGCCCTTTTGCTCTGCTTACGCATGTGCATTATATGGACCTGGCCAACTCCATAGTTATTTCTATCCTCCATGTGGAGAACATGGGGTCCTTCCACTGTAGCACAAGAGGGGTGAGCCTTAGGTAAGTTGTCCTGGGTGGGCTGCTGAGAGAAACCTGCTGGCCAAGGGGGGCCAACAACCACTATGGAAGCTGATCTTGCTCTCTCTTCAAAGAGATCAAAGCATTGTCCCACTCAATGTTTGATTGAGTTGTGTTTTCTCTGGCATGCCAATACCAAGATTCAGTGGACAGAAGCATAGAGTCTTCTCCAGAGATTGGTAACTGCTGCACTGTACTCTGCTCAGTGATCCCTTGTTAGATCTTTTACACTGAATCATTCTTATAAGAGTAAATTCTCGCATACTTATAGATTAGATACAAATTTAGAGGGTTCTAAAACTGCTTCTTACGATACTCACAGAAAAGACAGATTCCTTCATTCCATCATACAAAATAAGTTCCTTATAAAACTTTGAAAAAAACTTAGAATTTATCAAATGAAAGATTGATTTAATTACATATTAAAATATGGAATGTTAATGTGTGTGCATATGATTGAATATATACCTGAAGCCCTATTACAACTAAGTCTAAGTAATTTCATAATAAAACTAAAATATACCAGGCATCAACTTTCCCCATGGCAGCATTAGTTCTTATCAGCTGTAGACATTTAGTCATATTTCTCTTTACAAGGAAAATTAGGCAAAGAGATTTTAGATTTCTTTATTTACTTCCACAGGGAAGATCTGGGGATAATATCAGTCAAAGAAGATCACTGCTCAAGGGCCAAGAATCTTCCTGTTTGTCCCTGAACACCCTGATTATGTTAGTAGAATAAAATCTCCATTTCCACCCATAAATAATTCCTAAAGGGGGAAAAAAAGAACACTGACTTGACAAGATTAAAAGGGTTGGGAGGACACCACCTTTAAACTCATTTGCCATTTTTCACAGCACAGGCCTCTATTCTCCCCTTCCCAACCCCTGCCCCCATTACAGATCTGATCAAGCACAGAGGAGAAACAGATTCAAGTTCAATTGGCCTATCCTGGTTGAAAGTAGTCTGGGAGAAAAAAAGAGGTCAAGACTATAGCAAAGTTCTCTTCATTAAGAAGATGCAAAGAGCAGAACATAAACAGTCTGTGATTGCTAAAAGCATGAAATAATATTCACATTGATAGGAACTTAACATAAAAAAAGAGTTTCATTAAATAGAAATAAAAAAGTTCAGTGACCTTTACCACATCAAAGGATATTCCCAGAATTTGCAAAAAGAAGCAAAACTATATACATTAAGAGAATGTTTTCAAGATATTTTTCTAAAATGATTATGACAATTACAGACAATCTGGCAGGAAGGGCCACAGGTCTTGCCACCAAGGCAAGATTCATCCCACTGTTCACCCCTGTGTCCTATCTGTGAAATTTCCTCTTTCATTTCCTAAAAATGATGGTATGTTCCTCTCTTGCTTATATCCATCAAACTTAATTTTCAGAACTTTGGTATCCTGTTGCTGTACTTGACTAAATGGAGTCTTAACCCCTTTTATCTTTTTGGAATTATATCATCTGGCCAGACAATCCTCTTTCTGCCTGGAGTCTTACTGGCTGGCTCATTCCTTATATTTTTGTCATTAACCTTTTAATATCATCAATATTGGCAGAAGAATGTGCTTAAAACAGATCGACTACATTTAAAAATGTAAAATATATTTATTTTCTTTCAAGTTCAAACTTAACGATTCTGGGAAAGAACATGAGCTATCGGAGAGCCTTGGGCTAACTGGCTTCACTAAAAGTCAAATATACTGGCTTCCTTCACACAGAGGCAATGATTCCAGAGAACAAGTGGAAGAAAGGGAGAAGAGGTCTTCCTAAAACACACTCCCAGTTGGAGAACATTTTCTTTCTTTCTTTTTTTTTGATATATTAAAATGTCCTTAGGCATTTAATTTTTGTTGTCAAATCTCTGGCAGAATAAAGATGACACAGGCATCTTGAGAATTAATATCTAAAATAAGTCTCTGTCCCCAAACTTTAGTACAGTGGTTAAAAAAATTCATCCAAGTCTATAGGTCTAAGTTTGTGAACAGTTAAAAGAACAGCCTTAGCTCCTGTTTCATTTTTTATTTGAAATTCTTGCAACTCTGACGCCAAACATCTTGAATTTGTTTTGCATGTCATCAACTGCATGACATGAAGATTTTTTTTATCCTTTATTAACTATACAATCAAAGTCTCAGGCCCTGCATGATTCTGTAAAATTTGTGGCTTTCAGATCCGCAGTGCCCTAGTTCAAGAAGGAAATTGCTTTCAGGCAGTATTATTCAAAGAGACTTGTTTCCATTTTATCTTTTATTTAACGCTGCTGTGTCATCTAGGGCCTCTTCACGAGGACTCCAATTATTTGATAGGCAGCAGCCAGTGACATTTTTCTCTCTTGTTGTCTCATCTGATAGGCACAAGTGAAAAATTATTTTCTTTAAAAAATTAGGCGCCTACTTAATGGATGGGGCAGGCGACACAAGGGCCACAAAGATTTCACTGTGAAGCAAATAAAAAAAGTGTGGGGGAGAGGGAGATTCTTGCTGGAATGAAGAGTTCTGCAGAATTACCTGAAGGGTGCCTACAGCAATGGCTTAAATCACTACATTACCTCTTTTTTGATCCCCTGATGATTGACATGATGATAGCAATCTAGTATTCTTAGTGTTTGAATAAGGACCCTAGATTAGTTTTTGGCAAAAAAAGTAAAATTAAGCCGTGGGGTTTTCTTTTTCTCACATGGCTGAGGGGTTCTTACTGTCCTGGCTCAATCTGGATGGCCACTGGTTATATAAATAAACCCCAAAGTTACTTTAAATAAGATGATCATCCTATAAGAATAGATGTTGAAGTATGTCTCTGCTTTTTTGCCTACCTCTACTCAGGTCTACCCTTAGTGATGATATTTTTGAGTCCGTACTGATGAGGGATCATAACACAAGCTGAGGGTAAAGCATAAGCTAGCATATACCAACCCCCTTCCCTCAACACACACACATGGGATATGTGTGATATTCCTCAGGCACTCCTGGCTGCCCAAGAACAGAGAAAAGGAAAGAAAACAAATAGTTAACTGATAGAGATCACAGTCATACAGGACATGGGTCTCCATCAGTTTATAACTGTCTTTGTAAATTACAAGAAAAAGGCAATCTATCCATAGCCTAATCTCCAGAAACCTATGACTCAGTTTCCTGGAGCCCTAATATCATCTTCCTCTCCATAGGGATGTGGGAACAAAGGCAAGAAGGAAATGAGAGGTAAAATGAAATTTCTTTATAACCTGCAGCCTACTGACAAATACGTGAGGCAAATACAGAGTATAACATTTCTCCAGGAACTCCTGACTGTCCTAATGTTAATGCCTTACTAGAGGGAAAACAACCTTAACTTGACAGTAGCCAGACCTCAGGTATCTTTGAGTCCTCTTAACATGTCAAAGCCCTTCAGGAGGCCCCACTTTTGCATTTACCTCCCCCAACTCCATAGTATATAACCAGTCACTCTTCACAACCCCAGTGCAGCTCTTTCTGCCATGGGTCCTGTGGTCCTGTCCCCGTGCTTTAATAATATTACCTTTTTGCACTAAACATGTCTTCAAGAATTCTTTCTTGGCTTTCAGTTCTGAAACCCCATCCCCCCAAACCTCATCACTTACTTGGGGCCAAGTGTTGCACTTGACAGAGATCATTTATTCCTTGTCACAACCCTATGAAGTGGTCACTATCATCTGTACCTTACAGATAAAGAAATTAAGGTATGAAAAGCAAAGTCACTTGTACAAGGTTACACATATAGTCATTGGTGAAGCCAGGGTTAGCACCCGCAAAGCCAAGACTCCAAAAGCTATGCTGAGGAACGCTTTGCCCCACTGTACATTAGACTTATCCTCGTGTATTTATCTAAGAATAGTCAGGTTTTCGTGAATACATGATCACAGTATAAAATATTAATAACATAAGGTGATAACATAAGGTGAGCACTGGGTGTTATATGTAAGTGATAAATCACTAATTTCTACTCCTGCAACCAATACTACCAATAACCAATATTATCTAACTTGAATTTAAATAAAATATTGGAAGGAAAATAATAATACTACTAATACCAAATCCTAATAAAGATATTCCTATAAAGAAAAAAGAAAATATTAATAACACAAGGAATTACGATATAAAAATGAAATCCTTACCTAAATCCTACATTCAATGATTATTCTCTTACTATCTCATTTATTATTTTCCAGAATTTGCATTCTCTTTCTCTCACTCACTCTTATTCACCTAATACCCTATTTTTAAATTTAACATTATATCATGAGACTTTTATGTCATTAAATATCACATTCTTCAAAAAACCAGTCTTAATGGTAACACTATATTCCATTAAATAGCTGCATTTGACATATGTTTTATGTTGAGAAATAAGATATTTTCCTTTCAGGAAGCACTTGTCTCTTACTCCTTTTTCTTTTCCTAGGGACTCCAGGTGTGAGCACATAATTCAGGTCTGGTCAAAGTATCAAATACTTTAGTCACTTTTTTTTTTTTTCGAGATGGGCATGTAGCCCCAAAAGTTTCAATGTGAACTCTCAAACACATTTTCTGACCCTACTGGAGAGAGACACTCTATCTGTTGGTGTTCCTAAACTGATGAGCTTCAGGCTTCTGTGCGAGGCAAGAGTGGGGCCATCACTGAGGACAGCTGACCACAGCACTGAAATCCAGGTTCCTCAGCCTGTTACTTGATGCCGGGACTGAGCCTTGCTTGATGGTTGTTTAACCTGGAACTTTTGACATATGTAAGACTATAAAATTCCTTTTTTTGCATAGACAGCAAATGCAAACTCCATGAGGTAGGAACACGTTTGGATGGCTGAGGAATCTCAGAGAGGCCAGTGTGGTTTGTGAAGCAAAAAGAACAGAAGGAGATGAGGAAAGAGAGAGAGCACAAGGGCAAATCACAGAGTCTTAGAAGTCTTTCTAAGGAATTTGGCTTTTACCTGAAGTGAGAGGGCAATCAGTCATTGGAGGATTCTGTGCAGAGAGATGGCACGGCTTGAAACATGTTTAAAAAAATGACTCCAATAATTTTGTTGGAGACGTTCTGGTGAGGCAGTGCAGGGAAATGAGCAGAAAGCTACTGCAATAATCAGGGGAGAGCTCATGACACCTTTAACCAGGGTTCTTGCCTGGATACTGTGCTATCCCTGTTGCCCCTCACTCCAGGGGTTTCCCAGGTGCAGACATGAGTGGGGAAGGTTGAGGTTGGGCACATGCCCTGGGTACTGAGCCTCAACATGGAACCATGGGCACCTGTGAGGATCTACACTCATTCTCTGAGAATCCCTGTGCCCAAGAAAGTGTGACATTAAAAGACAAATAAAAAGCTTTATGATAGGTTAAGAAAGATACCTTGAATTAGAGAAGAAGAAATCTTTCTCTTGCATTGTGAACAAAGGGCCTTATAATTTCTTCTTGTATAGAGCCTCACAAATCATGTGGCCAGTTCTATTTAGAAAGTTCATTTCAATAGTTTAAGGAATGAGTGGATAGTTAAGATATAAAAAGGGCAAGGATAAACTACTCTCACGTAAAGAAGGATTTTGAAAGGAGAGTAGAATCAATATATACTTTTTAATGTTTCTTTGTTTGGGGAGGATGAGTTATCTGAGCATCTTTGAATGTCAACGGGCAGGAGTCAGTGGAGAGGAAGATAATAAGAGCAGGAAGCAATAAATGATGGAGCAAAGCACCAGGGAGGCAAGAGAAGATGGAAGGGTCTCGCCATATCGGACTCCTTCAGGCAGAATCGTGAGCATATTTAACACTGAAATAACCAGTGAGGAGGTTGGCTGAGCATCTTTCATCAGGAAGTGCTGAGCATTCCCTGTGGGGGGCCTGACAGCTGGGAACCAGGGAAGAGGAGGAGAAAAATATTATCAGAAATTGTATGCTAGAGTTTGAAAAAAAAATATAAAGGGAGACACATACTGAAGACTAAGATCAATAAAAAAATTCCTATGTGGTGTGAATATCTTTAGTCATTTAAAAAGGCAAGATCATCTTAAAAGAAAATGAACAAAAGAAGTAGACAGGGGCTTAAAGATGGAAGACATGTTTTAGAGAGATGATTCAGAGTATTTCCAGTTGGTGAGACGGCTCCATTTAAACCACATTGTGGTAGTCCAGGGCTTTGTACGTAGCAGACATTTGGCAAACATTTGTTGAACAATATCAGATCAGATTGGCCCCCTTCTGGAACACCATCAAACAGTTCTCTATGACTGCCCATGTCTAGGATAACTGGAGTGAGTAGAGACTCAGAGCGGTCAACCGGTGTGACTGAAAGTTGCAGGATTCTGCCCATTTCTGTAGGTTTAAATTCCAGGATTCCTATCTTTACAATCTCTCCTCCAGCTACTACATAGCTTTCACTATTCCTCAGAAACACGGGGTGCTTTTATCACTCCAGTTCCTTCCTGTGCACACACTATTCCTTCTGCCCATAACTGGTCTCTGGCTTGAAGAGCTACTATTAGGCTCAAAGTCTAAGTCCAGCTACTGTGAAGCCTTCTTTTGACATCTTCCTTCACAGACACAGTATTTTGTACATATCCCCATAATCACCACTTATGCATAATATTTTAATTTAAACTTTGTATTTCTTTTTCTTACTACAGCGAGAGTTCCTTAAGAGTGGAAATGCGTTATTGTACCCCTAGTATATTTACACAAGCCATAAAGTAGGCCCTCAATAATTGTTTGCAGACTGATTAATTGGCTAAATGAAAGACTGGCCAATTAATCATTGATATGAAGAAGAATGAAAATCAAAAGGTAAAATGGTACGGAGGAAGCATAATGACAGGATCAGCAGTTGACATTGTTATTTATTGTACCCCAGTACCCATTTCTCTTCTCTCTTTTTGATAGAAACATTTTAAAAAAATATCCATCCTTTCCCATGACATCTACATGTTGCCCACTCCATCCTGAACTTCATCGAATGTGAAAGAGAAAGCCTGAGTCTAACCAGACACTGGCAGCTATCTTGAAGAGAATCCTGGAGAGGGAGAGCAGGGAAGGATCTGGTCACAGTGTTAGAGTAGCCTCTCTTATGCCAGGACTTCTCTGAACTTTTTTGATCACATAAATCAATTCTTAATTGCTTATAGTAATTTGTGTTGGGTATTCTATTATCTGCCTGAATCAGTTGTGCTGATCATTTCCACTGGGTTTGGAATCACAGGGAATTATATACGTATGTGAATGAGAGTTGTTATATGTTTGTGAGTGGAAACAAGTCCTGGCGAGCAGAAAGATACATGATCATAATTGCAATTGTCTTTCAACCCTTCTGCAGCTGGACTCTCAGTATTTGACAGCGCGGGTTAAGAGTGATGCCTTCTCCTGCCTGTGTTGACAAGGACTTTGAGTCCTGAACTTTCCTATTCTCTGACACAATCCACTGGTACATTCAGGGCCTTTGTTATCTTTGTGTTCTGTGTACTGTTCTCACTCTTTTAAGACTGTGAGAGCCTTGAGCAGATGTGTGTGTGTGTGCATGTTGAGCATTGACCCACTGCAATAAAAGAGACAGATTATACATTTGCCATGACTTAAAATTTCAGAATACCCATCTCCTCTAAAAATAAAAGCATCATATGGCTCCTAGCAAAGTTTAAGTAAGACTGATTCATACAGTTTCCAAACCTTCAATTGAGTTTCTCTTGTCAAAGAACAGAGTGTATGCACCCCCCTGACTGGTTATTTCTTGCTAGTTGAGCACCTTTCCTAGGCTCTGTGTCTTCTATACATTACTACCTCACCTACTGCAGGCTGCCACCCTGCCTTTGAGCTCTGTTAACCAGGACTCCTGTTCCTGCTGAAACAAAGCCAAGGGTAGGTCACAGCCTTTCCCCTTCACTGCCTTTCACTTACTACTACCTCCTCAAGTAACCTGCCCTCTCTCTGCCACTTCCCTGAAGCATCCTGGCACTTGTCTCACCAACAAAATCAAGAGGCACAGGCTTAAGGGTATTATTTTGACATTTAAGAAGGGAGAAAAGAGCTGGAAATATGTCTGCTCTCTTTCCTACCCCTCAGAAGAGGACACTGGTGGAAATTTGAAACAGTAAATAAACTTGAAATTTTTGTGTGTTCAGAGGCTCTCTGGCTAGTCACAGAAGCATGTTCCTTGGCACAGCCTCTAAATGCCTGCTTAGGGGAAGGTTCAACTATCTCCTCAGGCAAGTCCTGGGTAATTCACTGCTGTGAGAGCAGTAAGCCCTTCTTTTCCTTCCTCAATAGAGAATATTTTCCTAGATGTAATACCCTTTGACCCAGACTGGAGCATAACATGATTCCCTTCTGAGAGGGTCCTTGGAAGTCTCCTTGCTACAGGGAATGCCTAATAGCCCTGTTCAGCGTGATCGACAGCTATTTTGCCATCAAACTTAATACTGTTTGTCTAAAACAGGTACCTTCTTTTTTCTAATAAAGAAAGTTGGCATATCCTACGTTGGCAGCTTTTTAAAATTTTAGTATGAGAGGAAAATTAAGAAGAGTATTAAAAGGAACTCTGATATACATCCTCCCCAAAATGTTATTGTAGTCGTTCCCACCCTTCCAAACACTGTCACATATCCATTATGCTGTCATGGATCAGTGTACAATTGACAGAGAATAAGATTGAGACAGTCCATCAATCTAATGTCACACCATGTAATAAAAGTCTACAGAAACCCTGTAAATGCTAGTTACACCGCCAGATACAGCTCCAGAGTGCCAATTGGTGTAAAATGTTCTAAATGGCTATAAATAGATAATATGTCCTAAGGAAAATCTGACTCTTAGTGGTTTTGAAAAGAGAAAATAGCAGAAATTACAGATTATTACCAATGGAAATAAGGCCAGAGGGCACTAGCATGAGGAGATGGGTCTAGGGAGATAAATGAAAAGGAGATAACCCTATGTCAAACAATCTTTCTGATTCACTATTTATAATGGTCTATGTGCTTAAGGCCTTTTTGAGTACATGAAAAAAAAATTGCAATCTTCACTGAAATTGCAAGAATTTAAAATCTTATCTGTCTAGTTCAATCTTTGCTTAGAGGAATTTCTGTATTTGATGAAAAGCTGACTCACAATTATTTTATTTACTAGTTTGTTGAAAGATAAAACTAATTACATAAAAGTATTAGAGTATTAGCCCCATATTTAATTTTTACTTTATGATACTTTTTATGAATGTCATCTTAATCCTTTTAAAACGGACTCACCATGAAGTTTTTGTTTGTTCATCTCTTTCCTTATCTTCACTTTTAGGTCACTATTTATTTATGCGCACTTTAAAAATCTCATTAGAAATTACTGTCCTTATTAAAACATAATTTGATATTTTTGGGGAGACCCAGAACATTTCTGTTAACAGATGTGTATCTCGTCTTTGAAGGTCCAGGAGATGGTTTGAGGGGCTGCTGATGGTGTCATAGCTATAGACAGCATTAGTTTCAATAGTTTCAATATAAGCCTTTATATGAAAACTAAAGAAAGCAATCAAACTGTCGTCCATTTATAATGATTTAGATGTTCACTACTAAATGATATTTTTTTTAAAAATGCTTGAAATTTGTTTAGACTAACAATTTTATAAAAGGCAGGCAACATTTTAAAGTTAGGTAACATATCAGTCAGCATTCTCCAAAGAAACAAAAACAATAGTATATTATACACACACACACACACACACACACACACACACACATTAAGGAATAAGTTCACATGATTGCGAAGGTTGACAAGTCCAAAACTTGTAAGGAGGCCAGCAAGATTGAAATTCAGGCAAGAGTTAATGCTGCAATCATGAGGTAGAATTTCTTTTATAGGAAACCTCAGTTTCTGCTCTTTACCTGATTGGAAGAAGCCCATTCACATTATTGAGTGATTTCCTTTACTTAAAATCAACCGTTTATAGATGCTAACCATATCTACAAAATACCTTCGCAACATTTAGATTAGTGTTTGATTACATAACTGGGTACTATGACCTAACCAAGTTACACATAAAACTAACCTTCATAGGTAGTGAAAAGAATACCATTTTTAAGTTATGGTATTACTAACTTCATTGCCTTCCTTACCTAAGGACACATCCAAGAAGACACTACTAACTTCTGTTTTTATATCATTTCCCAAAAGGGGTCTAGATTGTTCATTTGCTTGGCTATCTCAAAATTTCCATTCGCCAAAGAAGACTGGAAACTCTAAGCCAGTCAGTTTTTTCTAAATTTTATAAATTTCATTAGGTCACAAAATAAATCTTAAAAGTAAGGACTTTTAGGGGCACCTGGGTGGCTCAGTCAGTTGAGCATCACGATCCCACTGTTCCTGAGTTCGAACCCCACATAGGATGGACTTGCTGCTTTCAGCCTGTCAGCACAGTGACACTTCTGAATCCTTTGTCCCTGTCTCTCTTTACCCCTCCCCCCCACTTGCACTCTCCCAAAAATAGACTTTTATGGAAAAAACTGACTCCTTACTTCAGTTTACAAGTACTTGACGACAGGGCTGCCTGGGTGGCTCAGTTGGGCATCTGACTTCAGCTCAGGTCACTGTCTCGCAGTTTGTGGGTTTGAGCCCCGCATTGGGCTTCATGCTGACAGCTCAGAGCCTGGGGCCTACTTTGGGTTCTGTGTCTCCCTCTCTCTCTGCCCAACCCCTGCTTGCATTCTGTCTCTCTCTCAAAAATAAAAAATTAAAAAAATTAAAAAAAACCCAAGTACTTGATGATTGATTATTTTTTTACTCTTCTCTTTCTCTCTCTCTCTCTCTCTCTCTATATATATATATATATACACACACACATAATGCTGAGACAAGGTAGAAAAGGTGTTTTCTTAATTTAGTTTGTTATAAAAATAGGATTATGAAAAACATTATTTTTTATATTGCCCTTTAAGTTTGTAGACATTGTCCAAGTCAATACATTTTAAATAGCTGTATGATATTATACAGACCTATAGATATATTTTACAACTGATTTCCTAGTTGGTAGGAGCTCAGGTGTTTCGGTTTTATTTGATCCATCTTAAAAAACAAACAAACAACACAACACTAACAGTTTACAACCTCATACACATTTCCTTATAGTATGTGTATAGAGAGGAGTTTGATTTTGTTATTTATGTAGGGTTGATTCCCCAAAATGAAACCGCTTAGACAAAGGTTAGAAGATTTTTTTGTTATAATTGACACTGATCAATTTCTAAAATGATTTCCATTTAATTTTCAATAAATATCTATTTAATCCTGTTTTCCTACATCCTGGAGAAATTTGAATGTTCCTGAATTTTTGTCAGATTTTATGATGGCTTAATTTACATTTTTTGACTTATATTGAGGTTAAGTATACTTCTACATATTTGTTGTGTATTGTCCATTTTTGACCTGGTTTTCTTTTTTTTTTTTTTAATTTTTTGTTTATTTTTGAGAGAGAGAGAGTGTGAGTAGGGAAGGGGCAGAGAGACAGGAAGACCCAGAATCAAAAGCAGGCTCCAGGGTCTAAGCTGTCAGCACAGAGCCTGATGCAGGGGTCAAACTCACAGACTATGAGATCATTACCTGAGTTGAAGTTGGATGCTTAATGCTTAACCGACTGAGCCACCCAGGCGCCCCTGACCCAGTGTTCTTAAAAGTATATGTAAAGATCAAATTTGAGTCAGAATCAAGACAGTGAAAATGTTGTTGATAAAAAAGGAACAATAATGATATTTCTAAAAATATAATTATATCAAATGATATACAATGCCTTTGTACAAGAGGGATAATGTTTCCCCTACCCTCTTAATTTCTATTTCCAGGGACTGTGAATCAAACTAGCAAACAAGAGAATAACAAGAAAAATTAGAATAACAAAAGAAAAAAGTCATGCAAATTTAATTGATGATTTTAATTTTACATGCACAGAGGCGCTACCCAGAAGAGAATAGTCAACCTAGACAGCAATTAGACTTGGAAGCTTATATGCCATTTTAACAATTGACAATAATGTACAGAGAAGTGACTAGACAAAAGAAAGCAGGTTGGGGCTTTTAGTGACAGTAAATTATGAGAAGATAAATGTTTGGGAAAACTAATGGAAGATAAAGGTTCTTTTAGTAAGATTGTGCAGATACATCTGGATGCCAACTTTTTATTTGCGACAATAAAACTGTCTTGGAGAGGAGAATTCTTAGTCCTCCTTTCTTTCTTTTTTTTTTTTAATGTTTATTTATTTTGAGAGAGAGAGAGAGAGAGAGAGAGAGAGAAAGGGGGGGCAGAGAGAGAGGGTGACAGGATCTGAAGTAGGCTCTATGCTGACAGCAGACAGAGCCTTACGTGGGGCTCAATCTCAGGAATTGTGAGATCATGATCTGAGCCCTAAATCAAGAATCGAAGAATGCTTAATTGACTGAGCCACGGAGGCACCCCAAGTTAGTCTTCCTTTCTAAAAAGTTTCTGCTTTTAGTCAGATAAGAAAAACCGAGAAGGTTTCTTTCTGCTTCTGTTATTTCTCAATTGCTTTCAGCTCAAAATAACCCATATGCCAAAGTAGGATATTGTAGGGTGGCAGATAAGTTGATATTCTTCATTATTTAGCCTTTGTAAGTACTACTGTGGAAAATGAGAATCACTGGAACTTTAGTTTTGTTTTGGTGTATTGACAATTTGTTAGAATTGGATTTAAAGCCCAAGACTTCTCTTATGAACCATACAACTTTGTAAATTTCTTTGTTCTCAGCATCAGTTTTCACACCCATAAACATAGGAGATTAAAATCTGCCTCAGAATGTTGAACTATCTCACATGTGAATGCATGCACACACATACACTCACACGCACGAAGACTATTCACATGAAAGTTTTCTAATTGCAGTAAATTTAATTTGAATAATGATGCTTTGTATTTACAGAACCATACTTCATCATTCACAAAACATTTGTCATCCACTATTCTTGATGCTCACATGAAGACTGGGATACAAGCAGGGACTTAGGAAGGGGTAAACTGAGGCTGAGAGAAGTAAAATAACTTGACCAAATCCCCACAAGTAATACATTGCATATTAAATCATTTGATTCTGGGGTCTAGTTTTCCTGTTGTTTCATATTTGGATCAATATACTGATCACTCAGATGCTTATAATTTTCATAATAAGTATCTTTATACTTCCCTTAACCATATTTATCCCAATGCTCTCTGTGCACTGGGACAAATGAGTTCCTACTGAACAAGAATATTAATTCTATTAATTAATAGAGACTAATATTGCAAACAAAAATTAGATTTTAGATACAAAGATTATAATACTGCTGAATCAAATCTAATGTTTATTTAAGAACATATGCTAACTCCTGAAACCAATATTACACCAATACTAACTCAATTAAATTTAAATAAATAAAGTAAAAGAAAAAAAGAGTATGTGCTAGGTAAGGGTGAAATCTTGAAACCAGTGAAAACACTGAATGTTTTTTTTTTTCAATATACTGAACAGGAGATAATTCCAATTTTAAGATAAAGTTATTACAAGAAATCATGATCTGGAGTCAACCCCAGGATGGAGTTCTCCAGATACCTTGCTCTGGATGCTTTTGTCTTCCTTCTCCCATTTATCAAACCTGCTCTCACCACCAGCCTGAAGGGCTGCAGGATATCTGATTAGCACATTCCCAGGGAGTGCTAATGACTGAGAAGGTTAAATAGCTCCTCCCAGGGGTGTTTGCCCTTCAATAGAAAAATGCCTTTAAGGTGGGGTCTCAAACTAAAACTCCTGAGGATCCAGTGAGACACAAACAAGAGTGAAGTGACCTGGCACTTGTGCTAATCTTTCATGTTCTTTGAAATGTCAGTCTATTGTATTTTCCCATTTTAGCCAAGACCTATGGTCAGAGAAGTATGCTTGTTTGCTTATTTTATTATAAGATGCACAAAGCTACAACTTGATGCCTTATGGGCTGGTAATCAGCCTTGGTGTCTAGGATTGTGATGAGGCTGGGGTGAGTACACACACAATCTGATGGCTATGCCCCACCAGCTTATATTGCCAGGCAGGAATGCAGACCCAGGTGGTAAAATGTCCTGACTGCTTTCTAAGAGAAGTCAAACATCTAGATTTTAATATAAATTATCCAGTTTTTATACTTTGGTTCAAATGTTTAAAATAGGAAATATGCAAAATTAAATGATTTACTGCAAGACATATGACTCTTAAGCTGATAATTTATAACTTCTTTAAAGAATAATAACCACTTTAGATGTCATTAATACCACTGAAAGGAACAGTTTTGAATGGACATAACTGAAGTTTGCCCATAACCTTCATACAAATTAGAAAATGTCTGTGGCTCAAGGAATTTTACTTCCATATGTCAGAAAATTACTATGGATTACAATCAACAAATCTAAAAGGCAACCAACAGAATGGGAAAAGATATTTGCAAATGACATATCAGATAAACGGTTAGTATCCAAAATCTATAAATAACTTATCAAACTCAACACCCAAAAACCAAATAATTCAGTGAAGAAATGGGCAGAAGATATGAATAGATACTTCTCCAATGAAGATACCAGATGGCTAACAGACACATGAAAAGATGCTCAACGTCATTCACCATCAGAGAAATACAAATCAAAACCACAATGAGATACCACCTGACAGCTGTCGGAATGGCTAAAATTAGCAACTCAGACAACAACAGGTGTTGGCGAGGACGCGGAGAAAAGGGACCCTTTTGCACTGCTGGTGGAAATGCCAACTGGTGCAGCCACTCTGGAAAACAAGTTTGGAGGTTCCTCAAAAAATTGAAAATAGAATTACCCTATGACCCAGCAATTACACTACTAGGTATTTATCCCATGAATACAAAAATGCTGATTTGAAGGGACACATGCACCCCAATGTTTATAGCAGCATTATTGACAATAGCTAAATTATGGAAAGAGTCCAAATGTCCATTGACTGATGAATGGATAAAGATGTGGTATACAGATACAATAGAATATTACCCAGCAATCAAAAAGAAAGAAATCTTGCCATTTGCAACAACGTGGATGGAACTGGAGTGCATCATGCTAAGCGAAATAAGTCAGAGAAAAATATCACATGATTTCACTTGTAAGTGGAATTTAAGAAACAAAACAGATGAACATAGGGTAAGGTAAGGAAAAATAAGACAAAAATAAGGAGGCAAACCTTAAGAGACTCTTAAATACAGAGAACAAACTGAAGGTTGCTGGTGGGGTGATGGGCTAAATGGGTGATGGGCATTAAGGATGACTACTGGGTGTTATATGTAGCTACAGCAAATACTTGGCGCCCAGGAAGAGACAAGCCACATGCACTCGGGGAATCAGTAAAAGACTGTTAATTGTGCACCGGTGCCGGCCCAGCAGTCACCTCCAAAGGCTGAGCCCTGAACCTTGGCATCTGCCTCCTTTTATGGCTGGGATGGTAGGGGATTGAGAGACAAAAGAAAAAGGGGAGGGGCACTTATGAGTGGTGCTATGCAGACAGCTAGTGGATACAGGAGGAAAGCAAGATTATAGAAGCCAAAAGTATGCAAGGGGAGTACCCAGCCTCGGACATCTGGCTGGCCCCTTTTATCTGGTTTTGACCAGTGTTTCCTCTCAATGTAAGTGATGCACCACTAAATTCTACCCCTAAAACCATTACTATACTAATGTTAACTAACTTGGACTTAAATAAAAAAAAAAATGCATTGATTTTATTAGGATATGAGATGTTGATATGGTCTTCCAGAAACTTATTTTAGTAAATGTACAATCCATAGTGTTTACAGTATGAATGGTGAGCTCTAGGGTTATACAGTGTCATCCCGCAGCATGATATGTCACACCCTGGAAAAGAATTCTTAGGCTGCTTGACTGTAGCACAGTAGGACCTGGACTCCTTCAGCCAGAGTTTAAACATTTAGCTCTTTTTTTTTACAATGCTTATTTTATTTTTGAGAGAAACAGAGCACAAACAGGGGAGCGGCAGAAAAAGAGGGAGACACAGAATCCAAAGCAGGCTCCAGGTTCTGATTAGCTCAGAGCCTCACACAGGGCTCGAACTCACAAACTGTGAGATCATGACCTGAGCTGAAGTCAGATGCTTAACTGACTGAGCCACTCAGCCGCCCCAACATTTAGCTCTTCTTGATGGTCTCTCTTTGGTAGTAATGCTGAGTATAGCATTTAGAGGCTCTGCTGAGTTGACCATGAATCTTTCAGACACTAAAAAATTAATGATGGAATTTGAAGAATCATAAGATCATCAGGGTTTGTATTAGTTTGCTAGGGCTGTTGTAAGGAGGACCACAAACTGAGTGGCTTAAACAACAGAAATCCATGGTCTCACAGTTCTGGAAGCTGGAAGTCTGAGTGCCAGGTCTCAGTAGGATTGATTCTTTCCAAGGGTTGAGAAGGGGCATCTGTTCCAGGCCTCTCTCTCATAGCTTGATTGTTTATTGGCAGTCTTTGGCATTCCTTAGCTTGTAGATGCATCATCCTGATCTCTACCTTCATCCTCACATGGTATTTTCTACCAGTGCATTCCTGTATCCCAAATTCTCCTTTTCATAAGGACATCAGTCATACTGGATTAGGGCCCCCTCCACTAATGACCTCATCTAACTTGATCATCTGCAAAGGCACTATTTGTAAATAAGGTCATATTCTGAGGTAATGGGGGTTAGGACTTCAACATATGAATTTTGAGGGGATACAATTCAATCCATAACAAAGCATTTCCAAGGCCATCATATTTATTAATTCTAGACTTTAAATTTTGTTGCATAATATCAACAGAATGCAGATGATCTTATTTTAGCTGTAGTTCTATAATTTATCTTCTTGCATACTAAATAGTCAGACTATATTTTCAGCTGTTTTTTAAATACAATGCATTTTGAGCTAAAACTTTTCAATCTTACCTGGGAACATCTGCATTTAGTGCGGTGTGGGTTGTGAGTGTGTGTGAGTGTGCATGAAGGAGAGAAAGAGAGAGAGAGAGAGAGAGAGAGAGAGAGAGAGAGAGAGAGATTGCATTCATAGTCTCAGTGCTCTCCTTTAGATTGCTGAGTGATTTCCCACTTGCCAACAGCTCTTCACATTATATGAATCTAAACTACTCACATTGTGAAATCCCTTTCATTTCTATAGCTTATAGAGTAATTGCCTGCCAGTATCCCTTTTTTTGTAATTTACTTTTAACCATAAAGGAAAGCCTTTTTTAATTCTCTTGAATGCCAATTCATTCAGTTCTGAAGGTATCATTTCAGTGTGCTGTATAATCTCACTCTAAGCAAAAAGGAAATGTAGCATGTCAGCAAGAAATGGCCCATTCTGAACCTTGATTTAAGGGGCTCTACTGCTCAGATCATTCAATATCTGTGAGGAAATATTTGGAACTTCCACTCAGCACAAGGTGCTTGATATCAGTGTATATGGTGGGGTTAGTGATGTCATGAGTTCAAGTTATAGCTGGGGCACTTATTTGTGGGGAATAATGTTATGGAATGCAAAGAACAAAGGACTAAGAATCAGGAGATTGTTAAAGTCTAATTCTACCATCTCCCAACTTTACCTTATAGACTTCCTTTGATCATTCATTCATTCCTCCTTATCAGAACTCTGTGTTAGGAGTTAAGAACATCATGGTGATTCACATACAAAGTATGATATCAAATAAACTTTAGAAATAAATCACAAGGGGCCCCTGGGTGGCTCAGTCAGTTAAGGGTCCGACTTCAGCTCAGGTCATGATCTCATGGTTCATGAGTTTGAGTCCTGTGTCAAGCTCTGTGCTGACAGCTCAGAGCCTGGAGCCTGCTTTGGATTCTATGTCTCCCTCTCTCTCTGCCCCTCCCCCGCTTGCACTCCATCTCTCTTTCTCTCTCTCTCTCTCTCAAAAATGATAAACACTAAAAATGTTTTAAATAAATAAATAAATCACAATACACAGTAATATAAGTTACAATAAAGGAAATATAGTATGCATTAAGTATAGGTTAAGCTGCTATGACAAGACTTGTAAATACAGTGATACAAACCACATACAAATGTGGGGAGATCAGTTTTCTGGGGCTCATGGAACAATATGTGTTTCCCATCCCTGAATCCCTGCTGGCTGCTTTAGATCTCATTGTCTTCCCATCAGAAGGAAGGAGGGAAAAAGGCAGAGGTATGGATCTAAATTCTATTTTAGGGCACAAATAGGAAGTAGCATACATCAGTTCTGTTTACAGCTCATAGAGAAAACTTTATTATGTGGCTTCCCTGAGTTGATTGGAAGGCTGGAAATGTAGTTTTTTTTTTTTTAATGTTTATTTATTTTGAGAGAGAGAGAGAGAGAAACAGAGCATGTACAGGGGAGGAGCAGAGAGAGAGTGAGACACAGAATCCGAAGCAGGCTTCAGGCTCTGAGCTGTCAGCACAGAGCTCAATGCAGGGCTTAAACTCACGAACCGTGAGATCATGACCTGAGCCGAAGTCAGATGCTTAACCAACTGAGCCACTCAGATGCCCCTGGAAATGTAATCTTAAGTTGGACTGCCATGTTTATAGCTAGAACATGAGAGTTCTACTAATTAAAATACACCCACTAATAATGAATATTGGTGGAAAAATTAGGAGTCTCTGCTCCAAAGTACAATGGGAACATCCAGTAGGTGGCTGAGAAGGAGGGGTATGACATACCTTAGTGAGAGGAAAATCCCCATCTTACTCCAAAGAAGTGAGATTAAACCTAAGAGAGACAACAGTGGTGCCTGATGATTAGAGACTGGAGGAGTCTGAGAGTTGCAGATAGGAAAAATAACCTATTAAAAAAACCTTGAAACAATAGAACAGGAAATTACATGAACAGAAAAGCTAATGTTAAGATTGACATAAGAAAGTGGCAAAGGAAGCCCCTGGAAAAATGTAAGCAAGGGCTATAATGCAAATGACTTCGGTCTGTATCTTGGAACTCAAGAGCGGCATAAAAGAGCTTGTGTTAGGGAAAACCTTCAGAGATTTTCATTTTTAAGGAGACGATATTTGAATAAGTGTGGGAAATGAATGGGAAAAGCCTGAACAGGGCTAGGGAAAGCATGTGGCTGTGTAGTAATTTAGGCAGAATGCTGGTAGCTAGACTATGATGATAGTCCTAGGAATGTTGATAGAGACAATCTGAGATATAAGAGATATGGCTTAGTGATGGATGACTGGATGTTCGTTCTTTTTTTTATTGTTGTTAATGTTTATTTATTGAGTGAGAGAGAAAGAAAGAGAGCAGGGGAGGGGCAGAGAGAGAGAGGGAGACAGGGTCTAAAGTAGGCTCTGTGCTGACAGCAGACAGCCCAGTGCGGGGCTTAAACTCACAAACCGCAAGAGTCAAAGCCAAAGGCAGACACTTAACCGACTGAGCCACCCAGGCATCTCATTGTATGTTGGCTCTAAGGTATAGGAAGGAGTCACAGATGCTTCCTCAGTCTCCTGCCTGTACAACCAGACAATGGTGAACACTTAATGAACTGGAGAAGTTTAAAAAAGGAGCAATTTCAAAGGTCAAGGGATGGTGAAAGAATTAAGTTTAAAATCATTGACTTTTGAGGTATTTTGTGATTTTTAAGCAGCTATTTCAGAAGGCTTTGGGGTAGATTTGTCAGGAGCTCGGGAGATAAGGCTAGGTAGAAAATGCAGGTCTTGGACATGTCTAAGTAAATAAGGTTCCTCTTATATATGAGGTAGAAAGAGAGGGCTTACATATAGCTAAAAGAACATCACCAGTTAAGGAGATTGCAAAGGAAATAGGGAAGGAAAGAGAGCCCAGAGAGGTGGGAGAAAAAAATAGGTAAGGCCATGGAAATCAAATAAGAGGGAGTGGTCTACTATATCAAATGATGTTACAGGAGGTAGGTCTCAACTAAACTAAGGATAGATTGGTAACAAGTAGATTGAAGGAGGAGAAAGACTGAAATATGTCCAAGAAATGTAGTGGTATATAGGGAGAACATTTCGGTGATGGCCATTCTGTCACAGGTGGACCACTAAGACGCTGAGAAAATCAACGTTTTATTATTAATTAAAGATGTGTGACTGCAGAAAGTAAGGGATACATAGGGCAATGGCAGGAGAGAAAGATTATGAATTTTTTGGTTGTTCGTTTTCATTGTGTAAGCTTAATTTGAGTTTTTTGGGATAAGGATGTATTGAAATTATAGGAAGAACTGTATAGTCAAAGCCTGTAATGATGAAAAGTCTCTGGCCTTTTGTACATGCAATTTCCTTTGTCTTATTTTTTCTCCTCACCTTCACTCCCTGCCTTTCCCCTTGCATATAAAAATGGAAGACAAAATGTTCTTAAAGGTGACATGGTGGTTCAGGTCTTCCTTAGATGACTCTTATGTTTATAAAATAAAAATACTATCATTGGGTGCGCTAATTAATTTGCCAGGCACTGTGCACAATACTTTTCAAGTATTATCTGCTTTAATCTTCATAACAATCCTATGAAGTGGTTTTCTTTTTCTTTTCTATTTTTTTCATGTTATAGTTCAGAAATTGCTGAAGGTCACATAGTGGATCAAAATTTGAGACCAGGCAGTCTGAAACCAAAACATGGATTATTCTTAAGTTCCATGATAAAATCATAAATTGCTAATCACCAAGTTTTGTGTTTGTATCAAATTTGAATTTTGTTTAAGGATAACTTTTACACTTTTAATGAAACATATTTGTTCTTCAAGCAGAACATTCCTCCTTTGCTTTGGTCATCTTTCACCAAACTTGTATTTCACCATCTTTCAGGATGGAATTAAAATAAAAATGATTAAGCTGTTCTATGATCATGACAACTTTTACAGTAAAAAAATGTATATACGTAAATTAGTTTGGTAAAACTTGTTTTTTGTGATTGATTCTAGACATTTCTAAACAAAGCCAAAAGACTTTGAACACTTATATTCTTGAACATGTTCAAGTTTCCAAACAGTCATGACAGGGAGATGTCTTCTTCATGACATTATTAGCTGAGAATTGATACTTAACACAATTAGAACATCTTCAGGATTTTGAGGGTCCATATATGATATATCACAATGATTATGACTGAAAATCTTAGAGAAACTGTGTGACACTGTTTAGAAATTGAGAGTAAACTCTGACCCATACAGCTTGAGAAATCAGCCAAGAGATGTGTTCGTCAGGGACTGTGGCAAAGAGGCGGGCTGAGTGATGAAACAGTCAGAAAGAGACAGAGATTCCAAACTGCTTTAGAATAAGCTCAATTTTAAATGTATGTAATAAAGTTACAACAATAATGTTATAGTTCGGTAATGCAGTCTTAAAATGCAGCAAGCCAATTATACTTTCATTTGAAATTTCATGTCCTTATAATAAGGTTTGTTCTTTATTTTAGGGCTTTATTGTAAGTAGAGATGAGTTGGCTTTTTATTACCTGCATCCTTCTTTGGCTATAATCAAAAAATATCTCACAGTGTATGTGTGTGTGAGTGTGTGTGTGTGCACGGTACGCACATGTACTCTTCAAGAGCTCACCACTTCTGATTACCCCATGATCTAATCGTTTGTTCAAACAGAGTCCTCATTTTAAGAAAAACAAGATTTAAGAAAATAACATGTATCAGTATGTTCTCCCATCCATCATTTCCTCTATTCCATGTAACATTTTTTCCTCATACCGTGTACCCTTACATACTATTGTAATTTGTATCATTTGCTTATTTTTCTTAAATGCATTCAATAATCACCAGAGTGAAGTCTGATTTTTTTCTTTTTTTCTCCCCCCCCCCAATGTAGTCTCCTGATTCCTGTAGTCTTTTGGACATAAACACAATGATGGATTTGAAATGGATCCAAAATTAGGTTATAAGTAATATTCCAAATTAAAGCACCATCTAGAAATTGATACCATTTGGAAGCTACAATTTTACCATATGGTCTCTGCATATATTCATTACAAAGACATTTACATCCTCCCCTATCTTCTCTTTATGATATATTTTAGGATAAAAAGTTACAAAAGCAATGACAATCACATTCCTATCTTACTTTTATCAACCTGCTATATTAATCTTATTCAAATAATTTCCTTTTCCACATAACAAGAAGCTCTTCTTTCTTACCAAGGAACCAAATCTAGCAGGAATATGATTATCATCATGTCTAAATAAAAGAGTCCTTCTTGTTCTTGTCCTGTTTCCCATAGCTATTAAGAAGACTTTTGATTTTTCTGCATGTTCCCAAGGATGTCCTCTTGGTATTGCTGAATGTCATCTTCAGTAATTCAAAAACTCTCATTTTAATTACCTATGTCCATTATTCATTTCCCACACTTTCCACAGACGAGTGAAAAGAGATTTCTAAATGTTTCTATCTTAGCTATTCCAAAGGACACCTTGTTTAATTAAAAGAAGTATTGTCAAAAAAACACTCCCTAGGTGTTTGAAGGTACATAGGCTTTGACAATTACCTGTCATATATTTACTTTAATGTAATGAAAATTATATAAAAGAATTATATTTGTTTTAAATAAGACCAATTGAAATATATGTAATTAAATAATACCTACAGTGGTGCAGGTCAAAAAGTAATCTAGTGATGTTGTAAGATTTATTTCTGTATTTAATTTTTTATAATTACTGCCTTTTGAAAAGGAAATAAACCCTCATAATTTAAGAACAAAATATACAGATCTATAAAAATGTACATTATCTCCCACAACTGTCTGTCATTGACTCAGTTTTCAGCTCCAACCCTCACTCTACCTAATAGTTAATAACTTCTGTATTCTTCCAGAATTTATTTAAGCATTTACAATGAAATATAAATATCTTTTCTTTTTTCTGTTCTGCAAAGTAATAGCTTCTGTTTCTTTTGATTTACCCCATATCTGTTATCTTCTCCCCCCAAGTAAGATAACACATATTTGGTCTTCCTCCTTTTTTCCTCCTCTTGCTTAGTTTATGTATGGTTTATCTATATTACAAACTTTTTTTTAAGAACTAACTTATGGGTGCCTGGGTGGTTCAGTGGGATAAATATCTGACTTCAGCTCACGTCATGATCCTGTGGTTTGTGGGTTTGAGCCCCACCTAGGGCTCTGTGCTGATAGCTCAGAGCCTGGAGCCTGCTTTGGATTCCTTCTCTCCCTCTCTCTCTGCCCCTCCTCCACTCATACTGTCTCTCTCAAATAATGAATAAGCATTAAAAATTTAAAAAAAATTTTTTAAGAACTAGCTTATTTATTTATTTTTTATTTTACTACTTTTCTGTTGCCTAACTCATTAAAATCTGTTCTGAGTAACAAATTACAACAAATTTAGCAGCTTACAGCAAAACTAGTTTATTATTTCATAGTCACCAGCTGAAGTCAAGGAGTCAGCTCGGCTGGACTGGGGTTGTTTTCTAGAGGCTCTGGGACAGAATCACTTTCTAAAAATATTCAGGTTGTTAGCAGAATTCAGTTCCTTGCGGTTGTAGGAAGTCCCCATTTGCTTGTGTTTTATTGGCCAAAGGTCATTCTCAGTTCCTAGAGGACACTTGAGAGTCCATCCTGGGTAGTTCTCTCCATCTTCAAAGGTGGTAAGAGCACATCAAATTCTTTCTATGCCTTCACTCTCTGAATTCCCTTTCTGCTACCAGATAAAGGAAACTGCTTTTAAAGGACTCATGGAATGAGGATAGGCACACACAGATAATCTCTCTTTAGATTAACTAAAGTTAATTGATTAGTCCCCTAAGTACATCTACAAAACAAAACAAAATAATCTCTTCACATGTAATATAACATAAATCAGAGCAAGATCACTTATTTTCACAGTCTCAGGGTTTAGGGTAGAAAATCTTGGAAGGCCACTCTGGAATTCTGCCTGCCACGATATTTATTCTCTAATGTTTCCTTTGTTTTATTGTTATTTCCAAAAATTTTAGCTGAATGCTAGATCCATTCGTTTCCATTTCTGTTTTCATTGATATTAGTGTTTATGGCTATGAGTTTTCCTCTGGAAGCACCTTTAGTAGTAGTATACATTGTATTACATACATTTGAATATGTAATACATTCATTTTTTAATTCTTTAATTTTATATTTCCTTTTGACTCAAGAATTGTTATAGATTTTTAAATTTACAGGCTGAGCGGCTTATTTCTTTCATATTTTGTTTATAATTTCTAAGTTTGTTCTTTTGCCCTGCATTGTGGTGAGAGAATGTTGGTCAGTGTTACATCTACATGTGGAAATTTATTGATTTTAGACTGTACCACAAGTAAAACTTCAACAAATTTGAGGGAAAGACGTTCAAAGAGAGAGAGCATGAAAGGGCTTGTTTCCCTGAGTTAGAAACCAGATGCCATACAAATCTATAAGAATTCAGACACAAATTTTTAATGAATTCCTCAAGGCTATTGTAAAAGTACCAAGTTGCTGGGGGCTGCACATACGACAATTTTCAACCATTAGGAAGTTCTCCCTCATGAACCCCAGAGTTGGGTGGGAGATCCATGAGGAATATCTGGGGCAGGGTAAGAGATGTGAGAACGACTCCACTGGGTTTCAGCATGGAGGGAAAATAAAAGTAGCTATAGTAAAAAAGGCATTAGCTCTGCCAAGATTCTACTTCCAATCACATTTATAGAACAAAAGCATTAACCTGCTGGGAAGGGTATCAAACCCAGAGAAGGACCCACTGCATCTGGAAGTAGGCAGCAGACAAAAACTCTACTCGTGGGGAGAAGTAAAAACACAGTGTAAGCTTAGACTATTAGAGGTCTCCTATAAGAAAGAGAAAACATAATTTAGAAGGCCCCAGTCACTGATGTCAGTGCCATAGTACATGCCTACTGCTGAGGCTAAACCAGGAAAACAGGCAACAACCCCCTCATGTCACAATAATGGATAAAGTGGTTCCATTCTTCAGGAATAAATGCTATCTATCACAGTCTCTACTGCCCTATACAGTATGTTTAGCTCTCAAAAAATAGTTATGAGAAAGAGAAAAAGGGAGGAAAAAACAACATGCTCTCAAGAGACAAAAAAAATTAATAAAACCAAACTTGGATATGACAATGATAATGGAACTATCAAACAGAATTTAAAACAACTATGATCAATATGTTTAAGTCTTAAGTGGAAAAGGTGAACAAAATGCATTATTAGATAAGTAACTTCAACAGAGAGTTGAAACTTTAAGAGGTAATTTAATGGGGAATGTTAAACATGAAAGACATAATAGCAGAGGGCAGTGCCTTCAAAAGGCTCATAATAGACTTGAAACAGCAGTGAAAAGTATCTGTGAACATGCAGAAAGGTTAAAAAAATGAGCAAAAGAAACACAGAAAAAATGTAAAAAAAAAAGGAAGGAACAGACTATTCAAGAACTGTGGGATAACAGGAAATAATTTAAAGTAAGTATAAGTGGCATGTCATAGAAGAAGAAAGAGAGAATGATGATGAAATGTTTAAAGTGATAGGTTCAAGTATTTTTTTAATTTAATGAAATATACAAAACCACTGATCCAGAACATTCATAGAATTTCAAGCAAGATAAAGAGCAGAATGAAACAACAACAAAAACAGAAATACATTTGCATATTTTCTTGAAATTGCTGAAAACCAAAAACATAGAGATATTTCTTGAAGGTAGCTAGATTAAAAATAATATGTCCCACACAAGGGAAAAGAGAAAAAAATTACAGAAGACCTTTTACATGCAGTCCAAGAGAAAGGTGGGAGTTATTATCATTAAAGTGTGAAAGAATATAACTGTCAGCCCCAAACTCAACAAACTTAGTAGCTACAGAAGATATCTTTTTTTTTAAAAAAGAGAAAATTAAAAAATTTTAGAAACACAAAAGTAGAGAATTTTATTGTCAGCAGACCAGCAAACAAGACATATTTTAGGATCGTTTCTGGCAGGAAAAAAATATGACATTAGTCATAAACTTGGATTTAAGTAAACAAATTAAAAAATCAAGAGTAACAGAATATAATGCTTTAGGCCAATTATAGCCCAATATAACTAACTCACTAAATAAATAAGAAAAAAAATCTCTGAGAATGAGATTCTGGCACCTGTATTTTTTTTTGAAAGAGTAACAGAAATGGCATAGTAAAGGTAAACATATGAATGCAGCTTCCCCCCCCTTATTTCTAATTGCTCTACACGATAATTGGCTACTTAAAGCGAAAAAGTAGCAAGGAACTGATTTTTATAGCAAACATAAAACTACATTGCATGACAACATTAGCAAAATAGATGAAAAGAATGGATTGGACGTATGTATCTATAAGATCTTTAACTACATATAAAGCAGAATAATATTCTTTAAAGGCAGACATATTAATTAATTAAACATATATTGCAGGGATGCCTGGGTGGCTCAGTGGGTTAAAGGTCTGACTCTTGATTTCAGCTCAGGTCATGCTCATAAGTTCCTGGGTTCGAGCCCCATGTTGTCTGCTTGAGATTATGTCTCTCTCTCTGCCCCTCTTCTGCTTCTGCTCTCTCTCTCCCTCTCAAAATGAATAAACTTAAATAAATAAATATAAAGGGTCTATACAAACCCATTAAAAGATCATCAGATTAGATAAAAAAGCAAGATTCAACTATAAGCTGTCTACACAAAACTGACTTTGAAACTAAGACATAAATAGGTTAAATGTAAAAGGGTAGGAAACAATTGTATCATGCAAACACTAGTCAAGCTGGAGTAGATATATTAATATTAGAAAATATTATTATTGTATAATGATAAACAGATCAATTCATCAAGAAGAAATAATAATCCTAAACATATATCCACTTACAATGTACCTTCAAAATATGTGAAGCAAAAACTGATAGAATTGAAAGCAGACATAAACAGATCTACACTTACAGTTGGCGACTTCAACACTCCTCTCTTAAGAATTGATAGAATAAGAAGACAGAAAATTAGTAAATTTATAAAAGACCAAAGAAACATTATCAACTGATTGATCTAATGCACATTTATAAAACCCATTACAGAGTATACATCACTTTCATGTACAAAAAGAACATTCACCAAGATAGATCATAATCATGAGGCACAAAAGAAATCTTAAAAAAATGAAAACTATACACATGAATTCCAACTCAGAAATTGGAAGCCAATATTAAAATGTATGTGGAAAGACAGAACCAAAATGATTTTGAACTAGAAGAACAAAGTGGAAGGATTCATATTACCTAATTTAAGAATTTATTATAAAGCTACAGTAACCAAGAGTAACCAAGTAACTCTTCTCTTCGAAGAGAACAGGGAATACAGAAATACACTCAAATATATAAAGTCAATGGATTTTCAACAAAAGTGCAGATACTGTTCAACAAAGACACTGAAAATTTGGATATCCACATGCATAAAATAAACATCTGTCAATATGTTATATAGTATAACTCAAAATAGATTGTGCACCGAACTCTAAAACCTGCAACTATGAAACTTCTAGATGATAAATGAAACAATGTCTGGGGCACCTGGGTGGCTCAGCTGGTTAAGCATCTGACTTTGGCTCAGGACATGATCTCATGGTTCATGAATTTGAGCCCCATATCAAGCAGCTCTGCCAGTCAGGGTAGAGTCCACTTTGGATCCTCTGTCTCCTTTTCTCAGCCCCTCCCTCACACATGCTCTCACTCTCTCTCTCAAAAATAAACATCTAAAAAAATTATTTAAAAAAATGAAACAATGCCTATGTGACCTTGAGTTAAACAAAGGTTTTTTTTTTTTTGATCACACAAAAACCATAGCTGTGTTTTTTCACAATTCTTTACAAAGAAAGAAATTGATAAAATGCCTTCCTTAAAAATAGTAACTTCTGTTCTTTGAAAGACACTATAAAGAAGCTAAAAAAACCCCCACAGATTAGGAAAGAATATTTGTAAATTATTTTTATGATAAAAGACTTGTAACCATACTTTAAGTGCTCTAAAATCTCAGTAAAGCAACAACCAAATTAAAAAAAATGGACGAATGACTTGAACAAACACTTTAAAGATGGCAAATGAACACATGAAAAGATACTTAATATCATTAGGAAATGGGGAAGTGTAAACTATAACCAAAATGGAATATTACTGCACACATACTAGGGAGACTTAAAATGAAACAAAAAGGAAACAAATAAATTTGACAACACGGAGTGTTGATGACGGTGTGGAGCTACTGAAACTCTCATTCATTTCTTTTTTTAAAATTGTTTTCTTTTTTTTAAGTTTATTTATTTATTTTTGGGATAGAGAGAGAACATATGCATGGGGCAGACAGAGAGGGAGACAGAGAATCCCAAGCAGGCTCTGTGCTGGCAGTGCAGATCTGAATGTGGGGCTTGAACTCATGGACCTTGAGACCATGATCTGAGCCAAAACCAAGCATCAGTCACTTAACCAACTGAGCCACTCAGGCACCCAAATCTCATTCACTTCTGGTGGCAAAGCAAAATGGTTCAGAAACTTCTGGGAAAAGTTTGGCATTTTATAAAGATATTTATAAAGATATTTATTTAAGTGAAATAAAAAATATATGTTCAAACACAAACCTGTACATGAGTGTTTTATAGAAGTTTTATTGTTATTGCCAATAATTGGAAACAAGCAAATTTTCCTCAATTAGGGTAACAATTAGGGTCCAAACAAACTTGGACATACAAAATAACATGGATGGATCTCAAATGGCTTATACTAAGTGAAAATAGATTCTAAACACTACACACTATATGATTCCATTTAATGACATTCTGGAAAAAGCACAGCTTATAGGGACAGAAAACATCAGTGACTTCCAAGGACTGGAGTTGGGAGGGATGGTTACTACAAAAGAGAGATTGTGTGTGTGTGTGTGTGTGTGTGTGTGTGTGTGCTGGAACTGTTCCATATTTTAATACTGCAGTCTTTATACTGCTGCATGCATATATCAAAATGTAGAATGTGTAAAAAAGTGGCACTTTTTCTCTTTGCAAATTGTATCTTCACAAACAATGGAAAAAAATATTCCAGTTATTACACAAGAGACAATCAGAAAACTTCCTCTACTTCTACCTTCTTTCTTAGTTGCCCTTCCAATTTGTGTAGTTGTTTTATTGCTGAATTATTATAAATTATGTATTATTTACATAAATTTTGCCAGTATTCTCCAAATTTGTCTTAGTACTAGCTTTTCATTCAAATATATTCAATTCTCATTATTCATTTGTGTACTTCCAGTTATAGAATCTCTTGGTTGATTGAAAATTTGAACTCTAGTAATTTTCTCAAGAAGAGGTTACAGAAACAGTGTTACCTGATGTCTTTCCTACTAAAAACTGTAGTCTTGTACTGTTTTTGATGACTCTCCTTTGTCATTATGTGTTGCTGCCATTTTCTTCCATTTTTCTTACAGTATCTTTGTATCAATTTGTGCCAATTACCATAGGTCTTTTACTAATTCTTACTGAATGATGTGAATTTTCCTAGACTGGTTATTTGGAGTTCATTCTTGTGAAAAGAAAAGGAGGCAGGGTAGCCTTCCAGGGTTTGTAATTCTGCTGTCCAGAAATACCTAGCTATCCACAAATATGGCCCTACTGTATGATTCCTGGTGCCTCCCTTTCTTCAATCCAAATCAATTCCAGGAGGGCTTTCATTACAAAACTCTGTTCACTCTTGTTTCCTCACTTCGTATTTCAAACCAGGCATATGGCTAGAACTTCAGCTCAGTCCTTAACCTGTTGAAGTCAAGTTTTACCACTATATTCTGAAATCTGCCACCACTGAGCCCTTTTGCCATATTCTAAGCTTCTCTATTTCTAACAGTCTCACATGCATTTAGTTCTCTAGCTACTTTTAGGAACTCTATGTCTATTTAGAAGTCAGTAGATTGCATACTTCCTGGGTTCTCTGAAAATGAATTTTACATATTTTCATTGTTGTTTGTGTATAATTTCCAGGAGGAAAGGAGAAATAATACTGATTTACAGTCATACTAGTCGAGTGAAGTTGTTTTCAGATGTGGAAGGCTAAATTTCTAAGATTCTTAGGTTCAACTGTACCATTACTCATGGTTTCCCATGTCACTCCAAAACACCATCTACTGAATTCTTCAAACTTGATCATAAAAAAACAATATTGAACAAAGGCTTTTAAGTTGAAGCAAAACTAAAACAATATGAAGGAGAAATTTCTCATAGAGATTTTCTGTTATAACACCTTGGAGGAAAATATTCTCTCTTCTCCTTTTCTTTCTGTCATTGCTTTCTTCTTTCAATCAAAAGTGAGGTTTGCAGAAATACTTTTCTTACCTCCAATTTCTTGGATTACCAATATGCTCTTCTCCCAGTCTATGGATAATTTATTTATTGCTGGTTTTCCCTTTTCAAGATTAGAATGCTTAATGCAGTTCCAGTAGAAAAATGCTTACCTTTCTCTCAACCTTCTGGTTTCCTTAGAGGATTTGGTACAACATTGAAATGTGATTGGCAATATCTATTCTCAGGGACCTGCCTCTCTTTTGAAACAAACAACGGGTTAGGCAGTCCTCTGAAGTGTACAGGCACCACTCCAGGCTATTATTTTGAATAATCTGCTCTGGCGCAGGAACACTCATGCAAGGTGTTCAATGTCTTAAAAATGCGGTGCTACATGAGTGCCTACAGCACCTCAGGGTAAAAACTGAGCCCAGTATAAGAATGAATGATGGAGCTTTTGTGTTTTTCTCAATGTTCAGGCAGGTGTGTTGGCATTTACACATGCCTATGTGATGTAGCATTCAGACGGAGATAAAACTCTTTGATGATTATACATTTCTGCTGTACAAAGAATTCATCACCTTGCTAAGACAGTTTGCTTCTAATTGTTATGTTGTTTCTTCCCCTCTAACATTATCTTGTTTTATGGGAGAGGTGATTTTTACAAAGCTACATTTGCTTTACATTTAATTTTGTAAATATGCAACCAAATCAAAGGGAACTGCAGCGTGCTCTCATGTTTAAAGTGAAAATGCACATTGATGTCTAAAGAAGAAAACCGACAGGATTCACTTCGGAGGAGAATCCAATGTCAGTGCATTCTTGGACTGAGTAATTTTCATAACTAGATTTTATTATTAAATTGAATGAGTTTGCAAGATTTTCTGATGAAAAATATGATTAAATATGCATGTGGGAAGTTGGGGGGAGTTGGTGCATGAAGTGCAGGAAGAAGTAAATATGTATGCAGGAAAGAAGGAAGATAATCACACTCAAATGAAACATGGAAAGAAACAAGGAAGTCCTTTTATACTAAAGACCATACTTCCAGCAAATTGCAACTTAGCAATGCAGACAAAGATTCAGCAACACTGATTGCACATTTATAAGATAAAAGACTGAAACTGATGTTGAAGTGTGTTTCTTAAAATATATATATATATATATATATATATATATATATATATATATATATATAAAGATATTGTCCAATCCTTGAGGAAATGCCAAACTACTGAAGGAGAATTACAGAAATAACCAAACATAATACAGAATGGCAAAAAGGTTAAGAAACAAAAGTGAAAGGATGTTTTATTTGTTCTCATTAGTATCACAGAATATTTTTAGACCATGAGATTTGACTAGGGTAGTTAGAAGGTCTGACCGGACTACCTTTTAATTCCTACTTTTAGCCATTTCTCCCCAGACACTTTCTGTTCCAGCTTTTCTCAACTTGGTTCTGCATCTAACTACACACCCTTTTTACCCCAGAGGTTATTTCGCACAAGGTAGGTCATCTGCTTCGTGAAATATTACTCCTTTACTCTTTTACCTTATACCACAGTCATTGTGAAGATGACTGAGTTTATACATATTTAAAACAGTGTTTAGATTTAGAACAGTATTTGGTACATAGGAAGAGCTCAATGTTCTCTATTACTAGTAATAATATCAAAATCAGTGTTAAATTTATTTCAGTGTTGTAGTAGTATTTACTCTTAATGGATATATGTATCCAAATTACTAAGAAGTGGTGGGGGAGGGGCCAATACTAGGGGCAGGTAGATTGATAGGCAGGAAATACATTTTAAAAAGAAACTTATAAAGCAAGTATAACAAGAAAATCATAGTCTTTAGGGTCTGGAGCTTACTTTCCTGTAATAGGCTTTAAAGGCATAGTTATATCACACTACTGTGCTATGACTGATATTTATTTTAGAAATTCAAATTACCTTACTCTGGTCCAGGAAGCTGGACTACAGATAGTCCAATTAAGAAATGCTTTCTTCTCAATGATAAAAACAAAAACAGTTTAGCAATAAAGAATATTAATTTCAATTACCTGGGAACTTACCCTTATGTGACTTTCTTCATTCCCCCAAAATAGAAAATATATTGCTATTTTTATTACCTAGCTTATTGCCTCATGCAAAGCTAGAACAGTTGTATCCAAATACACGGAATTTTCAACTGAAGAGACCGAATTAAAAACACCTTGATCTGCTATTTAAGTTTTTTCAAGCTTTGAAGTATCCATTGCCATTAAAAATAATTAATACATGAAACATTGATAATACTGACTTGAAATATTAAAAAACAATGAAATAATACTCAATGATTTTTCATAATTTCTTTTTTAAAAATTTTAAAGTTTATTTATTTATTTTGAGAGATACAGAGACAGTGTGAGCAGGGGAGGGGCCAAGACAGAGGGAGAGAGAGGGAATCCCAAGCAGGCTCTGCACCGTCAGCGCGGAGCCCGAAGTGGGACTTGAATTCTTGGAACCCTGAGATCATGACCTGAGCCGAAACCAAGAGTGGGAGCTTAACTGACTGAGCCACCCAGGCGCCCCAATTTTTCATAATTTCTTAGAGCATAGGGATGAAAACAGATTATCACATAATTGATTTAAGCAGTCATGTTTTTACTATGCCTTAGTAAAGATGAAATGTAAAAAAATGTCAGACAGGAAAATAGGTTATGCTTTATAACAGTACTTATCTAATTTTGTTTCATTTATTTATTTTTGTATGAACAGTTCAGTTCATTTGTGGAACTTTGGGAAGGAGATAGGTTGTGTTTGAAAGGCAAAGGTATAATTTCTTAAAGACAAATCACTAAATTGTCACATTGCCCCGCTAGTAGTTTGGTCAGCCGAGTGTTCAAAAATTCATTTTCACAAACATTTAAAAGTCATACGGTATTTGTTCACATTGGCAAATGTTTAAGTCCTTAACAAGTAGCAGGCCCCTACCCTGCTCACACACTCTCTTCTCTCTCAAAAATAAAATAAACGTTACAAAAAAATAGGAAATACAAATTCTAATGTGAAAGATGGCCTCTCTGTGCTAGGAGAAACCATCTTCAGTGGGGGGAATCGAAGTCAAAAGAATTCTGTAGAAACAATCATTGTTAAAACAATTCTTATCTCCCTTAGTTTCTCTGTATAGTTTAGTTACTCTTCCATAATTGCCTCTCTTTGCACTGCCCAACAATAAAGGCATGTAAGTTTTGCCATTTCTGTGGGTCTTCATTACTTATGAGGACTCCCGTATCATGTAAACTTGCATAAATCCATATTTTTTCCTGTTAATCTGTTTTATGTTAGTTTAATTCTCAAGCCCAGAAGAAAAACCCAAGGAGGGTAAAGATAAAGTTCTGCTTCCCCAACTGTATCATACAGAGTGCCCTAAATAACCTCTGTGGTCCACATGTTCATCCCTTACCCCTCCCCCCAAACTCTTGGCAACCACTGATGTGTTTGCTGTCCCCGCAGTTTTGCCTTTTGCAGAATGTCATATAGTTGGTGGACATTCTTTTGCAAGATCAAAACATGTATTTTTTCTAAAGCTCCCCATACTGTGCCCTCCACTACAACTCTGCTCATACTGGTGACATAAAATCTGGAAGTTCCTTGGTCTCACCAGCCAGACTAGCATCTCTCTCTCTCTTTCTCTCTTTCTCTCTCTCTCTCTCTCTCTCTCTCACACACACACACACACACACACACACACACAAATTCAGACCTGAACCCTCATCCGCTGTCCCTCTCCTCATTTTAATATCTTGAAGCCTTGTCCTTTCCGAGGATCTCACACTCCAGGAAATGAAAACCAGCACAATAGTAATGGAATCCTCCTATTAACAAACATCAACCGTGTCTCAACTAACCAGGGTTAGTTCCATTTCTGAAATCCTTCCTTAAATCATTCAGCAAAATCCTAAACCCTCCTAAAACTCCTCTCTGCTCCACTCTTCTCAAGGAGTTTTCCTCCACTGTGGTTTCTCTTGCTACCGCAAGTGAAGTGACCTACCTTTTTTCTTCTTCCTGGAGTCCCGCGCCTCCCTCGTCGTCTCTGGCTGGCGGGCCCCAGCCCCTCTACGAAGCCGATGCACTCGCTCAGTGGAGGGCGAGGGGCCTGGGCTCCCGTGGGACCCGCACTGCGCCTGCGCTTGAACGCCTCCCAAGCGCAGTCGCCCTGCAAGCCCGAACCTTCAGGATGGCCACCCAGCCGCCCTCTCGTGTTCCTTTGTCCTGGTTTCTTTTCCCGCCCTCTGAGGTCGGCAGAGGTCACCTTCCACAACCCAAGGGCAGATCTTCCTGGCGCGATTCTGCAGCAGCACCTTTGAGGGGCTCGTGACTTGGTTCGTCCCGTCCTCGGTCTTTCCTGCTCAGCCCGCAGCCCCGGGCGTGGAGGGGGCTGTAGTACATCGGGCAGGTCGGCCAGGGCCTCGCGGTTTCACAGGATTGCCGCCTCTGACGGGTAAGCCCGATTGTTCTGTTCCAGCCTTTAGCCCGCATTTTGCCTGCTCTTGTGATTTCTGTCAGGCTCCCTCTCCTCTTTCCATCCAGTTAAGCTCCTTTGTGGCATCCTGATGTAGCAATTTAATTTGTACATGTGGGAAATTTTCCAGATTAAGTGTCAGCTCTTTGGAGATCATTGTCTTTGGCAAATTAAGGGATATGACTGAGTGTATTCTACTGGGCCTTGAAGAGTTTAGGATGGCTCTGAAGGATTTTGAATAGTCTGTTAGAATGCTCATCTGCCCAACACACGGTGAACTTTTCAAGTTTTCACGACCTAACCCCTTGCTTAAGCTAACTAGACTTTAACCACTCTTTGTGCAATCCATAACGCTTCCTTATAAAAGTATAGCAGTGAATTTTGTATGAAAGTTGGTTTCACATTCACCTGTCTCCACCTGTGAGACTGTGAGCATCTTGCCAGGAGGAACCAGTCTTGGTCATCGCTGGATGAGTAGCCCTTAGTAAAGGGTCAGTGCAGAATGGGCTCTTGTTGGGCTTATCAAAAGCACATAAGACAGTACATCCAGCAAATTTCCTAATAAGTGCATTACTTATCCCAGACAATTAAAATATTATTTTTAGAGGCTGAGATTGGTTAAATTATTAATACTCTAATTGGGAAATTATTAAAGGGGGACCCTGGCTATGATTTGACTGTTTATAAAGTGTCTTTAAAGATTTGTCCACTTTCTACCCCAAAAGATAGTTCCCCACAAAAGACATTTAACTCTGTCTAACAGAGGGGCGCCTTGGTGGCTCAGTCCGTTGAGTGTCTGACTCTTGGTTTTGGTTCAAGTCATGATCTCACGGTTTTGTGAGTTCGAGCCCCGCCTGGGGCTCTGTGCTGACAGCGAGGAGCCTCTCTTTCTCTCTGCCCTTCCCCCACTCACGCTATCTCTCGCAAAATAAATAAATACACATGAAGAAAGAAACAAAACAAAAACAAAACTCTGTCTAACAGATGCACACACATCCTAAATGATTGTTTTGGGACATGATAGGTTCCTTTCACTGTACCTCTGTATTCTTCAGTAACAGTAGTTTCCAGGAATTTTTCCTCCTAACTGCCTCATGACTCAAATGTGCATCATCAATAAATATTTGCTACAGAAATGATAGTTATTGAATGATGGCCTCTCCCCCTTCACCTATTAAAATCTGTAATTGGTGGACCCCAAAGCAACAAATTATAAGACGGATGAAGTATTTGCTCAACATTATATAATGTTTGCCATGCTGTCATATCATAATATAATATGTTTTGGACAGACACTGTTGATTCTTGGCAGATATTAATTCATTTACTGCTCAGCGGTTCCAGAGGTGGGCACTATTCTTATCCTCATTTGAAGATGGGGAAACTGAGGCACAGAAAGATTGAACAAATTTTCCCAGGTCAGATGGTTGGTAACTTTGGTAGTTTGACTCCGGCATGCATGTATATTACCATTATCTCGTTACCACTCTTCCTGTGCCATATATGAGATTTCTGTGAATAATGTAAAGATGTACTCAGTGGGAAGATCTTAAGAGAACACCTTAACCCTAAATAAGGAAGGAAAGAGGAATTTGTACTAACTATTCTGGATGATTTGGAACATTTTTAGAATACAACTCATGTCTTACTTCAGTATCTGCTACTGCACCTATTTTAGCTTACTTATAAACAACTGTAATTTTTTCCCTCATTATAAAATCAGGTTTTTCTCGATCTTTGGAGGAAATCTGGTTGAATAAAGCTGTAGATTCTTTCAAATAAGATATTTACCTTAGGTAGGAGCAATTGAAACTGTCCTTTGGAAGGTTTACGGCAATTGAAATGAAGTACTCTCTGGTATTATCCATGGACTCATTTCCTTTATACATTAGTGGACTTAATTTAGGGTTGTCATGACATTTATTGAAAAAAAAAATAAAATTGAACATATCCTTAGTTGTAAAAACATCAATAAGAAACCAAAGCCACTGCCACAAAAATAACAACCTTCTACTAAACATGGAAACCACTCCTTCAAAGAATATCTGTATCCTTGTTTGTTCATGAAATTGTAAGTTTCATAACTTTTGGGAGGAATTCAGTAGTCAACCACTCTGCATAGCATTAGTATGCTATGACATCAAAGGGAAAATGGATAAATATCAGGCTTTATTTCTAACCGGAAAATTATTGTGCACAACTATTCATAGTTCAAACATTTTCAAAAGCAATATTTAATATTTAAAGGAAAATGCTAGTCAAGGTACTGCAGGTTTTCTCATGCATTATTTACCTTTAGGAAACACGAAGAACTAGAATATAAAAAAAATATGAAAATGGAAAAAGCCTCCCTCTTTCACAAAAGGTTTTGTTTTGATAATGTCCCAGTCGATGATAAGATGCTGAAATACATAGAATAATGTGTCAAAATAAATCTTCATTATAACCTGAACAAATGGAGTTTCATGTAAGTCTTACGCCTCAGCATAGTTAAAATATAGTCTTGGCATTTACACTCATCATTGAGGTCAGAATCTAACTTACGAAATCCAGCTTTGCAGTGTGAAGTGGCAAATTATGGCAATTTTCTCAGGTAATTCAAAGCAATGGAACCATTTTCTCTTTTGTTTTTCAGGAAAGTACTAAACAGCAAATAAATTCTATGTTTCATATGGGGTCAATGTTAGAACTACAAATGAACCGAGGGCTCAGAATAAGTTCTAGAACAGTGTTTGTATATTACTCACAGTGATTATAAAACCCAGTTTTTGTCATGGAAACATTTTTGCATTGTTGGCTTACAAAATGATGTTCACTAAACCCAATTAGCAATAGAGTCTTAAAATGGAGTCAAAAGCTATTAAAACAATTGCATAAAGTAAGAATATAGGTACTTTATAAGTTTCTAAGCATCTCATGTATAGAACTTACCCATTATGCTCCAGATCCACCACCTCTTCGGCTTTGCCTGAGAGTATAACCTTTTTAACTCGTTTTTTTTCCTCCCTACATTTTCATTAACACATCATTAACTCTGGAATTTAACTTGAAATCATCTTTTGTTCTTCCCTCCCAAACTCATGAAGGCTATATGAAAGGTACATAGTAAAAACTGGGCATCTCTCTCTTTCTCTCTCTCTTTCCCTTTCTCAAAAGAAACACTTAAAGCTACTGTTTCTGGAATCAGCATCAAACACTTTCTTTTCCCTCCCCTGTCAGGGACCTACATGATAGGACATCCTATGAAAATATGCTGTGAATGTTTTATGAGTGTGCTTTTACTTAACTAGGAAGTCTGGAAGGAGGAGAATGACCTAACCTGCCACATTTGCTTTATGAGAATATCTTCTTGTGATCTATGGCTTCATGAAGTAGGCATAGAGTTTCAAAGTTGCCCTTGAATCCTGGGTCAAGAAATGCCACCAACACATATTCTTTCCTGTCACACATTTCAATGAATTTGTAGTTTCTCCAGCCAATGTCATTACTTTGAATTTGATTTGTGAGCATTCCACAAAAAGGTGTAAATGCCCGTATATGATAAACAGAAGAACTTGACTTCGATTTCCATTATTATATTTGAATTCCTGAGTGAGTACTTCAGACGGCCCATATTGATCTTTATCCATCTTCTTTCATTCCTCCCCTTCCTCCTTCTTCCCTCTCTTCCTTCTTTCCTTCTTCTTTTTCATTATTTCTTTCAGATGATGAGGACAAGAAGAAAAATGATGGGAGAAGCTAGAAATGATCCTGAAACTTTGATATAAGAACAAAAACAAAAACAAATGCTCTCCCTCCAAACACCCATTTTTCTCTTGAGAACCTCTGGGGAACTAGTTAAAACGGTTGCTAGGCAGCCTGTTCTTCATCTCATGATGGGTTAGAACTATATTCAGGTTTACTGAATACTCTGGCAAAATTCTAAAATACTGAGCTTTTTATTTTATAACTCCAATTTAATTAATAGCTAATATTTTAGGCATATTTATAGTAATTGAATATATGGAAATTCTAATTCTATGAGTTAGATATGTTTCCAAAATTACATCACCTTTTTAGCAACTTATTTTTTATTATTTTTTAAATATCCATATTTTACTGCCTTAGAGTTTACTTGGAAATTGTTTACACGAATCTGCTCACAAAATATCTAGTCTATTTTATCATTCTACAAACAGAGCTATATTTTCCACCACTTCCCCTGAGAGACTGTACCTGAATCCATTAGCAATGAGGTTGTCAAAGAAATTATATTAAGAGCTAGAAAGATAGATAAGTAGTATATTACATGTTCACACACACACACACACACACGCACATACACACACAGAGACATAATTGTGTGTGTGAGCACGTGTACTAATTTTCACAAAAGTCCATGCAATTCTATGGCTTCTATTTATTTTTGGTTATAACTCCATTAACCACGATAAAAATATCTTCTCTTTATAGTCTAGATAACTCTGAAGACACTTTTCTTTTTTCATTTTGGGGAGATCTAAAGTACTTTTAAGATTTCTTCATTTATTCCTATTTTGTGTTATTTATTTTTATTGGTCGTCCCTTGAATGTTTATTTTAGATATTCAGGTAAGTGAAATAGCCCACATATGGTCTCTGTAAGAAATGGCGAATCAAGGGAGTGATACAGGTTGTTATCTGAGTCATGCTACTGAAGGAATAGTGTATTTCTGGCCCAGGTGCTTCTACATCCTTGCCATTGGTTTCCTTTTCCTTCGTGACTCATTGTGAATTCATCTGTAACACTCTGTCATCTATTAGTCTTTCAGTTCTTACTATGTTCCTAAGCTAGCACATTGATTCAATCACATATTCCCAGACTGGGGTTTCTTAACCTATAGGGAATGAACTGTCCCATCTATATCCACCCCAACTTTATATTTCTTGGTCTTTTTTTTTTTTTTTTAGATTTTCTTTGTTTTATTTATTTTATTTTCTCAAACAGGTACCATACATTCCATCAGATTTTTAAGGAGACTCCAAAAATACTAAGAAAATTCATCCTAGATAACAGTTAAGATCTTTGTAATAACCCTGAGGTGTAGGCACACCTCCACTTTCTCTTGATGTTTGCTTTATACATTAGGATAAGGGAGAAGTCTTGGACTGTCCAGTGCTGAAAATGGCAAGTGTGACAAGTGTGATCTCAGATTAAGGAATCTTACTTAGAAAAAGTTTATATGATCAGTGACATTTTGATTAACTTCCTAATAATAATAGATCTGATTAGTTATTTATAATTTTATTATTTTATTTATTATTTATTTTATTTTATTTTTTATATTTTAGTGTTCCCAAGGAGTTTATTTGGGCAGAGCTGGGGACAGGGAGGCTCTGCATCCAAAAGAAGGTGTTGGGTCTCTTGGTGGTAAAGCGTGGGTTGTGCTGGTGACAGGACCTGGTGGGGCAGCGGGAACTTGATCTTGGACCTGTGGAACTGCTTGGCTGCCGGTGGACAGCACTTTCTGGTTAGTTTCCTCCACTTACATGATCTGGATCCAGTGGGCCTGGGCATGGTGTCGGGCGCCCATGTCTCCGTAGCATTGGATGACAGCACCTGCAGTGGTCAGGTCCGGTACTCCCTGCAGATGTTGTGGGTGCTGCTGTGGGAGTCATAGTGCAGCCAGATGCCGAAGTTCTTTACCTGCAAGGGGGATTTCTTGAACACCTGTCCAGTAGACAATTTTCCCTGAACCCTTCTTCATCTTCCTTAGGTGAGACACAGAGTAGGGGAAGTGGGGCTTGGCCACAACATGATCAGGTTCAGAGATTCACATGTGATACAGGGCAGAGCACAGCATTTGGGGGGGGAATAGGCAGCACCCCAGCACTTTGTACTCTCACGGGGAGCCCGAAGCCTTCATGGCAAACTCTCTTCTCTCGTTGCCATCTAAGGAAGGTAGTGATTTGTAATTTTAATAGAGCCTAATTAGTGTCTCCACTAATAATAGTAAGAAAGATGTTGAAAATTCTGAATCCCTAGGTAATAAGCTGTTTAATACAAGGGGTGGCCAGTGGGTATGGATGGTTTTGGCAGCAGGCCTAAAAAAGTAACATTGGATGAATCATTTAATCTTTATGTTCGTTAGTTACCATATCTTGAAATGGTGATTCTGGTAGTTTCATGACTTCCTTTGCAGGGTCACTGTAAGAATAAAATCCCATAACTAAAAAGCTAAAACATATATGCAATTCATGTATATATGTATCTTTGTGTGTATATATATATGTATATATGAAACTTTTGAGCTCTGAATGTAAATAAGGCAAGCATTTGCTTTCCACTGTAGCACTCCACCAACGAATCTGTTGGTTAGTATTCTGAAATTGAATATTCATATACAATATAGTAGTTTCATTTAATTTGAGGGAAGACTCTATAAACCTTCCCAAAACAGGACTCCTCTTCTTTCTTTAAATTGTCTCCTTGTATATGGGAAAAATATATTTGAGTAGAGAAAAATGTAGTTAGATGAATTTGAGCTTTTATCTCTATATTACCATTTACTAGATCTGGGTTCCTGCGAAGTTAGTAGGTCCTTTATGAATGACAGTGTTTTTTATACTTCTGAAGAAACCAGTTATAGATTTATTTTCCTAACATCAGTTTTGTGCTTTTACTAGTCCTTTGATTTTTTTTTTCTCCAATACTAACTTCTTAAAGTCTAATTATAATATTGTTCTGAATTTACTGATGTTTTATTGCTTCCTCTAGGACCATCTATGAATGCCATCAAAATGTTGATAATTTACTCCTTTACCAGAGGGAAATTCTTTACGCTCTTTATTCTGAAGATAATTTTTTTCTTATCTCTATTTATAAGTACCACAGTTCTTAAATCACCCTTCTCAAAGTAAAGCAAAAGCACCCAGTAAAGACTGTTTCTAGAGCTCAAAGTGACGAAAAGCTAGATCATCACAATTTTGGCCTTTTTCCATTTTTCTCTTCTTCTTTAACTAACAATTATTTTTTGGATAAAATGCATCCATTTAAACACAAAATTTAATTTTAAGATTCATTTGGTTTATAGTGACTTCTTAAATGATCTTTAAACTGAGTATATTTTTGTGGAATATTCAGAAAGAGCACTCACATAAATGACTTCAGTTTATCTTTTAAAAAGTATCTATGAAGCAAATAAATTATTTTGCCTAATTTATCCTGGGAGGAAAGGTAAAACACAAAGATTTGGTAAATTTAAAAGTAAAGGAATTAAAAGGATAGCTGGCAGGTATGTCTTTGTCCTTCCTTTCTTCTTTCTTTCCTTCCTTTCTGAATATATAAGAATAATGTTATAACATCTGCAGCTTACTTTCAGTTGATTCGGAATGAAGAGAGAGAAAAAAATATACAAATGTGACAAACGTTAACAATTAGTGAACATTTATATTTATTGTGTTACTCTCAGTTTTTCTGTGGATTTGACACTTTTCAAGATATAAATTTAAAAATATGTATGTATATCTAGCTCCTAAAATATATCAGGTACTTCCCTAGATTCTTGGGTAATTCAGTGTTGAACAGAAAAATAAAGGCCCTGCCCCTTAGAACTTATATTATACAGCTGACAGGCATTAGCCAATAGCTACACAGTTTTTAAAATCAGTGTTGGTAAGCATGATGATCATTCAGATCTGATGTTTATATAAGATCTATCTGGATCCCTACTTCTACTGGTCCAGTCTAGCACAGGGAACCTGTGGCTGGGTGTTTAGCTTCAGAGTCTTCATATCAGGATCAAAACACTGGCCTCAAACCAAGAAAAATAAACTGCCTTATCTGGGCTTTTATCTTTTTTATTTCCTCCCATCCTTTTTGCCTCCATTCACCTTGCCATCCATGGGGATCTATAGCCTACTACTTTTTATCACCAAAAATAATTTCAAACTCTACTAGTGATATAAGATGTAGGGAAACAATCTCTTGAACTCTGCCAAGTTTTAGATTCTGATAGAAAATTCTCTTGGAGTCATATGATTAATGGGATATGAATGGATGGAATGCATACAATTTCAGGGTACTTCTGTGAAAGGAAGGTGCTTGCTTCCTCTTTCCTCTTTCCAAAGATTGAATTGAGGGCGCAGTTGAGAGCCAAGTTTTCACTATTTCAACAACCCTGTGCATGACCTTGTGGGGTAGTCACTCCATCCTAAATCATGCCCCTACTTCTGTACTATTACTGGAGAAGAAAATACAAATCCTCTCTTGTTTGAACTGCCGTGGTTTTAGCTTTCTTTTCTTTCCTTTTTTAAGGTTTCTTTTTTGTAGTCAGTTTGGCCTGTATTCTAACTAATGTACACCTTAAGTAAAAATCCAGGAATCATTATTGATTCTTCCTTCTTTGTTCATCTTTTCTTTCCTCTTACAGTAGTTCATATTCTCACTGACCCTTGTTTTAACTACTGAAGTGGTCACAAGTAGACTTGGTCTTGGAACCTTCTGACTCCCTCATCTCTTCCTTACCCTTCATACTTATATCAGCTTTATATTTCTTTTCTTTTCTTTTTTTTTTAGTTTATTTATTTATTTTGGTGGGGGGAGAGAGAGAGAGAGAGAGGGAGAGAGAGAGAGAGAGGAATAGAAAGAGAAAGAGAGAGAGAAGAGAGAGTGAGAGAGAATCCCAAATAGGCTTGATGCTGACACAGGGCTCAAACTCATGAACATATGAGATCATGACCTGAGCCGAAATCAAGACACACATGCTTAACTGACTGAGCCACCCAGGCGCTCCAGCCTTATCTTTCTAAAGATCAAGTTGCATTTGTATTACTTGTCCTCCTCAAGGACAGTCAGATTGTTTCCTTGTTTGTATTTTTTAAGTGCTGCATGTTTTTGGCTTCATCTTATATGTTATACCCAAGCGGTTTTGAGAAAGTTCCACCTTCCCCAATTTCTTCACTCACTGAAATTATAAAAATCTCTGACATTCTAATAAGGCTGGCTTAAATTTTACCCATTATGTGAAGATCTTTCCTCAGTTCCTCAGATTGAATTCACAATTCTTCTTGTACTATTTAGACAAAACTTTGCTTTTACCTCTTTCAGAGTGTTTTACTCAGCCAAATATTATAATTTCCTTAATATTTACCTGTCTCTACCACTGGAATATAAACTCCATGAGAATATGCACTGTATTTTATTTTTCAGTATCATTCTCATTGCTATCACCCATAGAAACTTGCATATTTCTCCATATATCAGAGGTAACAAAAAAATATTTATTGCATTTTCTGACTTAAGGAAAGTTAAACTCTCCAATTCCTTTCTGAATTAGAATGATCCTTGCTGGAAGCCAAGATACTAACAAAGAAAGCTTACAAAGAGAAAGGAAATGAGGTGTGGGGGGGGGGAGGGGGGGAGATTTTATACCCTTCCCCAAATTGGGTGTTTTAGTTTATTTACTTTGAGCAAGACATGATTTCTATTTTCCAAAGGAAAAAATCTTGAATATATTATAAGAAAATGATAAGGCTTTCTGTACATCAAAGAATTCTTACAAAATAACTTTTGGATGAGTTAAGTGTAAAAGAATCAGAAACATACAAATTAAATTTCCCTTGAGAAACTGGGCTTAAAAATAAAGAAGAAACATGTTTAAAATAATACAGAGCTCAAAACTTTGAGAAAAGATTTTAGAAAACAAAATACTGAAGTTTAATAATATGGTAAAATTAAACCACAATGGCACATTATTCAAATATTTTTACTCCCTATTAACTTTCCCCAAATATAGACTATTTCCTGAATGACAGACTCTATTAGAATCATGGCTTGACTTAATGGTCTCAATTATCTATCCTCTCATTTTACCATAAAATGCTAAGGGGAACTTCTATTTAATAAGAGCTTACAGTGTGATAAGTGGATTTCCAAAAATATCTCAATTAATCTGAACAACAATCCACATTTTTCAGATGTTAGCATCTTTCTTGACCCTGCAGTCCATGCTATTTCCTGTTCCGTGTGTTGCTCCATTGTGGCCTTGTGTACATTGCCACTCCTAGCTAGCTTGGCAGGTTATCATAGGGGTCAAAGGAACTTGTTACCTACCCTGAAATCTCGCCATAATATCTGGCTCATTTCTGAATTTTGTTGTAGCATTAACTTCAAATAAATTTTAGGACATTGTGATTAGTTGGCCACTTTGTAATATTAATGATAGCAGCCAGTGACAGAGCATGCCTTCTTATATCAGGTGTTGTGCTAAGTATTTTCAATGCCTAACCTCAGTTATCACAACTACGTTAAGGAGTTAATGTTATTTCCACTTTATAGATGGAGAAATGAAAACTCTGGAAAGAGTAAGTGAAAAGCTCATAGAAACACAACTACCGGAGGTAGGGATTTAATCCATATCTGTCTAATTCAACATTTTATATGCTATTGTAATTTTATATTGTTTTTACCTTGAAAACTATAAGCCATTACTAATAAAAATAGTACCACAATAATGAGTTTCACGCATATCAAATTGGAATAGTATACAAAGTTATCAAGAAATGTAATTTTCCCTTGGGGAACTTTGTTCATGCAGGTCAGTAATTTTGTAAGATTAAAGCCATATCAAACTATGACTCAAAAATTCTTATAGGTTTATGTATTAGCATCGTGATAAAAGGAGCAGGAAATCTGCCAATCTATTGCTTAGTTTTACTCCTTATCCTGACAAATGGAAGCCTTATCTATAGACAGGGAATCTCAGGCAGTATTTAGCTACTTTATCTTGGTTAATCCATACTATGGAGAGAGATTTGTTAAGTAAGCAATAACACACGACATGATGCACGTTACTCTGTAATGAAGCCATGCTTCAGCTGTTCGGTGATGCATTACCATCCTACTCCATCAGACACTGTCATTCTTTTAAAGTGGGAGCTCTGAAAAAAAAATAAAATAAAAGTGGAAGCTCTGGAATTAGCCACTCATGTCTTGATACCCTCCACCACAGAGAATAAAGATGATCAGACATAGGGTGAGAACATGAGTTTTTATTTGCCACTGTTTTTTAACTTTTAATGGTTTGAGTTGGCAACATACTCATATAGTTAAAAAATCAAAATAGTAAAAAAAAAAGGTAACCAATTAAAAGTCTCACTTTCTCACCTGCCTTTCCTATCCATGATCTTTATCACCATAACCAGGTAATCATTTCTGCTAAATCCTTCAGACTATCCTTTAGAGATTTTCTATGTACGTGCAAACAGATAGAAATATAAATTCTCATTTTCTCTTTCTTACATGAGTGGCAGCATACTCTCCACACTGTTTTGTACTTTGCTTTTTCACATAATTTTATGCCTTAGAGATCTTTACAAAAATTTTGACAGTTTTATAGTATTACATCATTTAGATTAAGTCTACACTTATTTAACCAAAAGTTTCTACATGAGCTAGGAAGACTTCTGTGTAAGAAGAGAGCATATGTGAAAGATAATATAATGCCTACCAAACATGCTTGCCTCTGTCTTCTGTTCCATTTGCGGGTGATTAAATCTGGCTAAATAAGTATGCTCGGTAAAGACATGTGTCACCTCCAGTCAGAAGCAGTGACAAACTCATTTGTGATTCTTGATTCTCTCTCCTAATATGCATTGAACAACAAGCTGAATGTCCTTGACGTTATGGCTACAAATATGAAGGAATTTACCAGTTCACATGTCTGAGCCAATTGTGCTGCGAGCTGTCTGCCATACTGCAGTGGGCACAGATTGTTTTGTGTGATTTGGGGTTTATTTTGATGTTGTATGGAATCATGCATCTTGAACCTTTGATAATGTTCAGTGGCTGAGTCCTTAGGTCTCTGTGTTAATGTTTTGAATATATGTACATTTTTTTTTTTCCTGGAGAGTCATTAGTAATCATTAGGTTCCTAAAAGTAGTCCAGAACCTGAAATAAATTTAACATTATTAATCTGGCTAAACCTCTCATTTACAGACAATAAAAATGAGTGCCAAAGAGATGGGGTTATTGTTCAAGAAGCTATGGCTGGGTTGCAGATCACCTTTCTTTTAATTCTGCCCATGCTTCGTCATGGCCCTATCTAGGAGAGTCCAGTGGCAGTCTAAGACAGTCCAATGGCAGACTAGGATAGCCCAATGGCATTATACACACATCTCCGAGTGGAGCCAACTGTTGTTTCCTAACTGCATCAGCATATATATCCTGTTAGTAGCCATGCACCACCTCACAACCTTTCTGTCTCATGTACTTGTCTACATATAACATATTTAGAGTCTTCATTTCATTTGTTCAAGTATAGTCAAGCCAAAAATTTAGGAGGTAGGCTTGATCTGTCATTTCACCCATCTCCTACCCCCCTAAAAAAATCCTACTTCAGCCAAACTACCAAATATTAATTATCTTAGTCTTTCCTTCAGAATATATCCCCAAACCGATCATTCAGCACCATGCTTACCATTGCTGTCACAGTGCAGGTGCCTGTCTTGGAGGTCACTGATAGCTTCCTTCTGTTCTCCCTGACGCCCTCCGAACTTTTGTGAGGAAAGCAAAATTGTCTTTTAAATCTTAAAAATGACCTTTTAAAAAGCAAATCAGAACCTCTTAGTGGCTTCCTTACTACCCTGAGGAACAAACTCTATTTTTAAGTGTAACCTACTTAATGGAGGAAGACTTTTTCTCCCTTCCCTTTTAAGTTCTTTAGCTGGTCTAGTAATTAAATTGATATAAGACAAGCTAATGGAAAGACAAACTTAACTGCATATATATGGGAGCTTATAAAAATATGAGACTTAAAGAAGTGACCAAAGCAGGCAGCTTTTATACCTTTTAAATAAAGAAACACATTTTTTGAAGAATTGAGAGGACACAGAAGTTGGGCTTAAGTTAGCAAATTAATGAAGAAGTAACAGGGTTTGTTTTTACAGCCTTCTCGGCCCTGAATTCCCTGTCTCTGGTGATGAGGATGCATTCTGTCCTCTAGCTGCAGTGAGGGTATTCATCGCAGGGAAATTTATTTCCTGCTTTCAGAGAGACAGAAGAAAGTCACAATGATCTTACACCAGCTATTTCTTAAGTAAATGTAATTCAAAATAACTAATATGCCAGGGTGGCATATTTGGGGCAGCCTGCCTTGAACCCCATCATTTGTAAGGTTCTTTTCAATGAACCCCCAGCTGTATGACCAGCCTCATCTATTGAAAAATGCTTCACAGGGATATTTGCAAGACTAAATATTATTTATTTGGGTGTCTACTCAGGTCATCTCAGGGGGCGTCTGGGTGACTCAGTCAGTTAAGCCTCTGACTTTGGCTTGGGATCTCAGGGTTCGAGCTTCACATTGGGCTCTGTGCTGACAGCTCAGAGCCGGGAGCCTGCTTCAGATTCTCTGTCTCACTCTCTCTCTGCCCCTCCCCCACTCATGCTTTCTCTGTCTCTCTCTCTCTCTCTCAAAAATAAACATTAAAAAATTTTTTTTAAAAAAAGGTCATCTCCAGGAGAGGCCCTCCCTGACCACTTAGGTAAAATGCTCCTTTCCTCTACCACTCTCTATGCATTTACTTTATTATTTTTTTGATAATGTTTATAGACATTAACATTTGATTTTAAAAATATGCTTATTTATTCATAGTGTATCTTATTCCATCTATGGTGTAGGCTTTATGAAGTTGGGGATCTTGTCTTTTTTGTTCAAAAAAAAAGGACTGTGAATCACAGTACCTAGAACGATAGTTGGTGCCTATTCATGCTTAATGTTAATTAAATCAGTCAATCATTGTTCATTCTCCAAATTCCCTTCATTTTTCTTCTGTCATCTGAGCACTACCCATCTTTTAGGGATTTAGACTTTTTGATTCAGCTACCTCCTGTCTCTCCTGATCTATATTTTTCCTGACCCTTATAGCAGCAGCAACTACATGATAGACCTTTTGATCTTGATGGGAAAGATACCATCATGTGAGAAAACACTCTGCCCTAGGATTTCGAAGACTCACCCTATACCTGCTTTTGATTCTGGTCCTATTGGGGTATGACCTTGGGTAACTTATTGAACATCTCTGAATCTGTTTTATAATCTGTGAAATAAGAATGATAAAAATGATAAGAATGATAAAAAATTACTACAATGATGATATGCTCCCTCGGAGCTGCCTCCCGAAATGCTGTATTTCATTTAATACATACTAATTAGAGGACATAATTCGTGTTTATGTATACCTGAAAACATAATGCCAATGTAAAAGGACATTATTATTATTATTATTAGTTGTTGTTGTATGAAGGTCTAATTCACCTCCCTGGTTGAATTTTCTGAGTGTTTTCTATCAGCACTATTAATGGTGTCAATAAGGAAACTTAGCAATCAGCCCTGTAAGTTTAATGGCTTTTGTTTCAAGAATATTGTAAGGATATTATAAGGCCTCTTATAAAGTTAAAAACGTGATTGTTTTTTCTATAACCACATTTTCTATAAATTAGGGGTCTTTTTTTTCTACTATAGAAAATGTTACACTATTTAACATGAATGGAATTTCGTGGAGCCAAATTTTAAGTCTTTCATCAATTTTTCACCAACTGGTTTTAGCAGATAACTTCCCTAGTTGTAAAAACCTTGTCTTTCTTCCCTTAATTGGCTGGTGCCTACAAAGAAATGATCTGATTTTTATGTATATGTACATATACAAGCTCTTTTTCACCTGAGCCAATTTTGTAATAACCCTCAACTTTATCAGATCAATGTCTGTTATCTAAGTGTATGGATCATGCTTATACAGCGGGCTGCAAAATAACCTCTTCGAATGCATCTTGCACAACGAAGCAGTGAGAACTTGCTAATGCACTCTGAATCACATACTGTGTAAGAGCAGTAAATTGTTTCCTTGGTGGTTTTGACAACATTGCCTCTGAACATAATTGAATGTCATGCGTTTATATGTTTGCAAATAAGGTCCCAGTGACATTACACCTGGGAATGTGTATACTTGGTCGTCCATTTATGACAGAGGAGCCAGACATATGGCCTGTGGCCTCAGTTTGGCCCCAGAGCGGTTGCCAAATCCTCCTACCAGTTTTCAGCCAGTCTGCCCCGTCACTGTGCATCAGCTCTGTCAGAAGCAGCACTTCCCATCAATAAATGAGCAGAAATGCAGCTTCCTTAACTGCCAACTCGACGGGCTTCCCAGTCTGAGATGGCAAGAGTCCTTGATATGTACAAGAGAATGTCACATATTATGCAAATGAAAGAAAAATGATAAAGCGAAGGAGAAAGAGAAGTGTTACAATGAAACCTGAAAACAGAGAGATCTAGAAAAGAGACAGAAAAAAGAAAAGATCCTGCTGCATGGAAGTCAGGAGATGTGAATTCTAATCCCTACATACCTCTAAAGCCTTCACGAGATAGTGGGCAAATCTCTTTCACCTCATTGGCCTTAATTTCCTCTTCTGTAAAGCAAGAGAGTGGGACTCGTTTTCAACTTTTTTTTTCACCATGAAATATTTTAATTATCTTTGTCAGATCTCATATTTTAAAAGATTTTGTTTATTAAACAAACTGTATTTATCATTTTCCCCCAATTATTATTAAATAAATGTACAGCTGTGAATCAGAGCTGACCAGCGTGATCATTGACACATTGGGTTGCTATCATTTCAGAGAAAAAAAAATATGTCATTTGACTCTCTGTATGTAGAAAGCCTTGAAATATGGAAAATACCTTAGAACTATAAATAATATCCCATGGATTTTTGCTCTTCTTGTGAACATATTTTTTTTTAAGTTTTTCTTTCAATAAATATTCAGTAAACACTGTGGTAGGCACCGACAATGTTAGGTCCTGAATAACAAACTATTCTCAATTAACTTCTCAAGTGGTAGAGAAAACAAATAAAAGTCTAATTCAGCAAAAATAGGAAATATAATAATAGAGCTAAAATCAAATATAGGATCAAGAGAAGGTCTATCACTCAATAGTCTCATTGAAAGAAAACAAACCAATAACAGTGACAACAAAACCCTATTTGTAGAGACTTGCTTAACACGAGGGGCCATCTGTTCGTATTGCTCACCCAAAGTATGCTGCATGGGACCAAAGCCCTGGGAGATGCTCTTTTATTTTTATTTTATTTATTTATTTTTTTGAGATGCTCTTTTAAAACTAGAGTCCCAAACATAATTTTGATAGACAAACAGAATGTTTTCTATCTCCTTCTAAAAGATTTATAATGCATATATGCATATTAAAGGCTCTAGGAAGTCCCTAATGTAAATAAACACATTTAACTTGGTTTGATATAGTTTCTTTTTTCAGATATTTGACCAAGGAATCTACTTTTGCAGAATACAAAATAATGAACCATAGGTTAAGGCACTCGAAATATAGCTCTTTTTGTGTATATATGTACATGTAGTGGGAACACTTAAGTTCTACCCTCTTAGCAAATTTTAAGTATATAATAAGGTAACATTAACTATAGTCATCATGCTGTACATTGGATTTCCAGAATCATTTATCTTATATAGCTGAAACTTTGTCCCTTTGACCAACATTTTCCGATTTCCCTCTATCTCCTGCTTAAATAAAGCTCTTGGAATAAACAAGATAGTATCAGAGCCATGTTTCCTGATCACATGACTTGATGGCCCATTGCCAGCCTCCTCCTACAAGCCCTCAAGACCTCTAAGATTGGTATTACTGAGCTACACTTTAGCAGTCTCCATAAAACATTTTAAAAGAGGGGTATCTGGGTTGGCTCAGTCAGTTTAGCCTCTGACTCTTGATTTCTGCTAAGGTCAAGATCTTGTGGTTGGTGAGATCGAGACCTGGGTCAGGCTCTGTGGTGAAGGTGTGGGGGCTGCTTGGGATTCTCCATCTCTCTCTGCCCCTCCCCTGCTCATTCTCTCCCTCTTTCTCTCTCTCTCTCAAAATACATAAACAAACATTAGAAAACATTTAAAAAGAAAAAGCTCTGCAGAATGCACTGAAGTTTCTATAAAGCTTTGCTAAAGTTGTTGCTCACACATCACTCAGTAGAAATTCAGGATAGAATCTTTTCTTCAGGTACTGATCCCAAGAATAGTGTTCATCTCCTGAATAAGTAGTTTGTTTTTAATTATGTTGACACCGTGATTTAACTGGTCATTGTTGACAGAAAAGATCAGAGTATAATTTATGACCTGAGTTTATAAAGTGTAGAGAATTTTATATGTATATTTGGGTATTAATTTCACTCTTGATTTCATCTTGCTTTTCCTGTATTATTTTTCTTTGTCCTAAGTTTCTTATTTTTAAATTTATGAGTACTATAAATTTTATAAACATTAAAATTTAAGATGAGTATATTTTAGTATAGAAATTCAAACAACTTAAAATTAATTAAAAATTCCATGTTCACCTTTCTCTAGTTACCTCATCAAATTTCTGGTCTATATTCATGGTTACAAATCACTTTGGCGTTTCTTTCTAGATCTATTTATACATAGAGAAATATAAATATATAATTTTAATGTGTTAACAGGATTTTAGTGTATGTTTTATTTTATTTTTAAAATTTGTATGTCTGGGAATTTTTCCATGTCACCTTTTTTAATGATGTTATATTTATATAATAAATAAAACCTCTTTAACCATTCCTCTATTGATATTTTACTGTCTTTTTGTATTAAAACAAGGGTGCACCCTATGTCCTTATATGTATATTTTTGGCAAAAAATACATTTTTTTTTGGTAATAAGTATTAATTGATGGAAACTATCTGGCTGATAATTGTTTTAGGGTTTTTTTGTTTCATTTTCTTTTCCTTTTCTTCTTTTTATTTTTTGTGATTCATCAATGAGCAAGAGAGTCAAAGATTCTTGCCCTTCTGCAGCTTAAAATTTAATGGTGGAGACAGCTAATTAAAAAATTATAAATAGTAAGAAGTAAATTATGCAGTGTGTTACAAACTGACCAATCTCATGGAAAAAGGAAAAGCAGAGCAGGGTAAGTAGTGTAGAAGTATAAGGAGTGGGAGTGTGGATTCTAAATAAAATGATTAGGGTAGAGCTCATTGAAAAAGTGACACTTGGACAAAGACTTGAATAAGTGGGGGAAGCTAATCATTGGTAGAAGATCACTTCCAGCATGGGGATAACAAGTAGGCAAGCCCTCATGAGGGAAGGAAACAAGGGAGAGCAATAAACTGTTGTGGGTGGAGCAGAGTGGTGAATAAAGAGAGTAGTAGGCAAGATGGCCAGAGTGTTTTTTGGGAAGAAAAGGGTGTATATTATGTAAAACCTTGTAGGACATGTGACCACTTGAGGGTTTACTTCAAGTGATATGGGGATCCAAGGAGGGTGACTTCTGTTTAATAAGGTTTTCTGTTACTGATATGTTCAGAATAGATCACCCTGGGGACAAAGAACAGGTGGATGCGGAGAGACCAGTGAGGAGGCCATTACAGTAACATGGGAAGAGATAATGGAACCCAAACCAGAGCAGTGGAAATAAAAGAGGAAAAATGTGGTCAGATTGGAAGACAACTGATAGCCTGTTTGTATGCTGATGTACAATGATCCAGTAGAGATAGGAGAAATGATGTTGCAAGAGAGAAGGGGCATTGCTGGAAAAGGTTTTTGGGTAGATAGGAGCTGCTAGAAGCTAGAATACATGTGAAAGAATTGGCTTTAGATTGTGGTACAGGTAATTTTCCTCTGGCAACAAGATTAGCAGCAGAGAATGTGGGTTCATATATGGTAAGCGGGAAGACGTGGTGGTGGGAATCTATGATGTTCTCCTTATCATTTCAGTTTTCTTCATTAAACTGGATGTATAGTTATCAGGTCAGAGGAAAGATGGGGGAAGAGTTGTTGTAAGTATATTGGAAGAGAAAATTTGAAAATTGAAACAGGAGAGTGGAGGAATTAAGAGAATTGGAAATTGCATGATTGCCTGACTGACATTAAGAGATCCCATTAGATTTGTGGTTATGATATTTAAATTTGAGATAAGTAAATATGGTGTGTATTTTCTCTATACGTTTAGCAGCAGAGTTGTAGGCATAGAGAATGGTGATCTGGATTTAACCAAACTGTGGTCTTGCCGAGTTTGGTCTTGCCAAAACTGTGGTCTTGCCAAGTAAAAATAATGAAATTCAGGCAGGCAGTTAAGGTGTATATCAGGAAGAGATTATAAGGATTACTCGTAGAATTTAAGTTGGATGAGGGGAGGGATGAGAATATCAAAGGGGTGGGGAGCAGTAAAAAATTAGTTGAATCAATTGATTAGATTTTCCAGTGGAATCAGAGCTTTTGGTGTTTGGAATTAGAGAAAGTAAATTAGAAAGATGGTGATCAGAGTGGCACTTGGGCTGCGTCAGTTAGTGGAGCATGCATCTCTTGATCTCAAGGTTGTGAGTTCAAGCTCTACATTGGGCATGGAGGTTACTTAAAAAAAAGAAAAAGAAAGAAGGTGATCGGAGAGGAACACATGTAACTGAAATTGTGGAGGGGTTGTAGTTTTTGATAATGAATGTGATAGGGTACTTAAAGCAGGTGAAGGATGAGATCATTGGAAGATGGAATTCAAGGATCAGAGAATTTAGGGTGCAGAATGGCCTTCCTGAAATATTAAAATTGTAATTGAAAACAAGGCTTGTGTAAGAGAGAAAAGGAGCTAGGATCTGAAAGTCAATAACAAAATCAGATAGGTCTAGGAATGTAAGGCAAAGTAACAATGAGGGATACTGAATGATAGTACTAGATGACATGAGGTTCAAAAATAGGAAATTTGGGGGAAGAGGACAAAGAGACTGCTTTGAAAGGAGTGATGAGGAACAATAAAATGCACCTACTCCAACTCCAGTTCCTATAAGAGAAAGGTTGTAAGAGTAAAAAGAGCCATCATCTGACAAATTTGCAGGGAAACCAGAACCTTTGGGAGAGAGCCAAGTTTTCATTAGATAAAGAGAGCAAATTAAACAATAGAAAAGTGGTTGTAGATGTAAGGAATTTTTCTAAGGATCAACTGTGAATTCCAGAGAACACAATGGAAGACTGTCTGAAGATGGAAAGGTATAGAGGGGTATGACTGTGGGGTGTACAGAGAATTATGAGGATTTGGATTTGGGAAGTAAGAGATGCCTGGAAACTATGTAAAGATAAAATGTAAAAGAATTTAATTCTGGTGGATTCCAGGCACATGATGGTAACAGGTCTGTAAGCATGGTTAGTAGGGAGTACGGGTATTTGATGCTCTTTCTTGACCCCAGTCAGTGGAAGCAAGGAAGCCTGGGGATTTGCTCACTCCAAATTAATGAATATTCATTGAATACCTACTACATAACATGCATTGTTATAGATGCTAAGAATTCAGCTCTGACCAAAGCACAGTCTTTACCTTATGAAACTTACATTCAAATAAAGCCAACAGAGAACAAATAAACAACTAGATAACATTAATATCAGTTACTAATAAGAACTCTAAATGAAAATGAACCAGAAGAGAGAGGTAAAGAATAACAGGGGTATTATTTTACACAGGGTATTCAGGGAAGACATCATTGAGAAAGTCATAGATGAATAAAGTACCTGAATGAAATGAAGCGAATTTTGCAAATAACTGAAGGAGCAGAATTCTAGATAAAGTAATAGTAAATATAAACACCCTGAGAAAAGAAAGCATTGTGTGTGCTTAAATGACAGCAAGTAGGACAGCATGACAGATGTACAAGAAGAGAGAGAGGGAAAGAATAATAGGAAGTTACATGAGGTTGGAGCAGTAGCTAGGGTTCTGATCCAGATGTATGAAGTGTGTGTGTGTGTGTGTGTGTGTGTGTGTGACACACAAAAGATATATCCAATTCCAGGAAGTTTTAATAGACTCTATATATCCTTCAATAATACTCCAGTTTACAGTGTCATTATAAATAAGATTGACCACTTTTATAACCCTTGCTAAAATGAAATTAATATTGATCTTTATAAATTTACCTCATTTAAGAGGCAGTATTATCAGAGGTTATTTAAATACATATTTAAAAATGTTTATTGGATATTTACAAATCATTTATGTTGATTATTTTTGCTCATTATTTTATTAATTTGCTTTTAAGTTATATTTACTTGTAAGAGCTCTTTCTTTGATGTGGGTTTTAAATCCTTATCTATGATATATGTTGTAAATATACTCTTCTGGTTTGTCACTTGCATTATAGTTTTGTTTGTGTTGCCTTTTAGTATAAAAACAGTTAAAATTTATATGTAGCTAATTGCATTAATCTTTCACTTCATAGTTTAATTTTGTAAATACTTGAGAAGACTTATCCTAAAGAACATATAAATATTATTTTATATTTTCTTTTTATTTAACTCACAATCCATGGTTTTTCCCTTATTATACCACATGTAAATTTTGTATACCCTTCAAATTACTTTGGGTATAAAGTGTGGAAATGAATCAAGGGTAGCAGCAAACTTTTAGACATTGCTTACAGTGTGTCATGCACCATTCTATGTTTTATATATATTAATTGATTGAATGCTAATGACAACCCTATGAAGTAGGTACTATAATAGGTCTTATCTTACATATAAGGAAACAAATGTTTATTTTATGTATTTATATGTATTTTATACACACACACACACACACACACACGCTGGTTTATACTCTAGCAAGGGTTCAAAACCAGAAAGTCTGGCTCGCAAGTCACTATGCTATATGCTGCTTTCTAATGAGCACTTAAATTATGCCTTCTAAAGTCTGGAGGAATTCATATTTCAACTGAGTGTTGAGAAATAAGTAGAATTTTGACAAAAGGAAGTGGAAGAAGACCCTGTGCAGTAATACAGTACCGTAAGTTGCTGATATTTTCTGGATTTGGAGAAAAGTTCATGTTATAGGTGTATCAGACACATGGAGTGGAGAATGGGAGTTGAGATGAGAAAGGAGAATTTTCATTAAAGAGTTTAAGTGCCATGCCAAAGGTCAGGATTTTACTCTGAATGAGAAGGTCACAGTTTGGTGGTGGTTGCAGTAGAATGTAGAAGTTTTAAGCAGACTCCAATTCTGAATATCAATATTTAGTTCTCTGAAATTGAGCTGGTTACCAAACTTCCCTAATCCTTGATAGATTCATCTCTTAAGGGAGAATAAAAATTAAAGTTACTTTAAAGATTTAAATAAATAATGAATGTTCAGGATTTAGCCTGAAGTCTGGCAAGTATTGTACATGTAATACATTCAACTCTTATTATTTCTAGTTGAAATAAAAGTTGATGAGAGATGGTAGGCAGTGTAATAAAAAAGAAGATGCAAATGACTTTTAAATGGTAGCAGAAATAGCTTTTGGTAACCATTTGGGTTCAGAGAATGAGAAAAGAAGAGCAAATAAGGATGGCCCTGATATTTTGAGGTTTGGAGACCAGGTATTTGGAGATAAAAGCTGAGGTCAAAATGAAGGAGGAGGTGGAGGAGAAGATTCAAAGGCAAAGTGATCAATTTATTTTTGGAAATATTAAAGTGAGATGCCTGGAGTTTATCTGTGTTCTGACCATTTTTATGTTAAGAAAATATGTATTAAAATCAGTTTATAAAACATCATGTGTACTGGAAATCTCTATTAATCAATATCTCTATGTTTTACCAGTGCAATAAAAAATTATAAAGTACCCAATGTTGAGTTTGAGAAACTGTAATAGCTTCAAGTGCCTTCTGAATCATCAAAGATTAAATTATGTACAGTATAATTTTATTGTTCAATATATGATATTGCATTCTAATTACATAAAAGTAAGAAACCCCAAATGCTATGGGTACAGAAAAATGCATTTCAGTTTCTGGGACAATCTCAGTGTTAAATTTATTTGTTTATTTTATAAGCCATTTATTTAGAATAAATAAATAAATAAAAGCATTTACTGAGGTCATCCATTGAATGTCAAGTACCTTTGTCTAGCGCATAGGTCACAATATACATAGCAGGTGATAGCAGGAAATGAAACTGAATTGATCAGCAAGGTAGCATCATTAATGCATATTGTAGCAATAGGTCCCCCCAAACAAAGGCACTGTTCTGTGTATGACTCTAAAAACTCTCTAGTTTATTATCCAAAAAATGCCCTACACTTGTGCTATACTGAACAAATTAAATTTATTATGCTGTTATGTTTCCACTTTTATTATATCTGAATGCTGATACAGTGTTTTCAGAATGCCAGATTAGAGTTTTCAAATTAGAGTTTAAAAACCTTCTTCCAACCTGAGGAAATTAATTTTATGAGCGACTTAAGCATCTACACTCTAAAAAGACACCTGCTTTCTCCTGGTAAATATATGACTTTAAGATAATTTAAAGAGCCTTTGAAAAGTTTAAAAAAATCAGCAAAATCTACTAATAAAAAGAGACAAGATGCTCAGGGGATTCAAAGTAGGTTAAGATATCAAAATATAAATGCCATTTGAAAGGCATTCTTGCACTAAATTTAGGATTTTAGCATTTTGACACTGATAAATCTTGCTGCAGGGTTCCTAAATCTGATGAGAACACCTGTTAGTGATGCGCAAATGCCTGAATTAAAATGTAGTTTTGATATTTCAGTTATTAGATTAAAATCAGAAACCTTTAAACACACAGTAATTTATGTAGGATTCTTTTTGTGAGGGACTTTTAAAGCATAGATTGACTCAGTTTGATTCTGGAAAGTTTCTAAATTGAAGACTTTAAGTGAATGTGCCTTGGCCGTATGATGCAATTTTATTCCATATCAAATGGAGAAGTCAAAAAGTAGAGTATGATATCATGCTGTTAAGACATAATGAGTAGATTTAAAACTTCTTTTAAATAAACTCTTAAATGGAAATATTCATTGAGGATAAAAATATTCAGGTAGTGTGGTTTGACCTTTAGAGTCACATAAGAAAGATGAGTCCAATTCATTATTCATCTAGGTATTGCCTATTATAAAATAATAGACTTCAAATGCTTTATATATAACCATTAGAAAGATCTGTGCATAATCCAGCCTCCATTATGTAACCAAGTAATGCAAAAAATACCTGTAAGTTGAGTAACCCCATGAGAAACAACACTATGTAGAGCAATTTTTAATTGACTTATAAATAAAAGTATCATAAGAATAGTTTTGTAACTTAAATAGAAAGAATTGAAAATCTCTCTCCAAATCTTCGCTTCAGTATTATTCATAATGTTCTGTATGGATACAGAGACATTCCCTTGCTTTCAGTAAAATTTTTTTCAAAACATTGTCTTATATTAGAGCATGCTACACCTGTATCAATAAATAATGTAAAAAAATAAATCTCCAAATCTAAGTCTTGGAAAGTGTTATGAAAATTAAACTTCTATTTATAAATCCTTCTGAGATATATACCTGAAAAATTTAGTAGGGATTGGTGGGGGTGGGGGACAGGGAGAAAAACTTCTAAGTGAAATAATTTTATTTGCAGTTTGAACTTTCAAGAATTGATAAAGCAACACACAGAGTTATGTTAGACAAATTGAAGTTTCAAATGTGTTTTCCTCTTATGATATACATGTTGGCCAGTAGGACATAGCATTGATAAGTGACTTGGCAGGCTCTGTTAAATGATAACTCGAGAAAGAGACAGAATGAGCTAAATTATTGGAGTAAATATCTTTATATTGAATTATAAAACTGATTTATAGAACAGACTTCTTATGATAATTATTGTAAATTAAAAATAGATCAGCAAAGAATGAGGAAATTTTTCACATACTTTCAAATACTTTTCACAGCTTTTTAAGCCTGACTTGTTTCTCTGACTCAAATGGAGAAAACATTTTGGCATTTGTGTTTAAAAAATCTTAGAACAGTAAAGTTGCCAAACAAACCTAAAGTGGCTTTCTTGTGACTCTGATATGCTCTGCACTGCACCAAGTTCTTTAGCATAATATGCCCACCTTTTCCACAAAAGTTTTCTTAATTTTGGAGAATTTTTTTTACTAATAGGTATACAATTCTAAATTTCATAGTAAGGAAAAAATAATAAAGTGCATTAACATTATATATGATCTCTGGAATACTATGCAACAGTCAAGCTCTGTACTTCAACATAAGTGAAGCTCAAAAGGAGCCAACTGACCCACTGACTAGCAGTCAGTGCCTCCATGTGATGTTTCAAATTCATCATGGCTTCACTTTGCATGAAAGTCCTCTTTGTAGTGCGAAAGCCAGTTTGGCAGATGTTATCTAATGAAGAAAGACAGGATACTTTGAAAGTCAAATGAAATTCTAGGGCCGCCTGTATGTCAATGAAGTAATTGTTATTATAAATTGTTATGGGCAGATAAACAAATGGCAATTTTAATTTAGAGTAAGAATAAATTGGAGAAAGGTTAAAGGACTGTGCCATAAATTTTCAAGTGAATTCTATGTATAGTTCTTATGATAATTATATGGATTTAAAATTAGGTCGGGAAGATGAGTAAAATGAGTCAATTTTCAATTATTTTTCACAGAACTTTCTAGTTTACATTTAAGCATATATTCTGCTGCAGTGGTTTTTTAAACATAGATTATTATTGTTTTTTTTTTTGTCTCTGTTAAAAAATGGAAAAGGAAACAAATTTGTTTTGCAATGGCCCAGTTTCATAAGGGTGGCACAGACTTTTGGAAATGTTTTAATTTTAGTTACACTGGGGGAGCCGGCTTCAGCTCAGGTCATGATCTCGTGGTTTGTGGGTTCGGGCCCTGTGTCAAGCTGTGTGCTAACAGCTAGCTCAGAGCCCGGAGCCTGTCTTCAGATTCTGTGTCTCCCTCTCTCTCTGACCTTCCCCTGCTCACGCTGTCTCTCTCTCTCTCTCAAAAATAAATAAAAAACATTAAAAAAATAAAAAAATTAATTTTAGTTACACTGATCCAGGTTAATTTGGAAACAATTATACAAATTACAAGTCCTAAAATGTATACTGTAAAGATTTGAAGAGTTATAAGAACCCAAAAGATTCAAGCTCCATTTACTAAGAATAAAATGCTGATAACCATGAGTTGCAGTTGTGGTTTGGATGTACTCAGAAAAGTTAACTACATAAAAAATGTCACCTTCTTATTCAGCATATTAGCTCCCTGGGTGTCTTCAAGACATATCCGCTGGCTTTTCTTTCAAAATTTACACTTCCCTTAGCTATGCTACGATATTACAGCTATGGAAGAGTGAGCTGGCTTCCATTCTGCCTCATGCATCATCAACCAAACTGTCAGTAAAGTGCTAATTGCAGAAACTTTATTACTTGAGGTGATATTGAACCAGAGAGAACACAGCTTGATTTTTCATATTCCAAACTTTGCAATGTGAGCAATTAGGAAAAAAAAAAAAACCTTTCCTTTTTGTTTCAATTTGTAAGCTAAGCAAAATTGAAATGGATGTCACTGACAGTAAAACAGAAACTTAAAATATCGTCCTTCTAGGTGACTTTATAACTTAGCATAAAAATATCCTATTAACCCCTTCTTATCAAAATGCATATTTTGTACCTTAATGGCACTTGCAATTTTACAACATAATTGGATACCTTTAATTGGAGAAAGAGAGAACTCTACTTTATGATTCTGTCATTCAAGTATTTTTGCAGAAGAAGTATACTTCAAAGATGAGCTTTATATATACTTTCCAAATTTATATAATATATTTCCTATGGGATCTAAAATATTTAAAGCACTCTTTAAACATTATTTCAGAAAATGGGTTTGGAGGTAGCACAAGGAATTTCATCTAGAAATACAAAAATAGATGAAGATGGTTTAATGGAAATTTTATTGGAATAGATGCATGGCAAGTCAGCTGGGACCATTTCCAGGTGAGTTGTATAGGGGGTGATGAGGAAAACCAGCAAATATAATTCCATGTGGAGTCTTTGGGGAGATTTAGTGTTCATTAAAACATATGAGAGGAACCTTTTAATCAGACTAAAGGGTGTAAAGAAAAGGAAACAAACCTATGTTAGGTTCTTAAGAAGGAGAAATAATTAGGGACATGAAGGTGGAAAGGACAGGAAAAAGGAAATGTTTCATCCCAAGAAACAACTGAAGATGGTATGGCCCTGAAATTTTTTTTAATTGTGATAATTTGGAGAGTCTGAAAGTTCAATAGAACTAAAGCCTGGAAATTAAATGGGTGATATGGATTAGAAGGACTCTAGCCTGTTAAGTAAGCCATACAAGATCTCGAAAGGGCTCACATGCTAAAGAATTTCAAACTTGTTGGAAGGGCAATGGGAAGTCATGTAGGGTTTTGCATAGGAATTTAACATCAGATTTGTATTTTTGAAAGGACAATCTTGCTGCAGTCTGGAGAATTGCCTGGAGCTAGACAAGCCTGAAAATAGGGAAACCACTTAAAAATCTGTTGCAGCAATCCACATAGGTTATGATCCAGGGCTCAGCTGGAGCAGTAGCAGGAGGAAGGGAAAGATGGATGTGCAAGATATTTAGGAGACAGAATCAACTGGTAAAGGACTTGCTGTGTGAAGTGAAGGAGAGGGAATATTTAGGGAAGGTGCTTAGTTTCTGGTCAGGAGAACACAGTGAATAGTGGTGCCATTTGTTGGGACGTAGAAGAGGAGTGAGTCTTGGTGGTAGAGATGATTTCAGTTGCGAACCTGTTGAATTAACATTTCCTATGAGATATACATGTAATTGATGCAGATGGAAACAGTGGACCATGGAATATACACCGATGGGAAGAAAGTGAAAACAGGAAAGTAGTGATAGGGAGAAACGAAAGGGGTCAGGTTCTGGAAATTTACCAGTCAGTTACATGGACAAATGTGGTCAGGGAGAGTAACTGCAAGAGATCTGGATGGGTGGAAAGTTGTGCTCAGAGTGAGGTATTTAAGTTTATGAATCCAGCAGTGGACAAATCCTGGTGATGACAGGTACATGGGTGGTTATGGGCCAAAGTGGAGTTGGGGTGAGTGTCCTTGGAAAAGAGGTGCTAGCAGCTCAAGTCAGTGTTGCAGTTCCATTTTCCCATTGTTTATGTTGAGATCTCCCTTGGATCTCAGATGCTATTAGGGTACAGAGTATATTTTGATTAATATCTGTATCCCAGTGTTTGTGTTTGTATACACAGTGGGTTGCATATCGAAGTCTTTGGCTGGGGTTTTGCTGCAAGTAACCATAGAAAGAATTGAGTCCTTACTGAAAACGAGAGTGACAGTCTTTCTACAATAAGTCAGCAAAGAGATGTAAGCTTGAAACAGAGACATGAACTTAATTTATAATTAATTTAATTAATATATTCACCCCACCTTTGGGTTGAGTTCAATTTGATAAAATTTAGTGCTAATATGCTGGTCTACATAAAATGTGTACATAGACAAGTGTTTGAAAAGCTGAGGTAAGCGATTGATCATTGGGGATTAAAGGTTTAGGAAACCTTACAGAAGAGATGAAACTTGACCTGAACTTTAGAAGACAGCTTAAAATTTAAACTTAAGAACCTATATTATTTACTAATTAAACATTAAATAGGCTTGGGTTCATTCACAAGCTGTAAGCTCTTAGTAAAATTGTTTAGTCTTTCAAAACATAAATGTTTTCAACTGTAAGGTAAGAATATTACTACTATCACTTACAAAGTTTTTCCCTATAAAAATTGATTAAAGTGAAAGCACTAACAATTTTAATTATCAAAAGGACAACAATTACAGAATATAGAGGCTATATAAAGAAAGAATTGCTGTCTTAAAAAATTGAACACACTTTCTGTTGCCAAAGAATTTTTAAAATAGAGTAAAAAAGGTAATTATTGTATCCCCACTAGTAGGCAAATGATATTATGAGAACATACTAAATAATTGACACTATTAATGTTGATTAATGAATTCTTTCCCATTTCTCAGTACACAGAGGGTTGTGCTTACTTGTCCACTTGGAGCTAGGTATGGATATTCTATTAATACTGGATAATAAAACATAAGTGGAGGTGTCTTCTAGTAAAAAGCATTTGTTTATTTGTGCTCTATTTTTCAATTGTCTTCTCTCCTGCTATGGCAAATCTTTATGATTGGTGCTGAGACAGGATTGTCAAAAAATGTTAGAACATTTATTAACCTGGTTATTTGAGACAAAAACCTCTGACCCAGCTGCATTAAATATGACCAAAAACCAAGATTTGGAGGTTGTTTGTTACTACAGCATGACTTAAACTATACTAACTGATATAGGATATAAAGTTGTCAATCACAAAGGAGACAATAATCTATTGAAAGAGAGGAAGTTTATCTTTTATCTAGACCTGGACAAATAAGATAAATCAAGAAGAAAATAGTGGTCTGAACAATGAGAATCCTTTTTCTAGATTCCTTCCATTGATGCTTTGTCCCTGAAGTGAGAAGTACCTTGCCAGTAAAGGACTGCCCCTTAAAGTTTTTTGTTTTTGTTTTTGTTTTTGATATTAGGCAATGCCCCTGGCCACCCAGAGCCCCCATGAGTTTAATACCCATGTTGTTGAAGTGGTCTGTTTACTCCTAAACACAATGTCTCTAATTCAGCCTCTAGAGCAGAGGATTATAAAGACCTTTCAGGCTCAGTACACATGGTATTCTATGGAAAGGATTGTCAGTGTTGTGGAAGAGAACCCTGATAGAGAGAACGTTATGAATATCTAGAAGGATTATGCCATTGAAGATGCCATTGTTATTATGGAAAAAGCCATGAAACCCTGAAATAATATATTCCTGCTGGAGAAGGAGAAGGAGAAACAGCAGAAGCGGAAGAAGAAGCAGAAGCAGCAGCAGAAGAAAGTAATAAAAACACAGATAAATTAAGAAGAAAACAGTAAATTTGAGATATATAATAAATGGTGACATAATTTTCTTCCTAATAAATATATAGACAATAATATTACCTGTGTTAAATAGTTTATCATCTAAGCTTTTAATTCTAAGCTTTTAATTTTACACCACAAAACATTCTCCATGTCTCATATAACCTTCCCTCTAGGAGCTAATGATCTGAGCCAGAAATGTAGCATAAAAATAAACATAAAGCAAATAAAATAAATTCTGTTAAATGTATCAGCATCCTAGGTATGTGAAAGGCATGATAAAAGGCAAGAAAGCCACATGATTATATGGATCTAAATGCTCTATAAATAAGAATAAAGGGTATTCATGCAGAAAGAAGGAGGATATGGACATGTGAATTGCAGTAGAGGGAAAGGAGAAAATAAATTTGTGGTAGGTAGGTTGAGCTTTGAAATGATATGTCTTAAGTTAGGTTATGGAAGACGACAGAAGTGAGTCTTCTAGCACATGAACTCTAGGTGGTGAGGAATGTGCCCTGATACTCCAATAATACCCCAACAGTTTCAGTAGAAGTAGATCTCTCAGATTTAACAAGAGATGTTACTGAAAATTCTCTGTGCTTCTCAGACCTAAAAGGCCTCCAGAGAACTATAAATATAGGACGGCAATGAGGGAAATGGCATGAGGGTTGTTGTTCATTCTCCACCCTATAGCAGAAGGATATTTTTGAAATGCTGATCTGCTCTTATAATCCCCACTTACTGTTTAAAACCCTTCAATGGCTTTCCATTTCTCTTAAATGGATGACCTTTCATTAAAGAACCTCAAGATAGAGGGATAAAATGACCTAAGATTGTAAATAATATGAACTCTCTCTACCTACCTCTCCAAGTCTTCTCTCACCCTACCTTCCTTAGATTCTTCCCTAGAGCAACCATCATGGACTTCGTTCAGTTCTTTGATTAGCCATGCTCCCTCCCACCATGAGGATCTTGCATATGCAATTATCTCTACCAAGAATATTTTTTCTTCCCCTGTTAGTCAAGTTTACCTCTATTCATTTCTCACCTAAATCTTATATACTATTTTTTAGGGAAGTCTTACTCGATTTCCTGGCTAGGTCAAATCTTCTTGTAACAGAATTTTGTACCACTGAGCACCTCTCCTTTGCAGCCCTTGTCAGAGTTGCAATTGTATAATTGTTTATGCATCATTCATTGATGGACATTTGTTTCCCTCACTGGAATATAAGCTCCATGAGACAAGAGATCATATATGTTTCTGCTTAAGCTTGCTTAGTGAATGTTTACTAAAGTGTCAAGTAAATGGAAGCCTTTTAATGAATATTGGTTGAATAAATTAATATTGTAGAACAATGATGATGACACCTTGATGAACAGGTGTGCTTCTAGGTCACTAAAATGCTTAAAATGAAGGCCACAGTGTTTTGGGGGAAGTGTGAGAAGGCAAAAGATTTTTTTTCAAAATGTAGTCATCAGTATTTGCAGAAAATTGTGGAATCTGATGCTAATCTCTTAGGTTAAGGAGGGAAGGATAATAAACTATCATGTTAGCAGTGATTTTCATGAGAATTTCTTTTCTTTCAAGGTCTGAAACAAAAGGTAAGTAGTATGTTACCGTTTTGATGATGCATTTCATCTTTCAAGTACTCTGCAGAGTTTAATAAAATTCAGCTCAATTAGGATCCTTAGGTAATATAACGTTCTAATAAAATAAATATTGTGGTTAACCGGACCCTTTGTAAAATTTCAGTCACTGTTGTAGAATATATTTACAAAATTCAGTATTCTTTGCTATCTTAGTAAACACATGATAGTGGATGTTATATAACCTTTTCAGATGATTCAGAGTACTGTGATGCTTATGGTTATCACTTTTGAGAAATATAGATATAAATTTAGAAGAGACAGTAGATTGTACTGAATGACACTTGGATATAACCCAAAAGGTATTTTTTAAATTATTAAATACCTTTTTATACTTGTTTTATATTAATCAATTTGCCTCTATCATAAAAGCAAAGGACAAGAAAGTTCTGACTTTATTATAATTGACTTAGTAAGTTGAAAAACTTGACCTTTTGAGAATCATGTGGAGTTATTTATAAACTCTGTTTTATTATGCTAATATCTAAATCATTCCATCTGGATCTAGTAATGAAAGTCAGTCCTCAGAATATGTGCAAGTGGTTTACTTTTTAACTCAAGATTAATCTATATAAATGTAATTCTAATCGACATGAGAAATGTACTTTTTAAAACAAAATATAAAAGCTGTTTCTTTTTAAATGAAGAAAAGTTGCTTATGAAAGATCAAGTATTTTTATTTAAAAAAAGTTTCTAAATGTTATTTTCAAAAAAATGCATCATAAAAACAGTTCTCATAAAAATGTTTTATTAATGAAGTATTTCAAGTGTGAAAAATGATAATATATAGTCATTGAGTTACTCTGATTTGGGGAGTTTTTCTTATTTTTCGAAATTTAACATTAAAATATAAATTATTTAATGAGTGCAGGTAACATGTTTATGAACATAGAGAGACCTTGCCAAATCAAATCCTGACAATAACCAGAAGGTCACATATTGTAACATATTTTAAAACACATCTAATATTTTCTTCACATTGGGAAAATATTTCTACATTTTATACCAGTGGGAGGTGTTAAATTTATTTGCATGATGAGTGGTATGAAATGCCCATGACTGTATTTCTAATTTTTCCTACATTGAAAAATTGTTTGCCCAATTTTAAAGCAGAACTCCAAAATCTTGGAAAAATAAAAAAAAATTAAAACATTGATCTTCAAAGTACAACAAACAGTCCTACAAGTAGGTGTGCTTTTGTACCATAATTAAGCATCTTATTGAGAAGAAAGATCTTATTCCTGGCTACTTTTATTTCCTATATTCCCATTTCTAAAATAAACTATTGTGCAAGCTTTTTGAAAGGATGACTTATTTACATAAATATTTTTCAAGGCAAAGAACGAGAACCTTCCTGGGGCTAAATTATCCTCCCCAAAGCATGTGAATATTCCTTCCATTTTATTCCTTCTAATTAAGCATTATTACAAAATCCTCACCGATCTCACAGCTGATTAGTGTTTCCATTAAGAAACTGTCAATATAGCATTAAGTCTAGACATAGAGAGCTGTAAGAAAAATTCTAGCAATATTTTCATACATTAAATACATACAGGAACAAATCACATTCTCCTATAGGGACTCTATTGTAAGATGTGTAGAAGACAATTATTTAAAGTGTGCAAAATTTTAACTTATAATTTTCCAAGATACCTATGTTATTTCTAGTATCCATATATTTATATTTGCTGTTTCCATTCTGGAAAACTTTTCCATTCCTCACCTTGAGGATCTGCGCTCTGAGCAGATTTTCCCTATCTTTGCACTGAAGTACAAACCATCATCTCTTCTGTCCTGGACTACTGGAATGCCCCACCTAAGTGGCTTCTCTGCTTTTGCGCTTTCTCTCTTGTCATCTTTTCCACATAGTAGCCAGATGGATCTTTTGATGATATCACACAACTGTTTAAACTCCATCCCCCTTCCTTCAGGAACTTCTAACACAGAATGAAATCCAGTCTTTACTACCAAGTAGATGGTCATCCTGCCCCTCACTATCCCTCCAAATCCACTCCATGCTGTTTCTCCAACCTGCCAAATTGTATTCTTTTATCTGGAAAAATCTCTCACTATAATTTGACAAGCTTTAATCATATCATTTAAGTTTCTGCTCAATGTCATCTCCCCAGAGAGGTCTACCTTAAGATTCTGTCTAAAGTAGTTGATAACCACATCACTGTCTATACCTTTAGCCTGTTTATTTTCTTCATAACACTTTCTACTTGCTGAAATTATATCACTTAGTTCTTTACTTTTTATTGTCCATCGCCCAGACTAGAATATGTTCAGAGCATAACAACTTTATTGATCTATCTGCTGCTGTATCCCCAGTTCTTAGAAGAGCATGTGGCACAGATTATTCTCTTAGTACTTGAATGAAAAAAAAAATAAATCAAGGGTCTCTGATTCCATGAAGCCTTTTCTAACTGCCCACCTCTCAAAATATACACCAATTGAGCAGATGTGATCATTTCTTTATCCCATTTGGCATATAAAGTTAACATGTATTGAGTGCTTACTGTGTAGGCACTAGGACTTTTTACATGCATTGTCTTCTGTAAACTCACAATTACTCTGTAGTGGTAAATATTATTAGTGGTAGCATTAGTGATAGTAGTAGTAGTAGTAGTAGTAGTAGTAGTAATAGTAGTAGTAATATTTCTAGCCCAATGTCATCCAATAAGCAATGGAAGAGTCAGGATTCAACCCTAGGGACCAGAGTCTCCTGAACCAGACTCTAAAGCCAATATGTTACACTACTTCTTTAAAGAAATCATCACTGTATTTTGCAATGGTTTGTGTGCATATTAATACCGTGATCTCTCCTGGGGGGAAAGTTATGCTTTATTCTAATACAGAACAAGCAAAATGGTAGTAAGTGAGAGAATGAATGAAGAATTATTTATATTTAGGCAACAACCAGTGAATTCATACAATCTAAAATAAAACAAATGCTTTTTTGTCAGACTGTTAGAGCTGCCTGATTCTGATCACTGAGAAAAATGAGGGACCTATAGTTTACCTGAGGAACAGATCAGCTTACTATATTGAAAGTTTTCAGAACAGATATTAACCAGGCATCCCTTCAATCTATAAACATTTATAGAAGAATTCCAATAATACTCTTTGAAATTTAGACATAAAACATTACTAAGACCATTTGGAAAAACTAGAAAAATTCCATACTAGTTTTTTTTTTTTGTAACTTTAGGGATTTCGATGGAATATAACTTGATTTTATTAATGAACTCCAGACTACGTCATAAATTTCCTTTCAACACTAAACATTATGCAATGGAGACAAGAAGAACCAAAGACTATCTCAATACGTAAATATACGAACAGGAAAACATGCTATCTTTGTGTCTGAACAACTAAGGGGAAAACATGTCTATTGTATTTCTCAAGGCTCTTTTTTTGTATCACAGACATACCTTAGATCAGCTAGGCAAAGAGAATTATTGGGTGAAGTAACCTAGTTCGGGGAATAGGAAAGCCAAGTGCAGTGTAACTCACTAGTTTGAAGCATATGAACCAGATACTCAAATGCTTCAGTATTCTTGGAGTTTTATGTGTCTATTTTTCTCCATATATGTCATTTATGTCTACTAACAAATATAGGAGGATAATTGAGTTTAACACCTGGAAAATTAAATCCAAAAAATTATCTTCTTTGTAATAGTAGCTCTGTCCATAATTCAAAACAATCTATTGACTTCATTGGTCTAGTGGAAGAGATTTTTTCTTTTGAAAGCATACTCTAGATACTTTTTATTAAACAGTTTTGATTTCAGTGATCTATATTAATATCCTCATTGATATTTAAATTCTTTAATATGATTAATTTGGAAGTTCACCGGAAATATGAATTGAGCATAGTATATATACTGCAGTAAAATAATTTTTAGATATGAAACAATACTAAGAAAGTTCGGTCAGGAGAAATGTATTCCCTTCCCAGGACAGTGCATATCCAACTCTCTATGGTGAAGAACCAAGTTTTTGGTTGTTTTCCTTCACTCCCGAGTACCTCAGGTATCAATATTTTTGTTAAAAAAGAGTAAATTAGTACAAAATTAAAACAAAATATGTATCCACAGCAAGTTAAAATTATTTATTTTTATGTTTAATATACATAAAATTACATTTCAGTAAATATAACAAGAAAAATTATATAGAAAAAGGAAATAAAACTTTCTGGAAATTTTTCTTTTAAAAATCTATATGCATATAGGTTATTAGTATAGGCAATCACTATTATACTCATAATCTTTGACTTTCTTCAATTGTAACTAAACAAAAATTTATGTGTAAAAAATGATGCCGAACTCAAATACTTTTTTCACACATTTTCAACCAATACCATGCAAATCAGTAAAGTTTTAATGTAACAAATGAGTTTGCTTTTTACTTCCTTATGTATCTAAAATAAATTACATGGATAAATTTCTAAATGTTGATTTCTGTATCTGTATTTATTTCAGTATAGTAACAATAACAAACAGTTAAAATGTAATAAGAGAATATATCTTCCCTACAAATTCTTACTGACGTGGCTTCCCCACCTCCTTTCCCTGGCTCCTTGATTCAGCAAGCCCTTAAATCTGGGTTTCTCTGTTGCTACAGGCTGGGAACTGCTTCTGAGTAGTTTCTGTAATTTTAGGGTTCACCTTATTTGTAATCCTCTCTTGGGTCACATTTCTGCACTATCTGTTGTCCAATATTTGAAAGTATTTGGTTCATATTTTCTCCCAATTTCCTAGTGTTGAAGAAGAGGGTGCTGTTACATCAGCTTGGCTAGAACTGGAAGTGTTATACCATGCACATATTGTCTTGTTATATGTTCATTGTTATTCACTTTAAAATATTGTCTGATTTCAGCTTTTATTTTCCATTTGCATGTTGAAGTATTTAGAAATGGATTATTTGATATCATGAAGTTAGGTTTTTTCTAATTTTACTTTTATTATTGATTTCTAGATTAATTTCACTCTTATCAAAGAACATAACTGAATAATTTCAATTTTTAGATTTTGTTGTAGCTTTCCTTTTGGTCTAGCATATGGGTAAATTTTATACATTGGTACTTAAGAATATATATTATTGCTCTTGGGTGAAATATTCTCAACATATGAATTCATTTATATTTAAGAATTTAATTTTTCATACCTTCTGATTTTTTTTGCTCACTTCTATCAGCTATAGAGAGAAGTATATTAAATGTGGATTTCTTTATTTTCTTCTGTAATATGAATCTATGAATCTATGATATTACATGATTATAGATTTGGTATTATGACATATTCCTATTGGATTGACTCCTTTATATTTTAAATGTTTATTTTTTTGAGAGAGAGAGAGTGTGCATGTGTGCGTGCATGTGGGGGAGGGGCAGAGAGAGAGAGAAAGAGAGAGAGAGGTGGTGAGGGACAGAGGATCCCAAGCTGACTCCAAGCTGATAGCAGAGAGCCCCATGTGAGGCTTGAACTCAAAAGTCATGAGATAATGACCTGAGCCAAATCAGGCACTCAACCTACTGAGCCACTCAGGCTCCCCACTCCTTTATATTTTAATATGGCCTTCTTATCTCTTACTTTGAAGTCATTTTGCCTTATATTAGTATAGCAACACCAGCTTTCTCTTGGTCAGTGTTTCATGCTATCACTTTTCTTTCAAGTGATTTGTGTTCTTATACATAAAGTGTGTCTTTTGTAAGTAATATAAAGTTGACAGTTGTTTTTTACTATGACTTTATCTTAATCATTGACTTGATGAATTTGGTCTATTTACATTTAATATAATAATTGATATAGCTGTGTTTATGTGTGTCATGCTACAGTGTTTCTTTTCTCTGCTTTCTTTCTGACTTTTAATTTAGTAAGATATTATATTTTTCCTTATATTAATTCCTTAATTATATATTCTGTAACTATTTTGTAATGACTACCCTAGAGTTTACATAACTCATCTTGTACTAAGTATAAACTAAAAGAAGTTATTATCACATTCTTGCTACTGTTTGAACCATATACCTTTCAACTCTCTTTACTCTATACTTCAGTTTTATTCATACTGTTTTCAAAATGGGGAAATCTTCTAAGACTTTACTGATTCAACTCCAATTGGTGTTAGCTTAAATGTTTGCTCCTTTACCTTGTCAAAGGAAAAAAAAATAATGGTAGTGTTTAATAAGGAAATGTTTCTTTTCTATCAGAAATTGGGTGCAGTTGATCAAAAGTCTTTTGGCATCTGTCATGAAGGTCATTGAATTTTTTCCCCTTCACCCATGTAATATGATTGGTTATAGTAATCTATTTTCTAGTGATGTAAAGCCCTTGAATTCCCACAGAAAGTTTCTCTTAATAATGGTACTTTATGAACTTAATATTCTGTTAAATTTGAGATACTACTATGTGTTTTTGTATTTATATCCACAAAATAACTTTGTCCACATATCTGTGTCATTTCTGCTTTGCTCTGTTTATTTAGTATTTGTTAAGAGTTGGAAACAGTGTCATATTAGCTTCATAAAATGAATTGGGTAGTTTCTCTTATTTCTCTGTACCTTGGAAGAAATTGAAAAGCAAATAATGTATTCTTAAAATTTTATACAAACTTATCTATGAAACTATCTGGGTCATGAAACAATTAGGGAAATTTCTTTAGTCTATATAATAATTTAACTTTATAACAAAAAATTTTCAATTTCATTAAGTGTTTAAATTCCATGAGCATGATTTCATGTACATAATATGAAAAAGAATTTTTCTGTGTCTGAGATTCTCTTTTCATAACTAATGTTGTGAATTACTATTCTCACACTTTTCCATCAGTATCCATTACAGATTTACTTATTTCATTATTGTTTTCAAATAACTAGCTTTAGACATGTCTTTGTAATTTTTTTCTTAAGTTATGTTTTCATCTTTATAATTTTCTACTAGTTCTTAGGGATTATTTCAATGTACTTTTACTATCACCATATTAGTATTTATTTCTGCAAAACAAATTATAGCAAACATTGCAATTTAAAACTGTACCCATTTATTAGCTCACTGCGCATCAGAAGTTCAGCATGATATTGCTGTGTTCAGTGTATCATGAGGCAAAAGTCAAGATGTCAGTCAGGCTGTCTTTTCCTAGAGGCTCTTAGGAAAAAAAATCTGCTTCCAAGTTCATTCTTGTTATCTTCAGAATTCAGTTCTTTACTGTTATAGGACTGTCTTTTTTGGCTGTCACTTAGTAGCTTCACTCAACTTCTAGAGGTTGTCCATGTGGCCTTATGTCTTCAGATCTGCATCAGTGTGTTAAATCCTTCCTCATGCTTTGGAACTTTACCTATTGTCCCTGTCCTCTACATCAGATTTAAAGGGGTCATGTGACTAAGCTAGACACATCAGAATATTTTCCTATATTAAAGTCCACTGCTCTGAGACTTTAATTACACTTACAAAATCATAGCAGCATCGAAATAGATATTTGACTGAATAACTGGGAAAAGGCATATATTTACCACAGGTTTACCATAGCATTGACTGCCACACTCCTATGAGTAGAATATTTTGTTCACTTAATATTTTTCCTACTCTGCAGGTATAAATTCTCTGGAGTACATGTTTATCTGTATCCTCTGCTTTTTAGTATATTCTGACTTGAGAAGTTGATATCCTCTTTGACTCAAGTTAGTTGTTATATTTTGATTCTTTTGTGGTTTAATGTACTTTTTAGGTAATGCTTTTATTGTTAAAGTTAATTTTTATTTCAGTGAGATGAGGTAAAGAGAATTGGTATGATTTTTCTTTTCCATTTGGGAATTTTTTGAGATTCAAGATATGATCAATATTTATATATGCCTTATGAGTATTTAAAAAGTGTATATATTTTCTGCCTAGAGAGTTACAATATTAATTATATTCAATTTCTCAATATCCTTATTAGATTTCGGATTATTTGATCATTATAGAGAAAGTTTCAAAAAATAATTATATTTTCCCATTTTTTAAATTTTTAATGCTTTTTTATTATAGTTGAGTGATACATTATTTTCTTTCTTTCTTTGTTGTCACCATGCTGTACATTCTATCCCCAGAACTTACTTTCTTACAACTAGAAGTTTGAAACTTTTGACCACATTTACCTACTTCTCCCACTCCCCCACCCCCAACCTCTGGCAACCGTTGATCTATTATTCTTTGTTAACTATGAGTTGTTTTTGTTTTTGATTTCACATATAACTGAGATCATACATTATTTGTCTTTTCTTTCTGACTTCATCTAATGCTATTAATTTCCATCCATGCTGTTGCAAATGTCAGGATTTCCTTTTTTATTACGGCTGAATAATATTTATATATTATATAAACATTTATATAACATATATGTTTATTCACTCATTCATATGGCAATGGATGGTTGGGTTGTTTCCATGTCTTGGCTATTGTAAATAATGTTATGGTGGACATGAGGGTGACCGCTTTGGATAGTGATATTGTTTCCTTTGGTTATATACCCAATAGTGAAATTGATGGATCATTTGGTAGCTCTATACTTAATTTTTTGAGAAACTTCCATACTGTTTCACAGTGGCTGTACCAGTTTACATTCCTACCAACAGTGCACAGCAGTTCTCTTTCTGCACATCCTCACCAGCACTTATTATCTCTTATCTTTGTAATGACAGACATTCTAACAGATGTGGAGTGATATTTCATTATGGGTTTGATTTACATTTCCCTGATGATTAGTAATGTCAAGCACCTTTTTTTTCATTGAAATTAAAGTTAGTTAACATACAATGTAGTCTTGGCTTCAGGAGTAGAACCCAGTGATTCATCTCTTACACATGGTATCCAGTGTGCATCCCCAAAAGTGCCCACCTTAATGCCCATCACCCATTTAATCAATTCCCCTCTAGCAGCCCTCAGTTTGTCCTCTGTATTTAAGAGTCTCAAGCACCGTTTTATGTACTTGCTGGCCATTTGTGTTTGTACATCTTCTTTGGAATAATGAGTATTCAATCCTTATGTTCATTTTTTTAATCAGATTTTTTTTTGGTATTGTATGAGTTTTTAAAACATATTTTGTATATTTAACCCTTATTAGATATATGATTTTCAAATTTTTTCCTATTATGTAGCTTGCTTTTTCGTTTTGTTGATGGTTTCCTTTGCTGTGCACAACCTTTTTAGTTTGATGGATTCTTGCTTATTTATTTTGGCTGTTGTCACCTTTGCCTTTAGTATCAAATCCAAAAAAAAAAAAAAAAAACTGCCAAGACCAAGAATAAGGAGCTTTCTCCTTATGTTTTCTTCTATGAGTTTTATGATTTCAAATTTTATGTTCAAGTCTAATCCATTTTAAGTTGAGTTTTATGTATGGTGTAAGGTAGGATCCAGTCACATTCTTCTTCATGTGTTTTCCATATTTCCCCAACAACTTTTAAGAAACTATTCCTTCCCCACTGTATATTGTTGGCTCCCTTGCTATAAATTAATTTACCCTCTATGGATGGGTTTATTTTTGGGCTTTTATTCTATTCCATTGATCTGTGTGTCTGTTTTTATTCCAATACCACACTATTTTGATAATATAGCTTTGTAATATAGTTTGAAATCAGGAAGCATGATGCTTCCTGACTTATCCTTCATTCTCAAGATTGTTTTGACTATGTGGGGTCTTTTGTGGTTTCATAGAAATTATTTTTTTTCTATTTCTGTGAAAAATGTCATTGGAATCTTTATAAGGATTGTGTTGAATCCGTAGATTGTTTTGGGTAGTGTGGACATTTTTAACAATATTAATTCCTCCAATTCATGAGCACAAGATATCATTGCATTTATTTGTGACTTCTTTAGTTTCTTTCATCAAGATCTTACAGTTTTGGGCATACAAATTTTTCACTTCCTTGGTTAAATTTATTCCTAGGTGTTTTATTCTTTTTGATGTGATTGTAAGTGGGATTGTTTTCTTAATTTTTATTTCTGATAGTTCATTGTTAGTGTATAGAAGCTCAAGCAATTTTTGCGTATGGATTTTGTAACTTAAAACTTTACTGAATTCACTTATTAGTTCTAATAGTTTCTGTGTGTGTGTGTGTGTGCATGTGTGTGTGTGTGTGTAGTCTTCAGGGTTTTCTATATGTAATATTATGCCATCTGCAAATGGAGATAGTTTTCCCTCTTTCTTTCTGATTTGGATGTCTTTTATTTATTTGATTTGCTTAATTGCTCTGGGTAAAAATTCCAGAATTATGTTGAATAAAAGTGATAAAAGAGAGCATCTTTGTCTTGTTCCTGATTTTAGAGGAAAAAATTTCAGTTTTACACCATTGAGTATGATGATAGCTGTGAGCTTGTCGTATATGGCTTTATTATGTTGAGATCTGTTCCCTGTATTGTATATCCACTTCACTGAGTTTTTATCATGAATGGATGGTAAATTTTGTCAAATCCTTTTTCTACATTTATTGAGATGATCATATGATTTTTATTGTTCATTTTGTTAATGTTATGTATCACGCTGGTTGATTTGCAGTTGTTAAACCACACATATCCCTGGAATAAATGCCATTTGATCATGGCGTGTGACTTTTTAAATGTATTCTTGAATTTGGTTTAGTAATATTTCCTTGAGGATTTTTGCATGTATGTTCATCAGGAATATTGGTTTATAATATTATTTTATTATAGTGTCCTTGTCTGATTTTGACATCAGGGTAATACTGGCCTCGAAAAATGAATTTAGAAATATTTCCTCTTCTTCAGTTTTTGGAAGAGTTTAAGAAGGATAAATATTAAATTTTATTTGAATATTTGGTAGAATTCACCAGTGAAGCCATTTGGTCCTAGACTTTGTTGTTTCTTGTTTTTGATTACGGCTTCAATCTTACTATTAATTGGTCTATTCAAGTTTTCTCTTCCTTCATGATTTTTCTTGGTAGGTGTATGTTTCTAGAAATTTATCAATTTCTTCTAGGTTTTCAAATATTGGTATATAATTGTTCATAGCAGTCTCTTACGATTCCTTGTATTTGTGTGGTATCAGTTGTAATATCACCTCTTTCATTAATAATTCTTTAAAATTTTTTAATGTTTGTTTATTTTTTAGAGAGAGAGGGACAGAGCGTGAGCAGGAGAGGGCAGAGAGAGAGGGAGACACAGAATCTGAAGTAGGCTCCAGGCTCTGAGCTGCCAGCACAGGGCCTGGTGCAGGGCTCAAACTCATGAACCATGAGATCCTGACCTGAGCTGAAGACAGATGCTTAACTGACTGAGCCACCCAGGTGCCCCACTTTCATTAATAGTTTTTAATTATTGAATTCTTCTCTCTCTCTCTCTCTCCCCCCCTCCTTTGGTGAGTCTAGCTAAAAATTTGTCTATTTTGTTTATGATTTAAAAAAGTTCATCATTTTCCATAAAAATTGATCTTTTATATTGTCTTTTTTGTCTTTATTTTATTTATTTCTGCTCTGATCTTTATTTCTTTCCTTCTACTACATTTGGATTTTGTTGATCCAGTGTAGAGTTAAGTAGATTGTTTATCTGAATTCTTCCTTTTTTCTAACGTACCCACTTATTGCTATGATAGTTCCTCTTAGAACTACTTTTGCTACATCTCTTAAGTTTTGATATATTGTAGTTCTGTCTTCATTTGTGTCAATTTTATATTAATCTTTTGATCTCTTATTTGACCTACTGCTTGTTCAGTAGCATGGCGTTTAATCTCTGCATGTTTGTGAATTTTACATTTTCTTCTTTGTATTGATTTGTGGTTTCATACTACTGTCATCAGAAAAGATGCTTGATATGATTTCAAAAGATGCTTTTATATGATTTCAGTCTTCTTAATTTACTGTTATGTTTTTAAAGATAACAAGAAAAAAATCCACATTGAAACAGGTAGGAAAGGCTGAGACATACTGTTGCCAGAAACCTCATCCCTGGCATAATGACATATAATCAGGGGGAAGCTCACAACTCACAGCTTTTCCCTAAGGCATGAAGCTTTGTACCCAACATACATTGTCCAAATTTTTAAGACTTTCCCCTAAAGTATGAGATCTGAAAATGCATAGCTTTGAAAGCTAATGGGTCTTGTGGCTTGCAAAGACTGTTTGGGGTGCTATCTCTTCAGGGCTCAGTGCAGAGGCAGAAGACAGAAACAGCCATCTTCCAGTCTGAAATAAGCTTGTACATATATGTCTGCACACTGACTTTTGCAACTAATGCTCGAGCGACACACGCTTTCATCACCTGGCTTTTTGGCCAGAAGAGCTTGCTATTGCAAATCCCACAGGACAATAGCAAACAAACAATCAGTTCTTAATTGACTATCTTCCCAGGTCTCAGTGCAGAGGGAGCAGACAAACACCCAGCTCTAGTCTTTCCCTGAAAGAGATCTACTTGCACATTTTAAAACCTTCTGCCTGAGTGTGCACCTTTCTATCAATATGCATTTAAGGGCTGATTGAGATTCTTCCCTTTGTGACACTGACAGGTCTTGGAACACCCTCAACTACTGAGAGCCATTAAGTAACAGAAAGTCTCCTTGGACAATCACACAGGTTTGAGAGACAACCAAGAGATAGGGCCATTCTGTACTATAAGGCTCATGTCCTGCCCAAGACCACTCTTTCAGGTCTGGAAGAGGGAGCTATTAGCTATTCTAAACAAAAGAACAAGATAAATGTATAGTAATAGAACTTATTAAGATGGTAATAAGTGATTTACTTGATAAAGAATTCAAATTAATGGTCATATTGATGCTCACCAAGGTTAGGAGAATATTGCATGGACAAAATGAGATTTCAACAAAAAGACAGAAAATATAAGGAAGTATCAAGAAATCACATACCTGAGGAATATAATAATTGAACTGAAAAATTCTTTGAGGGATTCAACAGCAGACTAAATCAAGCATAAGAGGGTTCAGCAAACTTGAAGACAGGAAAATAGAATTCATCCAATCAGAGGAGGAAATTAAAAGGAATGAAAAAGCATGAAGATAACTTAAGAGACTCATGGGATATCATCAAGTGGACCAGTATTCACATTGGAAGTTCCCCAAAAGGAGAAGAGAGAGAGAGAAGAAGCAGGAAGGTTATTAAGATGATGATGGAAATAATACTAATACTAATAATTATAATGGCTGAAAACTTCACTAACTTGGAAAAAGAAACAGACATCCATATCCAGGAACCCCAGAGAGTTCCAAATGAAAGGAATACAAAGAGACCTATACACTGATACACATTATATTGACATGAACTGTTGATAATTAAAGTTAAAGATAAAAACAACTTGTTACATATAAGGAAGCCCACAAAACACCATTAATAAATATTTTAGCAAAATCTTTGCAGCCATAAAGGAGTGGCATGATATATTCAAAGTGCTGAAAGAAAAAAAAATGAAACAAAAAGCTGCCAACCAAGAATATTCTATCTGGCAAAGCTGTCCTTCAGAAATAAAGGTAAGGTAAGGAGTTTTCCAGACAATCAGAAGCTGAAGCATTTCATCACCACTAGACCAGCCTTATAAGAAATGTTAAAGAGACCTTTTGAAGCTGAAATGAAAGTGTTGTAATTAGTAATTAGTAATTAGATAATTAGAAATAGGAAAACTTCTGAAAGTATGAAGAGTAAATACATAGTTAAGTTCTGAATAATCTAATGTTGTAATGGTGGTTGGGAAGATCACTTATAAATTTAGTATGAAGATTAAAAGACAAAAATCATAAAACAACTGTAATAATCTGTTAATGGTATACAAGGTAAAAAAAAAAAAAGTAAACTGTGACCATAAAAAATACAACCTATTGTAGAAAAGACTAAAAATATAGAGCTTTAGTATGTGTTCAAACTGAAATTCTTATCAACTTAAAGTAGACTTTTATAAATATATTTTATGTATGCCTATTATAATTACAAGGCAAAAACCTATAGTAGATACACAAAAAGATAAAGACAAAGGATTCTAAGCATACTAAAATAGAAAATCATCAAACACAAAGGAAGAGACAAAGAGGGAAAAAAATAAGTCGCAAAATAGAAAAATTAACAAAAATGTAATAATAAGTTCATACCATGCCAATAAATACTTTAAATATCAGTGGACTAAATTCTTCAATCAAAAGACGTCAGAGAGACTGAATGGTTAAAAAGCAAGATTCAACTCTTACGTACAAGAGACTTACTTCAGATTTTAGGATACATATAGACTGAAAGTGAAGGGGATGAAAAAAGATATTGCATGCAAATGGAAACCAAAAGAAATCCAAGGTAACTATCATAAACAACAAAATTGACTTAAAAACAAAGATTGTTATAAGAGAGAAAGAGGGGCATTATATAATGATAAAGGAGTTAATACAACAAGAGGTTATAATGTTTGTAAATATTTATGGACCCAGTGTAGAGCACCTAAATATAATAAGCAAATATTAACAGACATAAAGAGAGAATTTAATAGCAAAACAATGATAGTAGGACACTTATATACCCTACTTTCATCAATGGATACATCAGCCAGACAAAACATCAATAAGGAAACGTACATTGGTCTTTAACTACACATTAAACCATATGAACATAACAGACATTTATAGAATATTCCATTCAGCAGTAGCAGAATACATATTCTTCTCAAGCACACATGGAACATTCTCTTGGATAGATTATATGTTAGACTACAAAACAGTGATATATTATTGACACATACATGTTTTTGTTGACTAAATACCCATGTTATATTATCTTGAAATATATATCTTTAAGTAATATCTGAGGCACCTGGGAGGCCTAGTCAGTTAAGTGTCCAACTCTTGATTTCAGCTCATGTCAGGATCACATGGTTCATGAGATTGAGCCCCACATTGGATCTCTGCTGACAGCATGGAGCCTGCTTGGGATTCTCTCCCTCTCTTTCTGCCCCTCCCCTACTCGGCTGTGCACACTATCTCTTTCAAATAAATAAAGTTTTAAAAACAAATAATAATATCTGACAACATGATAAGTAAGGATTTCTATGATGATTATAATATCGGGAATGGTGATGATGGTCATTCGCATAACATTGACATTGCCACTACTGATTTTACTTTTAATTTTTTGTACATTATTTATATTTTGTTTGTATTTTTGAGTTTTAGATCTTCATGTATTTTGGTTGCCTTTTGTTTTGCAATCTAAAAGTTTTCAGGTAGTGAGGTTTAACACATTTATCTTTAGTTGGACTTAACTTCTCTTGTTCTATGGTGTATTTTATGCTCTTTAGCTCTCACACTATTCTTCCATCCCAGCTCACTGCTTTTGCTAAATTACTCAAAGTTCCTTTAGTCTTTTGTTCTCTAGTGATTTGAGATTTATATATCTTCTATTTATTCTACTACCTTAACATTTTGGTCATATACATACTTTATATGAGTTCATATTTTAAACATATTTTACTCTAGCAATACAGAATGAACTTATTAATAAAACAAAACTGATAATCTCATTTCCCCACATAATATTCTAGTTTCCTATTTCTGAAGATAAAAGTCAAACACTTTAGCTTAGAAACAAAGACCCCTCAGGCACCTCAGTGCCTCAGTTGTTGAAGCATCTGATTCTTGATTTCGGCTCAGGTCACAATCTCATAGTTCGTGAGTTTGAGCCCTGTATTGGGCTCTGTGCTGACAGTGCAGAGCCTGCTTGGGATTCTCTCCCTCCCTCTCTCTCTCTGCCCCACCCCTGCTCTCTCTCTCAAAATAAATAAATAAAACTTTAAAAAATATATTAAAAAAAAGAAACCAAGGCCCTTCATTAACAGATTTACTGCTCTCTTTCTTTCTTTCTTTGTAACATCTCTTCTACTTTGTTTAGCCACCAAAACATGTCTTATGGTTTGAGGTTTCATGAATCCACATATGCTGTCTTTCAAATTGGAATGCTTTTACTTCCTTAATTTTTTTCTGATAAACCCTATCAAATTTCAACATTAAGGTCAAACTATTATATCTTCTGGTAAGGTTTCCTAGTCACCTTCCCCACCCAAAGTCTAATTTTTAAAATTCTTCTCCTTTACTGAAGTGGCACTCTAGGTACCTCCCCGTAGCACCTAATGTCCTGCCTCCTGATTATTAGGTTACTCATTCATGTTCTCTTTTACAACTGGGAGTTCAGTGAAGGAAGGGGCCACATCTTATTTAGCTTTGAGTCCTCAGTTTGTAGCACAGTAGTTTACATATTTGTGGTACTTAATAAAGACTTGCTTAATAAATTAAGTATATTAGATATACTTCAGTGTTTGTCCATGTTTTAGCTCAAATCTATAGAAATTTCAGTTTACATTTATGAAGTACATAATTTTTCCGATTTATTTTGAAATACCAGAAACAAAGAAAAATATAAAATTAAATAAATCATAATATAAACTATGCACTTCAATTGATAATAACATATCAATTTTAGCTCACCAACTGTAACAAATGTACCACATAAATGCAAGATGTTAATAATAGGAGAAAGTGGGATGAAGGTGAGGGACTAAATGGCAATTCTTTATACTCCCTGCTCAATTTTTCTATAAGCCTATAACTTCTCGATAAAATTTTTTTAACTAAAAATTATACTCGTTCTGCAATATAAAATATTACAACTCAGTATACATTGCCATTTAATAATTTGTATCTATTAAGTAAAATAACATATTTGGGCACCTAGTATAACCAAAACTATATTTGTGATTAGGAAGGAGACAGAAGTATACCAGACAGAAAGCTAGAGAGAAAAACTGTTAATTGCTATGTATTATGATGAGCACAATGAAGATTTTAGGACAGGATTCTTTGGGAGCACTTAAGAAGGGTATCTATCCTAGAATCCTCAGAGAGGATTACATGATGGAAGTGACACCTTAAAGGAAACCTGAATGATGAGTAGGAGTTTATGAGTAAAGAATAGGGGTTAGAGAAAATAGAGGCTGGATAATTAAATCTGATACTGTTTTACATTTTGAACTCTATCCAAAGAGTTGATGGTATGGAGAAGATTTTAATGTGAACATAGTCAGATTTTCTTTCTAGAATAATTATCTGGGTACTAGAGAGAGGACAATGGACAGAAAATAGATGGTACAAAATCAGATGGTGCTAAGGCAGATAGACTCCTTATGAGGCTTTTCTAATCATATAGGCTAGAAATGCTGTCTCTCTAAAATAGGTCAGTATCAGTTAGAATAGACTGAGAATTTCAGAGGGGTTTAGGATATAGATGGATTGAACATGAGTGAGAGGAAGATATCTTGTATGATTATTCAGTTTCTCACTGTTCACCTGGTAGATGTCCTCATACCATTCACAGAGAGAGAAAAGATAAAGTAAATTTGGGAACGGCAATTAGAAATGAATTCAGTTTGGGATTCAGGATGACTGCAGAATATACAGATGGGGATCGCCAGTTGTGGAATGTATGTGTGGATCTTGACATACGTAAGGGAATTGGACCAGAGAGAGAGACTTGGGGATTACCAGACTCTCTTTGTAACTGAAGAAGGAAAGTGGGAGAATTGGAAATGTAGCATTGTATACTTTCAACACAATAGAGCTATGGAGAATTGATATTCCTGAAGTGTAACTGAGAGAATAGATATTTTCTAGTTGAAAAACTTCATAGATGATTATACTATATTTTTCTCTCTGGTGATAAAATGACTTTAAGAGTAAAGCTTATTTATTTTTAGTGGAGATTACATCTTTTTGAAGATACAAGGATACTTTAGAATCTTTAGGAACTTTCAGGATGCTACCATATAATAGATCCCAAAGATCTTATCACTTTCCTGACTATAAGAATGTGTGTAACTTAATGAAGTTGTTAATCAACTCAATCAGACTTAATGTCTCTTTTAATAATACTGTGAAATATCCCCTCTACTATCCTGAAATTAAAAGATAAAACCTATATGTATATATTTTTAATGCAGGGCCTTAAATTTAGGATAAATGAGGAATAGAGGCAAAATAAAATAAAATAATTATTTCACTGTATAAATGATCAGACAGAACAACACTAGAAGACAAAACAAAATAATCAGATACTTGAACACTTAGGTATGATCACCAGGAAACTACAACTACAAATGTAGGTTATGTCAAGTTTAGAAAGACAAAGATTTTTTTCCACTACTTTATTCACTGCTATCTCCTCAGCCTAACACATAGTGTGTTCCTGATAAATTGTTAAATTATTAAAATATTGAATACAGGTATTTTGTATTAGTTTAAATACCACTAGTAACATTGCAGTGATGAGATATTCTGAATTGTGAGTCAGTTTTAGGTGAATTTCCACACTGAAGTTTTCCCAGTTGTTGCATTCAAGTATTATTACTGATTTAATTATTATTGGTTAAGTATTAACCCATGGGAAAAATCATTAACCTAAAAGAATTTCTTTAAAATATCTTAATAGTAAATATTTTATTTATATCAATAATAATGAGTTTGCACTAATTGATCACCTATTATATGCCTGATAGTAGAGATTGTGTTGTATACTTGTGTATACACAGCTCTTAGAAAAGCATTTAATAAATACTTTTAAATAAATAAATTCTTGCAACAACTGGCTTTGTGGGTGTTTTGCTACTTTTTTGTATTTCCATTTGATATATAGTGATTACTGTGGTCTGTTAATGATATTTGAAGTAATGTAGCAGAATTGTCTGATTTTTTTGTTTATAAAAATGCATATTTTACTCAGGAATTTAAGACTATGTTTAACTTTGTATTTTTATAAAATACATAAGACTTATTTTTTATTATTGTCAATTCTCTGCCCAGATCCTTTTGAATCCCTTATTTCTTCTGTGAGTACCAACCTGACTTCTCATCATTAACCTTGCCATCTTTGTTGGAAGGCACAGATGACCAGAAATGTCTGGGAATTAACAATTGAGAGCAGCCCTTTACCAATGGCTTCAAGAATATAAATATTCTAGCTCCTTCACTTAGTGGTCAGAATAATTCTGCAGCATGTGTTTAGTACCTTTTTTCCAGATATTCTCTGGAGATTATGCTTAATAACAACTTGACAAGCTGCTTTTTCTCCACCATATTATCTTTATACTCCTTTGTTTTTCTTGCACCTCTCAATACAAGAATGCACAGTCTTCCTCTCAGGGTCTGATTCCAAGAGGAACCCTACTAGGGGAGTTATAAATGGTTATAGGAAACAGATCCCTAGACAGACTATATGGTTGGGTCATTGGGTAGCCAGATAGCAAAAAGACTGCATTACTGGATAGGTGGGATGGTGATAATCCTTGGCATTCTTTAGCATAACCTTTGATAAGTGTCTTACCAATGGTGAATTGAGATAGAGTATCTATGGAAGAAGATGCACTGATATATGCAGTATCTCTGACATTTGAGATATATGATGCCAATGGTAATTACCATTGGTAATGACTGTGACATTATTTAGTTATTTTAAAGCTTCATTGATGTGCTAAATAAAAACGACAGACTCAGTTCAGCCAACAGACAGCTTCTGCAAAGAGGAAAGGCCAAAGGGTATCTTTCATGATATTTAAAGAGACTCTCATTTCCTGCAACTGGAGGGTAAACAAGGCCAAAACGAGACCCAGGATCTAAGTGTGAGAATAGCCGAATTACAGAGAAGGCATGACTCCCAGAATTGATATGTCTCCTATTCTAAAGAAAGGGCCAGAAGAATGGGTACAAAGTACAAAAGGAATGGGCCTCAGCTAACTGAAATGGGAACACTTGTGTGTATGCACTTGAGAATCTTGTATCTATAGATACTCTTGAATGCTCGAAGGCTACAGAAGTAGCCCATGTTCTTTCCTAGATAATCACAGCTTCCCCTTGCCTGGAGACCTTGCAGAGGCCTCTACTAAGATGGGTGCCTCCCAAGATGATAAGCGCCTTCTTCAAGATTTCCCTCCACCTTCCCTCCACACTTCTAGACTAATAGCTAGTATAAAGTTCAGTAAACTACTGTAACTCCTCTGAGACGAAAGGGATTATTCTCCCAAAAGAGCTCTAAGATTTTGAAAATATGTACTGACAGGTCCCAAGAACAGAATTTGAGGGTGCTAGATGAATGGAGGGGAGTGGGTGGCATGAAGAATGTAAGGCTGTACAAGGGAAAGTTTGTAAATACGGCCTACAATCTATTGACTTCAGATTCAACATACCGGCAAGTATATCTAGAGCTTGTCCTAATTTGCCACTGGAATGGCTTCCTAAAACTTAGAAAATGTTGGCCTCTAATAAATGGATGGAGATATTGGAATTGCCTTGTAAGAACAGTGTGGAAGAGGTAAAAATATTTAGAATGGTGGGCATGCTAGAATGAATTTATTCACTGTCTAACCTATTTTCTGAAAGAGAGCCCAGAGGACTCTCCATTTGGTAAATCAATAAGAGATGAACTAGTGAGGATGGTACCAACATAATGTCCTTCATAAGTCAGAGTTGATGAGGGGATACTACCTCTAGATTTGCGTTCTCTAGAGGCAATGGGGATAATAGGATTCTGGCACAGAGAGGCCTGGTGCCAGCATTAAACATTAGAGGAAAAACATATGTAGTTATCCAAATGTAACAAAGCTAGAATGGCAAACTGGTTTGTATTTTGCATTAATTATCTATAATTTTTATGAAAAATTTAATATAGACCTGCATCTATACAAGTTAATCACATACTAATATCTTAAAATCATATTCCCATGTTCTATATTTATGAGAAAGCAGTTTCAGTCATTAGAGGTTGCTTATAAATAAATATGCAATAAAAGCAAATTATTGACTTTTCTTAGAAAGGTAAGCATTAATTTTGTAATATAAATTTTATAGGTGAATATTGGATATTGATTTTTCTTTTCCTGATCAGAGTAATGCTCAAAAAATAATCCATAGCTTTTTCAACTTTATTTTTATCCTAAAACCCTTACGTTAAAATTTTTTTTCTTAGTGATATTTAATACCTCTATTTGCTTGAGAGAAAAATTATGTGTGAATGTGAATGTGAGTGTTTGTTTGGAAGGATGTCACCATTTTTCACTAAAGGAGCAAATTGGGGGACATTCTAGTAAGAAATGTGTATCATGAGCCATAGTAGTCCCTTTTGGGGTGTTTCTTGCCTGGGAGCCACTTTATGCCAAGAGAAGTGATTTCTTGTCATTTGAGCTTTAAATGTTCCACTGTCCTGCTTTAGTGGCTGCATTTAAATGAAGTTTAAGTACAGAACTTGTGGAAGCATTAGCAGTCAAATAGACCAGTACTTTGTATTTTTCAGGGAGTGTATCTGGATGGTAGATAGTGTATGTGTGTATACTTATGTGTGAGTCCCACTGTGTATTCCAGTGTTATCTTCAGGGCATAAACATGCATGTTTTATCAAGTTTACTTAAGAATTTTATCTGGTTAATAAATCTCCTCTGTTACAGTTAAATTTTTTCCATTTTAAAATTAATATACACTTATACTGGGGAATCTGGAAACAGTTTTTTAACTTAAAAAAAAAAACTACCCATAGGGGCACCTGGGTGGTTCAGTTGGTTAAGCGTATGACTTTTGATGAAGCTCAGGTCATGATCTCACTGTTTGTGAGTTCGAGCCCCGTGTTGATCTGCTCTGACAGCATGGATTCTATCTCTTGTCTACCTGCTTGGGATTCTATCTCTTGTCTACCTCTCTCTCTGCTCCTCCCCTGCTTGCTCTCCCTCTCTCTCAAAAATAAATAAAACTTTTAAAAAAAGAAAAAGGAAAAAAATAAATTACCCATATTTTCACCACCATATTTTCACTTGTCTGTTTTTTATATTTATATTTTCTTTTTATAGTGAATATACAACCTTAAATCTTTCCTTTTCACTTACAAAAAAGTAATAGAGTTTTTTCAGGAGCTGATACGTCTTCAACAATACTTAATCATTTCATAAGAGCTCACTGAGTATATATACTATGCATTATTTAGTCATAATCCTATCTTACACATCTAAGTGGTGTGTTAATCAAGGTTCTCCAGACAAACTGAAGCAATAGGATAGATAATAGAGAGAGATGATAGATGATAGATAGGAAGGTAGGTAGATAGATGTTAGATAGATAGATAGATAATTTATTATGAGGAATTGGCTCACATGATTATGGAAGCTGAAAGTCCCACAATCTGTAGTTGGAAAGCTGGAAACCCAAGAGAGCTGATGGAGTAGTTTGAGTTCAAGACCAAAGGCCTGAAAACAGAAGAACTAATTGTATAAGTTTTAGTCCAAAATCTGAAAGGCCAAGAACTGGGAACACTGATGGCATAAGACTCAGTCCAAGGGCAAGAGAAGATTGATGTCCCAGCTCAGTCAGGCAGAGAAAGAATTCTTTCTTTCTCTCCAGTTTAGTTCTAATCAGGCCCTAAACAGATTGGATGATGTTCACTCAAATTGGGAAGGACAGTCTGCTTTACTCAGTCTACTGATTCAATGCTAATCTCATCTTGAAACACTTTCACAGACGCACCCAGAAATAACGTTTCACCAAATATCTGGGCACCCCATGGCTCAGTCAAGTTGATATAAAGTTAACTACCACAAGCTGCTATACTTCTCATTATTAAGAACAATTCTGTCATCAGTATTTGTGCCAATTTTTTTGTTTTGTTTTATTTCAGAATCTATGAATAATTTCTTAAAATAGATTCCCAGGAGTGAAATTATCAGATCAAATTGCATTAAGGATTTAAAAGTTTCACAATTGTCCTGACTTGTTTTCTGAAATAATTTTTTATTACATTATACTTGGCCACACGTTTATCATTCTATACTATAGTTTTACATATGTGTTTAATTTACATAGGAGTAAAATTTATATTTGATTTTATTTGCCTTTTGAACACTGATATGGTAGAACATTTCCCATATGTATGCCCTCTTTTGTTAAACATCAGGTCATATCCATTGGCTGTTTATCTAGTGAGATTACAGTACATCTTAAATTAATTTGTGAGATTGTCACGTATTAATAATGTTAATACTCTCTTATTATGACTTTTTAAATTATATTTCATTCTGCATTTCTTTAAAATAAGGTTCTGGTTATATGTACCTCAAATCTATTTTTTATGAATCACATTTACATTTATAAAAATCTTATTAGCTCAACAGGTTTAATGAATTACTATATTTATTTCTCCCCAAAGTCATCTATGAATTTTTGGTTAATAAGTGAAGTATGCGAATTCCTCATTTTCTAAGTAGCAAACTGATTACCAAAACAATTTTATTAAATCATCCTTTAAAACATCACTGGTTTGTGATGTTTCTACAATGTGTGTATATTCTGCGTTACTTATCTATGTCTATCTAATTGTGTTATGATCATTTAAATATTATGGTTCTGTAAATATATAATATCTGATAGGTCTTATACATCCCTTTAATTTTATACATGGTTTTAATATATAAAATTAAAAATTATGATGTTTATTTCCTAAAAATTATATTTTTAAATTTCAAATGAAATTACAGTAAATAAAGTAATTATGAATGAGAAGATATCTTTAAATATGAATCACTTTTATCTAAAGCTTGGTATCTTTAATTGCTTAATTCTACTATAATTCTCTATTTGATAATTCTTCAAATATACACTACACGTTTCATTGACGTTATTCCTGGGCATTTTGTTACTGCAAATAGGAATAAAATTATAGGCAAAGTAGGAAGAAATATTCTATTCTGATAGAAGCTCTACTATCATTGTCAATTTATATTTGACTTCCTCAATAGATCTATAAAAGTTTGAATTCAGGTAAAACCCCACATTTTATTTGATTTCATTTCTCCTTTTGAGCCATCTGGCAAGTGTTCGGTTACTGATGTGTAGAATCTCTCACAGATAGCACTGGATCAAGAAAATATCTTCCTCCTAAATCCCAGTGGAGTAGATGGAGGAATATAGAAGAAGTTGATTTAATTAATGCCATTCCTAATTCTGTATAGGAGGTACGAGAAGAAAGAGGAAATGTTCTGTCACTGGCTTTCTCCTTAATCTATAAGCTTTCTATTCTTCATCTCATTCTCACCCAGAGTGCTATCATATGAATGCAGATGATGTCCAAATGTGAATTTCCTCTGCTGAACTATAAACATATATTTATCTTCCCCTGGACAAGCTTAATTTGTCCAAAACTGAACTCATAATAATTTTTGCTCAAATAGGCTTTTTTCCCCCTGTATTCCATATCTGACTGAGGGCAACCGTCTTCTTGTTTGTGTGTTATTGTTATTCATTTCCTTTTATTTCTCAGAAAATATTTCTTCATGCTCCCTTAACATCTCTTTAGTGTAAACCTCCTCTCCATCCTTTCAGCTCCTGCTTTCATTTTGGACCTTATCTACTCTCTCCTTGGCCTGAGCAATAGTTTGCCCACATTTCCTAGTCTCTAATCTGGCTTTACTGCCATCTACCCTTTACACTTTAGGCAAAGGGAACTTTCTAAGAAGCAACTCATTGGGTTTTCCCCCCTCCTCCTTTAAATATTTCAATGGGTCATCATTATCCTCAGGATAAATGTGTTCCATTACCAAGATAGCTGTATAGTATCTTGCATATTAATCATTATGTTTTCCTTCATCCTGCTAAGTAATTTGCCCTTAGTTTTACCTAAGGGTAATTTACCCAAGTAATTTACCCAGCATTCACATTCCAGGGATGGTAAAACTGAAATCAAGTGAAAGAAAATAGTCAATAATTAGGGATTGAAAACCAAATTGGGAAATCTGAAGGAATCAAAATTTACACTGAAATCCAGCCTGCACTCCAGGAGAGATAAGGGTAAGAATATCACCAAGGCTGAGGACAGTGTGGAAGAATGAGAAGTGATCTTCTAGAGTATTGGTACCATGGAGAAGAGGCATGAATTGTGACTGAGAGGACTGAGAGTAGTGGGAGGTCAGCATCAAGAGAACTCAAGGGATATTTTGGGTGCTAGCCTAGGGGCTACATGAGGTCATTGGATGGGAGACTTGACAATGATGGAATCCAAACCAATATCTTATTTTGGGGCTTATCTCCATACTGGCTGCTCCTTTTTGCCCTGTCTGCCCTCCCATCGATAGCATGCCATCTGTGGTTCATTCAGGAAGATGGCACTCATTCCCCAAGACTTGTCTTTCATACGGATCATTTGGCATGTTTATTCTTCAGTACCTTTCAATGATCCAAAACATTTAAAAGATGAAGAAACATGGGAGGATCTTAACTTCTACAGCCTCTCTTGTATCAGGGAAGGCCTAAACACTCATACTTGGAGGTATAGCACTGTGGTTAAAAGTCTTCTGTGACATGTGTGCAGGTACTCTGCTGTCCAGTGTTATCTATTACTGCAACGTTCCAAGCTTCAACCATAGTAATTTGTTGTAGTTACTCCTAGATACACCAGGTTATGTAAAACTTCCATGACTTCATTCCTTCAATCTTCTTCCCTCTATCAAGAAACTCCCTTCGCTAACCTATGTATTTTCACAGTGTACATGTTAGTCTAGCCAGACCACATCTTTTAAAAGGTGTTTTTTCTTACCTTGTCATACACATGTAAATACAAAAGTGCAATAAAATGTTTGGGTATTGTTTTTTTCTCCATCCTTACCCAACCACTTCCACCAAGTCTTGGCTCTCAACCTCTAGAGAATAGAATTCTAGCTTATTCGTCTTTCTACTTGCTGATGACTAGCACTGTGCCTAACATTTAGCAAATATTGAATGAATGAATGAATTAATGAGTGAATGAATGAATGATTGAGTCTATTCTCATAATCCTTAAGAGTCAGTTCAAGCCTGAAATTCAGATAATATAAATTGGCCCTGAAATAATCACTACTATTCCTCATACAATTTCCTATTTCTGTCAATCTATCTCTAACTAAATGTTTAACTTTTATCTTTAACTTGGTGTCTCAATTATGTGAAGCTCCCCCAAACTAGCATTACCTTGCAAACCAGGCTCAAAGGCTTCAAAGAAACCTAATGCTGCTAAGGATCGAGATAAAGGGAAAGTTGGTCAGACTAGCAGATGTCAGGGTCTGGTAAAGTAGAGCTAAACACCCATCTACATTCCAGTAAGATCAGATACACACACACACACACATACACACACATACACTTGTACATGTGCACTCCAAGATGAGTAAAGGTTAATGCTTTACACTATTGGAATATTTTAAACTTTTGAGGAAATTCACTTTCTTTACAGTCTGTAAGGAGACTGGCTATGACTTCAGATAAGCTGGATAAATACACTTCGAGTTGCAGTGGTAATTCTGCCTTCCTTCTTTGTTTTTCTAACCTTTCACAACCAAGTCCCCAGTTCCTGAAGGCTTCAAATTATCTTCTAGTGGGAGTCATTGTTTTATGCCTAGGGCTTCTCACAACTTGAGGTAAGTTCACATTCATATTTTTGAAGGACAGCACTCAGCACTCAAGGACCTGTGCCTTTTCTTTTTTCATCATGGAACAGCTGATGACAAAAACAGACACATGTCTAAATTAGAGACTTTCCAAAGTGCAATTATTAATAAATGTAGGGAATAGAGACAACTTGGGTAACCAGTGCCTGAAAGTCACTTCTCATTTCTATGGTTGCCTACTTGAATTACCCAAATTTAAGTGTTTTGGTTTAATCATCATGATACTGTTAGTGGAAGGCTTTTAGTCTTTGAACTCAGAAACCATCTTAGTCCAACTCAACTCAAGTCTACTGAAATCTAAAGGACAATATACAATATATTTTTAGCCAATCAAGTCTATATTTTTCACAGATCGATAGTTTGAGCATAGAAGAATATTTAGAGTGAATCATTCTTTTCAGTGATTATAATCATTGTTCCAAGATAAATCTTCATTTCCACCTTTAAAATTGATGTGAAGAATTAGCATGTTTTGAGTAGACTATGCCTGTAAAGCGTTAAACTTCCCAATGCCAAGGTAACTATAAGACTCAGTAAAATAAAATTTAGTTTTACAATGGCCAGTATAATGTAATTTCTTGCACAATGAGAAGCAAACAAATAGCATCTTTTTGAAAATTATTGATGTTCTATTGATTTTGAATTAGAGAAAGAAACTATAGACATTGACATAATCAAATACCTAGGATGGGTCTGTACATTCTGTATATTTTAAAACGTTTTTCTATCAGCAGATAATATCTCATTAAGCTTTACTGGGCTTTAAGATTGTGGTTTTGAAATAGGATCAACCAACCCAAACTATTTCAACATCAAGTACTTCCAGGGCTTATAGCAGAAAATAAATTGTTGTCTGCCTCTCACTACAGTTCTCACTATTTTTTTAAGTTTATTTTGAAAGACAGTAAGAGCACATGCACACATGTGTGCAAGCGGGGTGGGGGCAGAAAGAGAGGGAGAGAGAGAATTTCAAGCAGGCTCCTCAAGGTCCGCATGGAGCCTGATGTGGCGCTGAAACTCCCAAACTGTGAGATCATGACCTTAACTAGAGCCAAGAGTCAGATACTTAATGGGCTGAGCCATCCAGGTGCACCAGTTAGCCCCATTTTTAAAGTGGCTTCTTAGGGAAAGGGGTGAAGGTCTAGGAGAACAGCGAAACTTCAGGTGATAGAGAAAAAGAATGTTTTGAGAGGATAGAGCCCAGAGGCTGTAGAGTAACATAGTAGTGTTACATCCTGAATTAAAGTGAAATGAAATAGGAGACTTTATGAGACATATCTGCAAAACACTGCACTTAAAACTATTTGTTTACTTAACATAACTCTGTAAAATAGGATTGGTAAGGAAGTACGATATCATTTCCTTAGATATGTACTTAACAAAAATAGGCAGTTATGAGATCAAGCATTTATCATCCTACTAAAGCCCTTAGACCATAAGTAATTCCATGGCAGTATAATCCTACCTTCCATGGGCGAAATACAGTGGGATCAAAGAAGATGGATGGACTATCCTACTTTGCCTGAGAGGTTGAGGTGAGATTTGTGCAGGGACTAGAAAGAAAGGTAGAATTTCCTGAGGTGGGTGAGAGGCAGGGGATGGTGGGGAGGGGAGTTATGAAGCAACATGGTGTCTTCAGAAACTTCAGAGCAGTATTCCATTAGCATTTAGTTTAACTTCAAAATTTATGTTTTTCAGCCAATTTTTCTTATACTTCTAAAACACATTTCTAGGCTAAGAAATCTTATATACACACCATAACTAGGCAAAAACTGGCAGTAAGCATGAACCATAAAATCTCAAAGGTAATACATATAGGAGACTTGATATGACTGTTTTTTTTTTTTTACATATTTCACTTACTAGCACACAGTAAGTTTTAAGTCATTACTCAAAATAGATTGTTTTACTTGTGCAGAAGCCACTACAATTGCAGTTATCTTTTCAGTCAATTAACGTCCGCTTGCCTGCCAGTTTTCACCATCTATACCTTGTGTCCTCCATGAAACTAATTCCCCAACTATTCAGGAAATGCAAATAGAACTTCCAAACATCTCACACAAAGCTTTTGGTAATAGATTACCTAACATGTTTCAGCCAAGTCAGACTCCATAGCTCTACTTTATGAAGGCTGTGAATTAACTCTTGATAGGGGAAATTCACAACTTTAAAATTAAAGCCTTTGAATAAGACAAAAGATGAAAAGAAAACCGATGAAGTAATATAATAGCCAGCTGAGGAGGAAAGGATGTTAAGCAGTAGTGATAGGACAGCGTGAAGCAAAGTGGCTTCATTAATACACTGCAAAGTACCAGAACACCACACAAGATACTCAGTTTCCAAGCCAAACACAACCAGAGTTTGCCACTATTGATTTTAAGTAGCAGCTGCCTAATTGCTAGAAAGCAGATACTTGAGCAGTTGTTGAGATTTACAAATGCAAATAAGATTCCTCACAAATATGTCCCTATCACAGCTACTGTGGCTTTTAGCGGAGTTACACAATAATTGTGATATTCAGCCATTATAGTAAGTGAACTTTTATAAAAGTAATTAGTAGTAGCAAACAGGTATATAAATAGCAGTTACTTAGGTGATAGCCAAATCACAATTAAAAATAAAGAGCTTATTACTGTGCTTTTATTTTCCAAATTAAAAATCATTTTAATCCAGTTCCAACAACAATTTATTTTAAAATGATAATTTCTTGTCTCAAAAATAGTTTTTCTATATAAATTTATTCAGCACCCTGTATATCAGGTATTTATGAGGTTAAAAAATAAACATTTTCCTGTGGTTATTTCTTTGTTGCTGAAATTAAAGTAATTCCTGGAATAAAGAGATTTGGGAGAAATGATAAATGTTCAGTGTCACAGCACCTTAACTTTGTTATACATATATTATATATATATATATATATATATGAAGAGATGATATAATATTATTCAACTCTTTCAAATGGAACAATCTAAAAGTAATGATATATTCTGGCTAGTCAGAATTTCATATTTGACACTTGAACTACTGTGGGTTATCAATTTTCAAAGAATTATAATGCCAAAAACATGGTATAATTAACATTCCATGATATTCTGAACCCAATTAAATTTTGTCTTTATGGATTAAAAAGGTATTTCAAATCACTGGTCAGCAAAACTGTCAGTTTTTATTGAATATTCAATTGTATTTACTAAAAAGTAGCTTTATCCTATTAGATAAGAAGAACTGTACAAAGAAAAGGCTCTACAGAGATGGAGACCTTTCTATTTTGGGGAGACAGTGTAATGGGGAAAAGGACAAATAAGAAAACAAATTATATTTTGGTAAGTGTTATGGTAGGAGCTCTAGGGGCTTAAAAGAAGTGTTCAATAAAGATTTCTACATAACATGGGTTTTCTTAGTAGGCTACCCCAAGAAGCATGCCTTGAGACAAGGATTTGAGTATAATTCATTCATTTGAGAGATGATTCCAGGAAATACTAGGACAGTGAGGAAGTAAGAGAAGTAAGACACAGAAGGAGTAGAGTCAATTAAAGGTATATTATCATGCAGTTTCCTACCTGGGTAACTGAGGCTTAATTCAACTGGGGAAATCTGGGAAATGGTGCAGAACATGTCTCAGAATTATCTCACCCAAGGGGAGAGGGATTTGGAGTATTTATATATTTTTTACTACCAGTCTTTTTTTGAGGTCTACTCATCAGGATGTTAATTCTGCCATACTTCTAGTCTACAGAGAAAGAAAAAGCCCTCAAATGAATATATATATTTTCTTTATTTGGAAGTAGGGGGAAAAGGATTGAAAGGGAAGGAAAAAGGTTCAGGAACTGACACTAGAGATACTCATCGATCTCTTTGGTAAGCTGAATGACCACGGAGTTTATTTTACCTTGTTCCGCACATTATTCCACTAAACACGGACCTTCACTTCTTTCCTGTCTATCATATCTCATGTTTTACTACCCATTTTACCTTAGTTAGATTGTAAGGTCAATCACTAAAATTATTTATTTATACATATCCCCAGTGTCTTTTTCCTTATTTCCTTTCTTTATGCTTATATGGAAAATTTAAGCCCTGGTTAAATCTAAATTCTCCTCCAACTTTGCATCTAAACCTAATAGTGGACTGTGGCTGGAGAAAAACCCTCAACTCTGCTGAGTACTCTCAGATAAATTCATAACATGAATCTCAAGTGGATTCTATGCACTGACTGTCTAACCATGCTCCTACCGGCCCCATTCTGTATTCTCAAATTTGATTGTTTCATAATGGTTCAATGATCAAACTTCAAAAGCCATACCTCAGCTGAAGGTGATGCTTCTTATTTCACTGAGAAAATGGAAGCAATCATAACATATTCATCGCATCACAACCAAATCTAACCAATTATTTCTGTCTATGCCCATACATTTTATCTTCCCATCTGTTAAAATTGATGAACTTTCTTTGTTAATATGGCCAAACTCTTTGATTATGTAGTAGACCACATCCCCTTTTGCCAATTCAGGAATTTAATTTCTGGAACACATTTACCACCCTATCTGTATAGGATTAGTTCCATCAGCATTTGAACATACCCTAGAAATTACTATAGTAGTGTGAACTTTAGTATTAAATAGCGAGTCAAATAGTATTTCTAAGGTTCAGTTACTTTATCAATCAAAAAGAAAGGTAATATCTACCACTTTGGATTGTTCCTAACATTAAATGAGATGAATCCTAAAACTCTCCTTAAAATGTTTGACATTGATCAATAATTTAGTATTTGTTAAGTTTATCATTTATCTATATCTTTCCCCCTGAACCTGAGTGGCACTCTCTGAGTGTCTCAACTAATAGACTATGGCAGAAGCAAAGCTGTGAGACTTCTAAGATTAGGTGGTAAAGAGTGATAGAGCATTCAGTCTGGCTTTCTCCCTCTTGAAATGATCACACTTGAAACTGAACAAAGGAAGTCCAGGCCACATAGACTAGCACGTGTTGAGAAAAACCCAAGGTTCCCAACCCTCAGTCATGGCTGAGATTTCTGGCTGATAGAGCACCACCTTAACAACTATGTGAGTGACCCATGTTGGAAGTAGATAGTCCAGCTTTCAGATGAGCTAACCCATTCAATACTTTGAGTGTGGGTCTTGTGTAATGGTGAAAACCCAGTAGTTTAAAGAGATTTATACATGGACTAACACTGCCAGTTTAGACTGTAAGTGGAGAGAGATTAAAAAATAAAAAAAGGTGCGGGGTGCCTGGGTGGCTCAGTTCAAATAAGAGTCTGGCTCTTGATTTCTGCTCAGGTCATGATCCCAGGGTCGTGGTATAGAGCCCTGTGTCAGGCTTTTTGCTGAACATGGAGCCTACTTGTGATTCTTTCTCTCTCTCTCTCTCTCTCTCTCTCTCTCTCTCTCTCTCCCTCCCTCCCTCTCTCCCATTGTCCCTCTTCCCCACTTGCATGTGTGTCTCTCAAATAAAAATAAATAAATGAATAAATAAGATGGAAACGACACATCTGGACCCCTAAACTTATTCAAGCAAGAAGCAGGCCAATAAAACAACTGAGCTTCAAACAAGCCTACATATTATGGAAGAGCAAAGAGAATTAAGAAAGTAGAACTAAGATCTTATAAGGCAGACTCAAGAGCCTTGGAGAGTTAGCCCCACATAAGACAGAGACCTAATCAAGAAACTGGCAGCATAAGCCAAGCTGGGTTACAGAATTGGCTGAGGACCAGTAACTGGTGTATGTCCTTTGTTTTTTTCCCCTTTTTGATTGGTTGCAATTATCCTATCCTTGTCTCCCCACTATGATATGTTAGTGGAAAGTGCAGGTAAATTATCTCTTTACTTCATATGGCTTCAGATTGAGCAGAACTGTTTTCATGGAGCTGTATAACCAAGGACCTCAAGGCCAAACCTGATGCCATAATAAATGAGATTTCTATGGGATTTGGGGTAGGGGTGAGTGTATTTTGCATGAGAAGACTGTAAGCAATTTTTAGCCAGAGGGCAGACAGAAGTAGTTTTAAAACACATCTGCACATACTGCCTATACAAATACATCTCAGTGAAGTGATTCTGTATGACTTCTGAGGCTAGGTTAGAAAAGGCCATGCAGCTTTGGTTTCTCAGAGGAAACTTGCTATGGAAATCTTCAGCTGCCATGGTGGAAATCTGGCTACTCTTAGAGTACCATATCGAAAGACCACAGGGAGAAGAAAAAAAGGGGGAAAGAGAGAGAGAGGAAGGGAGAGGGAGAGAAGGTAGGGAGAGTGGGAAGAAGGGAGGAGCCATATGACTACAACCACATGAGAAGTCACAAAGGAGAACTTTCAGGCTGATCTCATCTCTAGATGAGATCATTCTTAGATTCAAGAGCAAATTAAATGAATGTTACTGTCTTAAAGCAACGTATACTAGTTTTCTGGGGCTGATATAACCAAGTAACACAGACTAAGAGGTTTAAATGACAGGAATTTATTTTCTTACAGTTTTGGAGACTAGAAATCTGAGATCAAATTGTTGCCAGGGTTGGTTTCTTCCAAGGCCCCTGTCCTTGACCTATCTCTATGTCTTCACATGGTCTTTGCTCTGTTGATCTGTATCCTAATGTCTTTTTATTAAGACTCCTGTTTTGTTGCATCAGAGCCCATCCTTATGACTTAACCTTAAGTTTAATTAATTAATTAATTAATTAATGCCCTTTAGAGGCTCTATCTCCAAACATAGTCACATTCTGAGGTTTTGGGTGTTAGTGATTCAATATTTGAATTTGGGAGGGGTAACAGTTTATCCCACAACATCATTATTTGGGGGTTTCTTCTTATGCAGAAATAGATAACCAAAACATCATCATGTTTCCCAATCATATCCTAATACTGTTTGTACTACATTTTAACCATCTCCTCACTTGTCTTTATCACTCATTTTTGTACTGTTTGACAGCCATGACTCTACTTTTCATTTCTGTAGCTGCCATGGAGGACACAAATTTCAGAATCACAACAGAATTGACACATGATTGGTCTTTAATGAGCAACTGATGATTAAATCAATTCTTTAAAGAATGTATTGTGTTTTCTATATCCACTCTCAGCGTAAGAATTGTCTACTCCCATAGAACTATCAACTGTAATATATTCCATAATGGAAGAAGAAATGTCACTTTTTCTGGCTAGTGCTTCTCAACATAGTATTCAAAAAGTTCTCCAAGTTTGCTTCAATCTGTCTTTCCTTTCTTGTTTCCCACTTCTATCTATCTCCACTTGGACTACACTTTGACAATTCTGGACCATATGCATTTCTCATCATGTTCCAAATTACTCTTGGCTATGAACAAATGGATGAATAAGAAAAGACCCACTTCCTTTGGGCATTTTTCTTGATTACTTCTAACAATCTCAGATGATTGTTGCATTTGATAAACCCTTGAACTGTTTTG
>CM053570.1:34877944-34976435 GCA_028646485.1 Cryptoprocta ferox | reverse complement strand
AATGTAACACTTACTACTCAAAGGGCATCTCTCTTATCTGCTCATCATTTATGCCTCTGTAGATTCACTCAAGATTTTAATTCTTCTTCTCACTTCTCCCCAACCTGTGAATACTATGTTATTCATTGTATAAATGTATAATTCCTCTACACTATCAGAATATATTTTAACAATATAATACTCTCAAAAGAACCCACTACATTGACATTCATAGTGTTGATCTAAACGATTGTAAAAAGAGCTAGTTGGTGTACAAGATAATCATTTAATTGATTACTTAACATCACAGCAAATATTTCACTTAAAACAATTTTGAGGATTTCTTTGACCAACATTAACATTTCATATTACTTAGTGAAAACATTTGTGTATATGGATCCTAGCCACAGAAAAATGGATTGGAGATTTTTTTAGCAAAAAACAGCCTGTCTCAGAACTGTCTCAGAACTGTTCATCTCTCATGTTTTTATTATTATATAATTAAAATGTTGTAAATGTTAGTTCTAAAATATAAATGGAGAAGTGAGTTGTTAAAGGCCATGCACCCTACCACATTATTTGCTATACCCTGCCTAATATTGAATGGTTGATTAGAGGTAACCACTCATAGGGTAACTAGGTAGGATTTCTTATCCTTCTCTTTATAGAATGATTAAAATAATTAATAACATCTCCCTTCTCTATTAAATGGTAGAAAAGACTTAAGAAATGTTCTTTCACTTTCATAATTTAAAAAATTGTAGAGTCTTCATTGGCTAAAAGGATTTTAGCAATACTTTTATTACAGGTATTTTAAAAGATACTTTCCATTGTTATTGAATGGCAGTTAATTCTTAACTCAGTCTTCTGCATCTTCTGAAAAATGTGTCACTAAAAAAAAAAATCACACTTTTGCAATCAGCCGTAATTACATGTCTACTAACCCAGGAATCATTAAATTAATTAACCTTTAAATTCAAGTTTCAGATAAAAGGAAAATGTTCATTGAAATAAGTTTTTAAACAAAAGTAAAAGTAAGATTCCAAGCCAATATTTTTTGGTTAAAGTTTTTACTTTGAAATTCAAACAGCAGAGTGAACTGAATGAATAAAATATGCCCCCAGCTAACTATATCCTTAGTAAATGAAGAAACACTGGTTAAATTATCACCATGTTTGTTACATGATCAAGAGTCAAGTAAAGTACCCATAAACATAGGAATTGTTAGTATGTCTAATTTAGATTTTTTAAAAAGTCCCAGGAACTGTAGAACTCACTTAATTGGCACCCTGATAAACGATTCTCCAATCTAATTGGTATAATTACCAAGAGGCAGGCACAGTGTAAGGTATTTAAATGACTTAAACCAATTGGCTTATAGAATATTTTTGCCATTTAAATAGTGTTATTTATCTGCTTATTTACAGTAGTCTACTATTACAACACCCAACTACAAATATTTTCTGGTATACTTTATCTCCAGATCTATGACTAAGAAACAATATTGTAAATGTTTTGTATGATTTTCGTTCATTTGGAACAAGAATGAAAACTTAGCAAACTCAGCATTATGCCTTAAAATATTTTGTGTTTACCAAGGGTTGGTGATAAAACTTGAATCAAAGATTATTCTCATCACATATCAAAATATTTGAAACCCTTATCTTAATCTTTTCTATTAGAGTCCATCTATTATCTTCTCTGATGCAAAGTACCATGAAGAAAAAGTTGAGAATTATTATGAAGGTAGTGTCTTTTTTTCATCCCTTTCTTTAGCAAGAAAGATGAATGTTTTACTCATAAAAGTTATGAGGTGGAAAAAATACCTATTCCATTTTGTTTTTCACTTCTGACATGATATAAATTTCAATGGAAACCTTAGAGATTTATAAGAAAGAAAATGAAAAACAAAGTTCTCAAAAATAGTTTTTCTTTAGGAGAACATCATTATTTTCAAGTTTCTCATAAACCTTTTTGTCCTGTCTCTCACATTTTGATCTGCTGGTAATTTTCTAATAATTGAGAATTTTTTCTAATATAGGTGTTAAAATAATGAAAGACCTGAGGACTGAAATACATATAGAAGCTACAGAATTTACAGTCGTTTTCAATATTAGCTTCATGACTGGATTTGCTTGACTACAATTTAATATTTTGTGTGGCTTATTCCTCCCTTCTCTCTGAAAGGTATTTTGTTTGAATAACTTTAAATCCATTTTATTAGAAATTAAAATTAAACATAGTATTCCTAAATTACTGATGTATATGTGAATTTGCATCTTCTATCATTTATATGTACATTTACATGTTTAATGTTGATAACCAACATGCAATCTGACTTCTTTCTCTCAGATAACATTCATTACATATACTTTGAAAATTATCTTGACTGAAATTTAGTTGTGGATATCCTATGATACTCTCTGCCTGAAATTTATCATTGTAAGCTTGTTATTGTGCAGTTCAAGTTGGTTATAGAAGGATATTCTTCTACAGTTTGTACTATAGGGACTAGATATTTGACATTTTTTTTAAAGAAACTTGGGGTGGTCATTTTAGGTTGTGATAATAAAAATTCTGACTATTTTATGTCTTTGAAAAGTTAAGATTTTCTAACCTTTATTTCCCCTCAGGAGATGTAGAAATTTTATTTATATGTCTTTGCATTTCAATTAGGTCTGTTTCCTAAAATGGTTCTTCTTCCATGTTTCACATGGAAACATACATGGTATGTTTGGACTTGGTAAATTTGAATTGTGTATTGTGTATTGTGTATTGCATGTGCTTGTGTGTATTATGGAGAATGCTAGATTACTGGGGAAATTCAAGATAATTGGAATGTCATCACACTATCCACAGAAAATTCATATTCTTTATATAAAAAAATAGAACTAGAAACTGGAAAATCTTTTTTGATTAAGCAGGACCAGAGAGTGATCAAAATATATAGTTCTGTACTAATATATCTTTAGTTAGCAAGAGATTGGCAGTTTTAATCTTTTTATTTGCTATTAAACTTCTCCAACATTAAGGTTTTCCAAAATGTTTGTACATGTGAAGAAAGGGAAGTCAAAATCATAGGAGAATTTCCTTTAAGGCATACTTAAGGAAAATTTTAGAATTAGGTGATTATTATGTGCAATATAAACCTGGGTTAAAAATTGCACTTATTTGTTAAATCATTCATAAGACCTTTTAGAAATTAGGACTTTTTTTAAAAAATTAAAATTTTGGGGGCACCTGGGTGGCTAAGTCAGTTAAGTGTCCGGCTTTGGCTCAGGACATCATCTCACAGTTCGTGGGTTCGAGTCCCATGTGGGGCTCTGTGCTGACAGCTAACTCAGAGCCTGGAATCTGCTTCGGATTCTGTATCTCCCTCTCTCTCTGACCCTCCCCTGCTCGCACTGTCTCTCTCTGTCTCTCAAAAATAAATGAAAAAAAAAAACATAAAAAATTAAAATTTGGTTAATCATATTGAAACAGTGCAAAACATGTTACCTTGTTATGCTGTTGCATATTTAGAGAGCAGACTAATGAGGAAAATGAAGATAGTTATGATGATAACAAAAGATATTTATTTAGTTATTATTTTTCAGGCACTATGTTTAACACATTACCTATGTTTACTCATTGTGCTTTATGTAGGTAATATTTTCAACTGACTTTAATAGATAAGGAAAATGTAAATGCATCTATCTCATACTTTTTTTTTTACTTTTTCAAGTAGGCATTATGATTAAAATAATTATAACATTCTTAAGTGTACATTATTCACACAAAATATTTCTTAAAATGTTATAAATTTTATCCTTTTAAGCTCACCATTAATTTAAGTGTATTCTTTAGACCCTTGGGGTTCTGTCAACGAATGCAGACTTTTTTCAGTGCATTTTTTTAAATCATTGGTAGTATTTCATTCTGAAACTCAGAAGACAAGAGGCCTCTGATAAAAGTCACTCTTATCCAATCAGTCCTAATAAGAAAGTTAATTATAGATTTTCCTTCAAATCAGCTAATAGGATTGTATTTTCAGCAAACATTGTTAATTAAACAGAAAAGATATAAACTAAATTGCCATATCCTAATTATACAGCAATAGATAAACTCAGCAATAAAATTATCTCATAATTCACTCAGAAATTAAAAATTTTCAAATCACCAACAGATCAAAGCAAAAGTAATAAGTAAAATGCCTCTAATTGCATCGACTACCTCCTAAATTTCAACAAGTGAATCTCATGTGAAATTTAAATTTATAAAAAATCAATATTAGAACATATGTTAAGCAGAATGAAGCCAAAATATATTTGTCAACTTGTCTCCTGCTGTATGCATGGGTATGTGTGTTTTGCTTATAGAAATCATGTCTTTGTGTTAGATATGTCAGTTTAATTTGCCTGCCATACCTATTTTCTACTAACATACCTTATCTTCTTCAAACTCTTAGAAGAGATATCCAACATACAAGATGACCCCACCTCCACGGTTATAGGTAATTAGACTGGAGTGGATATTTAATGTAATGGAATTTAGTCAGTAGTCAATCAGTTTCCCCCTCAGTCATCTGAAATAAGAGTCACAGAAACTGGGCAGAAGGCAAAGAGCTCTGAATTGAACAACTTATACAATTTTTTTTTGCTAGAACCCGCATCATAGCAAATTAATGCCACCTCCAAAATTAGAAATCAACAATGGGTGAGAAGGAAAAATATCAACTGCAGACCAAAACAAAAACAAACAAACAAAAAAAAAAAAACAGATGCTCAGAAACAAGAGACCTTCTGGATCAGAAAGACATGAGGCTCATGTAGCTGTTTTAAGATGTGCTAGTTCCCATGAGTCTACATTCCACTTTTTCTAAATCCTTTAAAAAACTTCCCCTGTTTCTCTTCATTGGAACAAGTTGCAAGGGATGTTTATTTTTTTTACAACTAAAATGATTTGATTAGAAGAAAACTTTATTTTTTGTTTCACTTTTATTAGATAAATTTATTCATCTTGGCAAAAATCTTAGTAATATCAGGCCCAAGTTACATTTATAAACTATAATATGGCACAGTATTTGTATTAGAAATGACAAATAGGTTACTATAAAACAGGTGGCAGAATTTCTCTTGGAAAAGAAAGAAAATATACTGATGGTATTTAAGTGTGTAAGAAGAGACATCCAAGACATGCCTGCATGGGCAACAACAGACAGAGCCACTTGCAGGAGTGGGGCTGGGTAATGAACAATGTGAAGTATTGTGAGGGCTCTAACTCAAGCAACATGGATGGAGAGTGTGTGTGTTTATGTGCATGGACACGTACATGTAAAACTTATCTTCCTAGTAAAGTGATTCGTTTTTTGAAGTCAGGGACTGTTTTACTTTCTTATACATAGAGTCTTGACCAGCAACAAGCCCATATTAAGAGCTAAATAAATAACTGAATCTGAGTTGTCTTACTCTATGATCTTGGGCAAACCATTTAATCTGGATTTATTTAACCATTTAACTGTAGAGGTCTGTTATAGCTGTAATAAACTACAGCTCCACTGTGACTGGAAGGAAGGAGAAAGAAACAGAGAGGAAGGAAGAAAGAAAGAAAGAGGAAGGAAGGAAGGAAGGAAAGAAGACAGGAAGAGAGAGGGAGGAAGGAAGGAAGGAAAGAAGGAAGGAAGGAAGGAAGGAAGATGAATGAATGCTTTCCCAGAACCCATTTGTACATGTATTCGATTAACAAACAACCCTAAAACCAAAATCTGGTGACTTGTTCCCTCCTCCCCCAAAATACTGGTTTCTTGTTTATATTACATGTTTGCTCCATGTGTTTCCTTCATTATGGAATCCAGGCTAAAGGAGAGGCTCCTTGCTAGGATGTTGCTGGTCTTGTGGCAGAGGGAAATGAGCAATTCCACATCCAGTGATTATGCTTTAGGTCGCTGCTTATCAATGTCACAAGTTGCTTGCAATCACATGTCACTGGTCAAAGTCAGTCACATGGCCAAATTTGCCTCAATGGGGTGAAGGCATAATCCATCCCCTCACTGCTAGTGTAGATCACGTAATGACAAAGGGAATTAGGATATTTCTTGGTGGGGTGTTGCTTCTTGGGAATAGCTCCTCAGTCTTCTATTTGTGATGGCTCTTGGATGGCTGTGCAAGGACATTATTTCATTTTATTCCTTGGCTACATCTAAAGAAGATATTAAAGAATATTCCCTCCTTGAGAGCTCAGAAATTTTTTAGTCTATTTTATACCTATAGAAATTTTGATCCCCAAATGGGGTTAACAGATTAAATAGGGACTCTTGGTTAAATATGAGTTTTGATAAACCACAAATATCTTAATATAAGTATGTTGCAAATATTGTAGAGGACATGGTTATACAAAAAAATTTTTTATCTAAATTCAAATTTAAGTAGGCATCTTGTATTTTTATTTACTAACTCTGGCAACCCAGGTACAAAAAGAGAATTTTAAGTTTCAAAGGAAAGAATTTAGGGTGCTGGCACAACTGTTTCAAAAACATAGTAAGATTTTTAACTATTTAATTGCAGCCAGTTTCCAGTGTCTATGGATATACTTTTTTTCTCTCCCTTGTAAGATGCCCTTCTCTCTAGATTTAATTGCCAATATTTTAAACTTGCCAGGATTCCACAGGAAAGTCTCACTCTAAATTTCTTTTTAATCCAAGTGGAGGGATTTACTGAGTACCACATTAATGACTTCTAACTTTTAACAACAGGTTTTACCTCCCCCCAAATTAGTCTTTGCCATGAGGCTGAATTTTAATTGGCCTCTGTCATTAAAATTTCCTAATGTTATATTTTACTGAGAGAAATTTAAAAAAAATTACATCATTCATCCCCGTTAGTAAACTGGCCAATTATTTTTGAGTTTCTCTCTATCTTAAAGTACCTTATCACATGCAGCCAATAGAACATGCCGAGCTTTCTGTTTTCCAACTTATTCACCCACAAAACTCATTCAGCATATTACCTGTCCTCTAAGTTATCAGAGGAAATGGTTATATAACATGTTCCACCTGTGCACATGCACAATGGGTTGCCATCTGTCTAATCGATGGTAAATACCTTCCCACCATCTACGCAGTTCAAACCCAGTAGCACATATATTGGTTTTCTTGTTTCAGCAGAACACTTTTTACAAGTTCAAATTTCTTAATTGGTCTTCCTTGCTAGGTTATATTACAATATGACAGAATCTTAGTATTATTACAACTAAGTTGTATCTCTCATTCTTATCAAGTGATACATATAGATTGAGTCAGTTATAGCTCAGTTCTGTAAGATGTATTCATCCTGGGATCCAGGCTGAAAGAAGAGTCTCTATTCGGGACATTGCTATGTTCATGCAAGATAAATACATAACAATGTATTTCCAATAAGAGTTTTGTAATAGGGTCCCTAACTACTACCACTCACATTTGATTAGCCAAAGCAAGTTATAACATTTGTGGTTCAAGAAGTATACTCTTATCACAGAGAGGATACAGGGATAAATGGGAATACCATTAACAATGTTACCAAATTATTTTTTAAATAAACATCTTTTTTTAATGTTTATTTATTTATTTTTAAAAGACATAGGAAGAGTGTGAGCAGGGGAGGGTCAGAGAAACAGGGAGACAGAGAATGCCAAGCAGGCTCCATCCTGTCAGCACAGAGCCCAATGCCAGGCTTGAACCCAAGAACTGTGAATTCATGACCTCAGTCGAAATTAAGACTTGATCACTCAACCAACTGAGCCACTCAGGCGCCCCTAAATAAACTTTTTTAATTTAGTATTGTTTTAAATTTACATTATTAATATCTTACATTAGTATAGTTTATTTTCACAATTAGTGAATCAATATTAACTAAAGTCCACATTTTATTCAGATTTTCATAGTTTTTACCTAACATCCATTGACTGTTCTAGGATTCCATGGAGGATATTGTATTACATTTAATTGTCATGTCTCCTTAGGCTCTTTTGCTGTGACAGTTTCTCAAGCTTTTCATATTTTTGAAGACTTTGACAGTTTTGAGAAGTACTAGTCAGGTATTTTGTAGAATGTTCAATTAGGAATTATCTGACATTTTCTTCATGATTAGATTGAGGTTATGGGCTTTGGGGAGGAAGACCACAGAGGTAAAGTGTTATTCTCATCACATCATATCAAGGATAGATACTATCAATATGACTTACCATGGTTGATGTTAATCTTGATCATCTGGCTGAGGTAATGTTTGTCAGATTTCTCTTATAAGGGAACAATTTGTCTCTATCCTATACATTTAAGGAAGTCACTCTACAGAATTTACATTTAAGGAGTAGGAAAGTATGCTTTACTTCTTGGCGGGGGGGGGGTAGTATTTCCATGCATATTTTTAATTTTTATGTGTGGAAGATTTGTCTACTTTTTTTCATTTATTTATTTTTTCAGCCATGTATTTGAATTAATATGTACCTAATCAAGATGTTGGCAATGTATGTTGTTCTAAGAGCTCTTCTCTTGGCTTTAGGTGACCACCTTCTTGCTGTGTGCTCATATGACCTCTTCTTTCTGTGGACACAGGTATAGAGCTCTCTGATGTCACAACAACACGAATCCTGTCTTCCCAGGGATGACCCTGGGATGGGATGACCCATCTTCCCTTTATGACCTCATCCAATGCTAGTTATCTCCCAACATCTCCATTTCCAAACATCATAACATTGAGGGGCAAGGCTTCGATATACGAATTTTGGGAGACATATATTCAGTCCAAAAGACTACTCATGAGTATTTATTTTATGCTTTGAGTTATATTCCAACAGTACTTTATTTTGATGGTAATATTTTTCTAATTTTGATTATTGGGAGATCTTTTAGTTGGTTTTTATGTCTCTTTAACATAACTCTATCAGTGTGTGTGTGTGTGTGTGTGTGTGTGTGTGTGTGTGTATTAGCACTTCCTTGTTTTCAGGCGGTACTAAATGCCACCACAGTCATCTTGTAAATTTTCTGTACCAGTCCTAGAGTAAGCTGTTTCTCCAAGGATGCCTGGCTCCTTTGATTGATAACGGTTTTAGAAACCAAGAGCTGAGTACAAGGGGTACTTGCTATATAATGAGTACTAGGCTTTCTCAGCTGACAGAGCTAGAAATGTATGTGTGCATACTACCTCGTATATATACACATATCTATAAATATTTTCATATATATCTATATAATATCAATCTAAACATGAGTTTATACTGATATTTCCATCTAATCCATTACCATATGGATCACTGTAGCCTTCTCCCTTCGGTTATTTGAAACCTCTCATTCCATCAGTGAGAAACTTAGCATCCACCATCCTTCATTTACTTACTTGCTTGTCAAATTCTAGTGTACATGTATAGTAGCTTCAGAATTGTTCGCTCAAACCCCTGTATGAAACAATTTTATCAACTAGATTATATATATTTTTTGACTTTAGTCTTACAGACTGAACTCATTTCTAAAATTGTTTAGGTTAGCAATTTATTGCCTCACCCCATTGAGTGAGGTTATTTCACACATTTGTAATACATTTAGATTTTTTTTTTTGGTCACAGTATGCATTCCATTTTGGAATTCTTCCACCTCTTAGGTTTTTCTTAATTTGCATACATTAAGTTGTAGGTTTTATACTATAAAGTTCTGTGAGTTTTGACAAAAGCTTGATGTTTTATATTTACCATTATATAGTATCATACAGAATAGTTTGACCACCATAAAAATATTCTGTGCCTCACATATTCCACCCTTTCTTCCCAATGACAAATAAAGTTGAATCTCTTTTTATATGCTATTTGCCATCTGGATATCTTCTCTGGTGAGGTGTGTGTTCAAATCTTCTGCTCATTTCTGAACTGCGTGGTTTGTTTTCCATTTGCTGATTTTTAAGAGTTCTTTGTATATTTTTAGATACAAGTCCTTTATTAAGTATATGTTTTCAAATATTTACTTCCACTCTGTGGCTTGTCTCTGCATTTTCTTAATAGTGTCTTTCTCAGAGCAGAGCTTTTAATTTTAATAAAATCAAACCTGTGACTTTCTTCCATGGCTCATGCTTTGATAATGAGTGTCTAAAAACTCATTACCAAAACCTAGGTCACATAGATTTTCTATTCTGGTTTATTCCATAAGGTTTATAATTTGCATTTTACATTTAGGTCTGTGATTCATTTAGTTTTTATTTTTGATATGTGTAAGATCTGTGTCTAGGGTTTGTTTGTTTTGTATTTGTATGACTAATTGTTCCTGAACCATTTATTGAAAAAATTATTCTCTCTTCCCTGAACTGCCTTTGCACCTTTGTCAAAATTCAGTTGGTTATCTTTGTATGGGCTATATCTGAGTTCTGTATTCTGTTCCATTGATCTTTGTGGCTCTTTTTTCACCAATAGCACATTGTCTTAACCATTATAGGTTACTAGCAAATCTTGAAATTGGGTAATGATCATTCCCCAACTTTGTTCTTCTTCAGTGTTGTGTTGGCTATTCTATGTATTCTGATTTCCATATAATTTTTTAGTATCAGTTTGTCAATATCTACAAAATAGTATGCTGAAATTTTGATTAGCACTGTATTGAACCTAAAGCTCAAGATGAGAGTAATTAACATCTTAACAATATTGAAACTTTTAATTCATGAAACATGAAATATCTCCCATTTTTTTTCTACGAAGCATAGCTCATTCTATAAACAAACAAAATAAGTCCTTGGAGTGAACAATTGGAATTAAAATTTAAATAGTCAAACATATATCATTATAAAATTAAGAATACATAAACAATATACACTTGAAACTAATATAACACTGTATATTAACTAACTTGAATTAAAATTAAACCTTCTTTAAAAAGCAGAAAAAAAATACATAGCAGTCCCTCTGTCCTAAGATTCATATAGATAAGTCTATTTTCCAAGTATCTGATGTTGACTTTTGTTATCAGTGCTTTCTACTATATTCACAAAATTGTGCAACCATCACCACTATTCTTCCTTCCTTCCTTCCTTCCTTCCTTCCTTCCTTCCTTCCTTCCTTCCTTTACTTTCTTTTCCTTTTCTTCCTCTCTCCCTCCCTCTCCTTCCTTCCTCCCTTCCTTCCTTTATCTTTCTTTCTCCTTCCCTTTCTTTCTTTTTCTTTCTTTCTTCCTTTCTTTCTTTCTTTCTTTCTTTCTTTTTTTCTTTCTTTCTTTCTTTCTCTCATTCTCTTAGCCTAGAGCACCCACTAAATGAAAAACTATTCTTCAAGGAATTATCTAATCATATGGTGTTTGGATCATTCCCTAATGAATTTGTAGTCCCAGCCCTATAAAATCTGGTATTATACTTTCCTTATAAAAACTAATAGAAAAGTATAATATCTAAGGAAAAGATAGTAACTTCCCATTTGTCTGTGTATTTTAAAATTTCTATCATCAGTGTTTTATATTTTTATGGATATAAATATGGATATATGTATGGATATAAATATTGTATATATTTTGTTATACTTAATGATTTCATATTTTTGGTACTATTATAAGTGGTGCTTTTTAAAAAATTCAAATTCTAATTGTTCATTGCTGCTATACACAAAATAAATTGTCTTGTGCATATAAACTTCTATTCTGTTACCTCATTATACTTGCTTATTAATTCCAGGAATTTATCTGCAGATTTTTGGGGGGGTTTCTACATAGACAATCATGTTATCTGAAAATGAAGTCAGTTTTTTTTTCTTCTCAAATCTACTTGCCTTTCACTTTCTGTTCATGCCTTACCACAAAAGCTAGGACTTCTAATATCATGTTGAATAGGAGTAATGAGAGAAAACATCCTTGCTATGTCCAATCTAAAGTAAAAAAAAATCCAGTTTTTCACTATTAAGTATGATATTGGCTTTAGGTTTTTTGTAGATGTTCTTTATTAAGCTGTGGAAGTCCTCTCCGTTCCTAGTTTATTGAGAGTTTTTATTATGAATGGGTGCTGTCTTTTTACAACTTTTTCTGCCGAAATTGATAGAACATAGGATTTTTCTTCTTTTTCCTATTGTTTTTTTTTGTTTATATTTATTTATTTTGAGAGATAGAGAGACAGAGAGAGAGAGAGACAGAGACAGAGACAGAGACAGAGACACAGTGGGGAAGGGTCAGAGAGAGGAAGAGAAAGAGAATCCTAAACACTGACAGTGTGGAGCCTGACATGGGCTTGAACCCACAAACTGTGAGATCATGACCTGAGCCAAAACCAAGACTTGGATGCTGAACTGACTGAGCCACCCAGACACCCCTCCTATTGCTTGATTTTTAAATGTTGGACCAGCATTGCATACCTGGAATGAATCCCAGCTTCTTGTGTGTAGTTCTTTTTTGGCTTCTGTTTATTAGAATTTTGTTGAAAATTGTTATGCCTATGTTCATGAGATATTATTGTGTAGTTTTGTTTTCTTACAATGTTTTTGCCAGCTTTGGTATTAGAATAACACTGGATTCAGAATAAATATGGAAGAATTCTCTATATCTTCTATTTTCTGGAAGAAATTGTGGGAAAAAATGATATTATTTATTCCTTAAATGTGTGGTAGAATTCCTCAGTGAAACCCTCTGGACCTGGTGCTTCTCTTTTGGAAGGTTATTAATTGTTGATTTAATTTATTTAATAGACATAGGGTTAATTAGGTTATTTTCTTGTTTAAATTTTATATTTTGTGCCTTTCAAGGAATTTATGTTTCATCTAAATTACCAAATTTGTGAATGTAGAGTTCATAGTATTTCCTCATTATACTTTTAATAGGATCAGTAGTGATGACTTTTTCTCTCATTTTTATGCACATAATTTTTATTTCTCACTCTTTTTGTTGATTAATCAAAGACCTTATCAATTTTATTGATATTTTAAAATATTCAGCTTTTTATTTCATTTCCCCTGTCATTTTTCTCTTTCAATTTCATATATTTCTGCTCTAATTATTTTTTTTCTTCTAGTTGATTTAGGTATACATTGTCCTTATTTCTCTTTTTTACTAAGATGGAAGCTTCAGTATTGCTTTTAGATCCTTATTTTTTCTAGTGTATGTATCTAATGTATACATTTCACTCTCTGCACTGCTTTTACTATATCCCACAAATTTTTATAAGTTGTACTTCATTTACACTTACTTCGAGATATTTTTATAAATTTTCTCTTGAGCTTTTTCTTTGACTCATATGTTTTTGAGTACTGGGTTAGTATATGAGGCTTTTCCAACTATCTTTTTGTTACTGATTTCTAGTTTGATTTTGTTGTATGTAAACAAACTGTGTGATTTCTAGTCCTCTTTATTTGTTAAGATCTGTACCATGGCCTAGAATGTACTCTGTCTTGGTGAATGTTTTCTGGGAGCTTCAGAAGAGTATCTATTTTGCTGTTGTTTGATGGCATAGTCTATAAATATTAATTAGATCAAGTTGATTAATAGTGCTGCTCTGGTCATCTGTAACTTTGCTGATTTTCTGTCTGCTTGCTTACTGAGTTTTGGTTGGCCCAAGAATTACTTACAGAAAGGTATTGAAATCTCCAGTGACACTAGTGGATTTTTTAATCTTCTTGTAGTTCTGTTTTTGCCTCATATATTTTGATGCTCTGTTGTTGGGTGCATATACATTTAGCATTGTTATATCTTCCTGGAGAATTGATTCCTTTTCATTCTTCAGTGCTATAATAATCCTTGTTCTAAGTCTGCATTGTCTGGAATTATACAGCTACTTCAGTTTTCTTTGAATTAGTGTTAGCATTATATGGATTGAGAACTCTGCAACTGGAGATGGCAGTAGGGATAGAAGAAAAGGCTATACTTTTAGAAAAATAAATAATAACAATTAAGCTATTAATTTAACTACATTTTTATATTTATTTATGATTCTAATGTGGTTAATATTTTCACTGGGCATTAACATTATTTCAGGCAGTGTTTATATCATATTCACGCTTTTCCCACAGTGTCCATTAAATAGCTTTTTTTATTCTGTACTTAACATACTATATTCATAACTAATATTTTATATTTGTTTAATTGATTGCTAAGTTATTTTACATAACTTAGTTCTTACTATTGTTGTTATGTTATACATAGCAATGGTGTTTCAATAAATATCTCTTGAACAGATGCATGATATAAATGTGAGGAGTTAATAGAGCAACTTGCTTGTATGGAACAGAGGAGAATAGCAGGGACTACAATATGTGAGGCAAAAGCATGAACATTTAAAAAGATTTCTTATAAATTTAAACTTTGTAGGAAATGTAAAGGTAAATAATATTTTCATGAGCTCAGACTCATAGGTATTAAAATAGTGACCACACGTGGGATATTAAAGATGGTACTACACCAGTTCAGTGTATTAAATGGATTAGAGTTAACTTTGCAATCAGCATAAACTATAAAGAAGATTGCGAAGTAGAAAATAATTGTATAGTTTACATACACTGAAAGACTTACCTGAGGATCAGAGAGAGGTTCATTGAATTTTTTCTGGTTAATAAAAATTAAATAAATTTAATTATAAAAATTTCCTATTAATTCTAACCATTTTACCATCAATGGAATTAGAGGAAATAAGTGCAGTTACTGGGGAAAAAAATCTGCAAAATAGAGCTAATATTTGAATGAAAATATATTTGCTTGAAACTCCTCCAAATTATTATTTTATGTCACTACCTTGGAAGCCACTGATCAATGTACACCTAACTAAGAGGGTATATACAAATGCAATTTTGTATTTTGAAACAAATTTGTTTGCGTGTTAGGAAGAGAGTAAACTAAATTCTAAATCACATGTCTGAAAGCAAAGATCTATATGAAATTTTAGTATCCCATCTCACCTAACTAAGTCTTCCTCAGTGTGAATATGCCACTGCCATTAAATGAGAATAGGAAAAGAAACAGAATTTAGAAATATCAAGGTCCATTGCTTTTCAGAAGCAGCATCTGCAGATTGGGTGTGTTTATGCTATATCTGTTGATAAATTTGATTTCCTAGAATGTTACATTCCACATTCTATTATAGAATGACCTCACTTTGAAAGAATGATGAATGGTAGAAATAACTAGAGTAAGTTTCAGGAGACGTGAGCTGCCACTTAACCATGTATGGGTTTTTGGAAAAGGCTTTTAACTTATCTCTGTCTCAGTTTTCTCTAATGTGAGGAAGTTGTAGTTAGTTTTAAAATCACAAAATAATGATTCAGTTTTTGCTACTTCATTCTTTTTACAATAGATTAAATAGAAACATACCATTACCTAAGGATTTGGGCCTGTATATTTCACATACAAATATAAACTGAGTAACCAAATCTTAGAAGAGTATTAAACATCTTCTAAAACATGGCAGGGGAAGCATCCCAGAGAAACTTTAATTATACAAGTATCTGAATGCCTTGTGGCCTAGATTCCCCATTGTCAAAGTGATGATTAAATTAAAAATATCCCTGAACATTAGCCACACAACTAGAATAGCACTTGAGTAGTTATTTCTTACATTCAGCTCTAAAATATGCCAAATTTATGTTTATAAACAATCTTCATTAAGTCTGACAGGCACTGTTGATCCGAGTTAAGTCTCTAATTCCGGGCATCCAAGGCCTCTGTCCTCTCTTTCTTCATCTCTTATTGTTTTCATGATGAGATGAATTAAAATTCTTATTTGTTATGCATTCGGTGTACCACCGCTCTTCCTGCTCATCTGTGCTTATAAGATTTTACTCTGCTTTCATAAGTGTTCATGAGCCCTCAATTCTGAACAGCTGTGAGGAAGGCTGGTTAACTATTTGTAAACACCACCCAACGATCCTTGACAGTAATGGCAGTCTTTCAGAATACTGAAGTGCTGTTTTATTGGGAGTGATAATGAGACTGTCTTGTCCAGGGGTCTAGTTATTACACCAATACCGAACATTATCATTTAGTTGTGTGGTGTAAAATAATTAATTAGTCACATTTTTTTTTTCCAGGAGGGCTCCATCCACTGTGAGGAAAAAAATGGTGTGTATAGCTCTGGTCTTTATTGCGATAATTCAAACGGATACCATTTCTGAGTTTTCTAACTACCTGTTTTGGTTAGCTTTGAGAACAACTATCATATTTTTATATTTTGGATTGCCCTTTCTTTTCAAGACAAAAATTATATAATATGAATGAGATACTATTCATATAATATATAGGATAGCTTATATCATACAATAGATAATATATATATTATTATGTAGAAATATACTGTTATTTCTACATAATACAGGAACGTTTTTCCTATATTGTCACCAAGCTTAGAAATAAAAATTGCTTTTATTGTTTCAATTACAAGTTTGCTGTAAGGAGATACTCTTAACAATGGGAGTTGGTTAATAGGGACACTACCTATTGAAAAAGGGCCTGGCATTCATTCAAGCCATCAATAAATTGTTGTTGAAAAATGCATAAAAAGTTGTGAATTTTTCCCATTTTAATCTGAGAGCATGTATCTTTTTAAGTTGCAAATATGCAAATAAAATACATGTTTTCTCATTGCAATTCAGAGGCTGTGCTGCTCTATCTTTATGCATGTAGCTTTATATACCAAAATCTTTATTTCACTAAAGTCATTTTGTAGATTTCTATATATACTTAGTGCACATTTTTCATGAAGTATGCACAACGCTGAAGTATTTATAAGTTGTTGCTCATATGAATGAGATGTATTTTTAAATTTTATTCTCCATCTGATTATGGTAGTAATGGTAAGAATAAAAATAACGTCATTTACACTAGACTCTCTAATTTGCTCAAAAACATTTTTGAATGCCTACTATGTGCAAAGAACTATGCTAGGCATTGGGATAAGTGGTGAAAAATATAGAAAATCTGCCTTCAAGAGCTGATGGTCAATGTGGGTCAGTAACTGTATCTTGCGGAAAAACAGAATAGAATAATTCTATTGAGACTATTAGAACAACATTGTACCATGGCTGTCTTGAATTTCTAACCTTCTTGCTAGTAGAGGCAGTGACTGCCTTTGTTCTTAACTATCTTTCCACTAACGTTGTATACAGTAGGTAGTCTTGGAAGATAGAGATACAGTGTTTCATTCCAAAGCAAACAGCAGATGTTTTTTACAGTCCAGGAATATATTATGTCTCTCTTGGCCGCAAAGATGGACATGCTTACTGACCATTATAAAAGGCAGCTTCTCTAAGCTCAAGGCTGCTGTCTGTAAGGTGATTTATATATTGCATGTGTCATTCGACCCTCTTTGCATCACCTTGTGAGAATTGGTTCAGAGAACCAGAGCAAATACTGAAACTGTTTCTGCTATTACCATGAGTAATGAAGTCCTTTGTCCTGATCTAGGAATCTCATGTCTTCTGCCAGCAACCATGAACCCAGGGCAGGCTAACTGGTTAACTTACAGAGTTACATATAAGATCCTTCATAATGCTGGACAGATACCTGAAGTCAAAGTAGGACATAGCCAAGCCACAGTAGGACAGGAGTGAGGATGTCAAAGGGAACATTGTAAGGAAAGATCTATCCTCGTCATAGGCTTGGTTTATTTAGTATTGCAAAAGCAAGCCTGGGGTAGGACATATGAATTGGGAAGAGTTGAAATTGCACAATTAATCATAGACTAATTTATTGAGTGCTGACTATTTCAAGAAATTTTCTCTGCACTTTACATAAATTATCTTATTTAATTTTCAGCAACTGATTACATAGGCATAATTTCTATTCCCATTTTATAGATGCAGAAGTGAAGACATAGAAGGGATAAGTAACATGTCCAAATTTATATAGTTTGTTAGAGGTAAAATCAAGATTTGAGTACAAACTGGGTGCGTTTAGAGCCCATGGCCCCTACCACTGGACTATATACTTTGAGAGAGTCTTGGACTGAGGCAACATTGTGAAAGACTTTGTGAAGCACAGTAAGGATGGTGGGATTTATGCCAAGTAAAATGGGTAACCACCAAAAGGCAGGGAAATGACCTGATTAGTTGTAAAGCGTATGCTCCAGAAAAAGGTATAATCAGAGGTACTTGAAGAGTGGTTGCAATAGTCTAGGCTAAGGAAGATGATGGAAAGAAGGAAAAAAGACAAATTGTGATCTTTTATAAGCTTTAAAAAAGTCTTTACTACCAAGTACAAAGTCTGGTGAACAGTATGCACTCAAAAAATATATTTCAAATTAATTAATTAATTAGGTCACTATCAATAAACTATTTTATAATTAATTTTTGTTTTTCAAATGTATATAATATCTTCTCATACTTTTATCTTGTTCTGCACGTTTCTATTTGTTTTTATCTGTATCTAGTATTACTGTATTGGCTAGAAATTACAAAATAGTAGTCAATAACAATATTTATTTAATTTATATTTATTCACGTAAATTTAAAGAGTAAGCCTCTGGGAAATGGTTTCTGTAAAGGGCCCAATGGTAGATTCATCAGGCTTTATGGGCCATTCTCTCTCTTTTGCAAGTGCTCGAGTCTGCTGTTATCATGAGAAGGCAACTATAGATAATGTATAAATGAATGACCAAGTCTTTGTTCCAACAAAATTTTTTGTGGGTACTGCTTTAGAATATATCTATCAATTATTTTCGATATTATCCTAAACGTACTTAATTTATTAATTTAACAAGCTTTTACTGAATATATACAATGTACTAGAAACTGTGTTGGAGATCAGAATGCAGCAATGTGCAAATCATTGTCCTCAGTGGAGCATAGAGTACAATAAGAAGATGCAATTGAAAATCTGTGTGTGTGTGTATGTGTGTGTGTGTGTGTGTGTGTGTGTGTTTGCGTAAGTGAATGTATTTATATAGATCCTAATGATGGGAAATTTTATTTAAATGTTAGCCATTGGGGACATCCAGTCACATTGGAACATATTTTATTTGTTTTCGCTAGGTCATCGGAATAGAAATTTGATGACAAACAAGTCATTTGACTCAGCCAGTAATAGCATTTTTATATGTGTATGTCTGGTGATTCCTCTTCTTTCATTACTCACACATAAATATGTCAGTATGTTGTATGGATGCATAGTATAAAAAATTCTCTGGGAAAGTGTTTGTAAAACTAGTTAATGAATCCAGGTTCTTCTGGAACCAAAGCCTCTGAAATCCAGATTTCTACCTTCAGAGATAAACACTGAATCATGTCTCATATAATTAAATAGTCCTGATTAAAACCAGCTGGTAGACAAGGTTAACAATACCTACCCCCTCCCTACCTAGGGAAATTTACCATGGAGGAGAGGAAAACCTTGGCAAAGGATCAGGCATCAAATACTAGGGCCCAAGTGACCATATGAAGCTGGTACCCACCCTGACCCAGTCTCTACAGCAACACAGGTATGCATTTGATAAAATGCATATGAGTGTGTGTACATGTACATGTATATTTATGAAATTTTTAAGAGATGTGCCATGGCAAAATCATAAGATAGTACAGCTTTCTTGTTGGGGATAATGCAAAATTCCCAAACATAAAACATGATAAACTACTGTTTCACAAATAATCCTGTTGGAACTTGACTTCTACCACATGTCCTACTGCAGTCTACATCTTTCATCAGACAATTGCGTTGCTTGAGCTGGGTGATTTTTTGTCATACATTGGTTAACTTGGGGCATTAAAAAGAAAAACTGAATCTTGCATTGCAAATCCAGATTTCCTATTTCTAGCAGCCATAACATGCAGCCATGAGAGAACAAAACAGAATAACAGGACTCTTTCCATTTTGAGCAGACTTTTTTCATTGAAATATAATTGATATGCAATATTATATTAGTTTCAGGTGTACAAAATATTTATTTGAAAATTCTGTACATTACTCAGTGCTTACTCTGGTAATGTAGTCACCATTTGTCACCATACAACGTTATTACAAATATTATTAACTATATTCCCTATGGTGTACTGTTCATCTCCATGCCTTCTTTCTTTTATAACTGTACGTTTGTACCCCTTAATTCCCTCCATCTATATGCCCATCTCCCCACTTACCTCCCCTCTGGCAACCACCGGATGTTCTCTGTATTTAGAATCCTCTTTGCTGTTGTTCATTTGTTTTATTATTGAGATTCCACATACTAATGAAATCATATGGCCTTAGTCTTTCTCTGTCTGACTTATTTCAATTAACATAATACCCTCCAGGTCCACCCACGTTGTTGCAAATGGCAAGATTTTATTCTTTTTTATGGGTCAGTAATATTCATATATATATATATATATATATATGCCATATCTTCATTTTTCATTCATCTATCAACGGACACTTGGATTGCCTCCATATCTTGGCTATAGTAAATAGTGCTGCAGAAAACGTAGGGGTATAAATATCTTTTCAAATTAGTGTTTTTGGGATTTGGGTAAATACCCAGCAGTGGAATTTCTAGATCAAATGGTATCTCAATTTAAAAATTTTTGAGGGATCCCCATACCACTTTCCAAAATGGTTGAACCAATTTATATTCTCATCAACAGTGCACGAGTGTTCCCTTTTCTCACCAACACTTGTTAACTCTTGTCTTTTTGATACTAGCCATTCTGACTGATGTAAGTGATATTTCACTGTGGTGTTGATTTGTATTATGTATTTAATCAATTAATTAAAGTTTTAAATAATTAATTTTAGTCTAATTAAATAATTTCATTTAATTCATACATTTAATTATTATACCCTTGTTAATATTTTGTCTAATTAAAATTTAATGATTTAAAATGTGTGACTTATTTTTATACCCCTAGTCTTTTAGGACATATTGTGAAGGATAAATTCAATATTGTTTTCTGTATCATTTATATAATTTTTGTTGTTAGGATGAGGTATTGGTTTTGACATAATCATCCATTTGATGATCACTTAAATCCTTGTTTAATTTTATTTAAACTCAAACACTGAATTATCCTTGGATTTCTAACGTAAACTCTATCTAGTAATAAACTCTATCTTGAGTGGAAATAAAATTTATTGAGCATTAACTCTGTGTTATTGCTCTACTGGTCAATTATATTGATTATTTCAGTGATTCTGACAAAACATTTAAAGGCAGGCATTCTTTCCTCAGTATTTTTAATTGTGGGACTAAGAAAAGTTAAATAAATTACATAAGATTCAACAACTAGTAAGTCAAAAAAACTGAACTTCAACAATAAATTCATGTGACTTCACTGGACCGAATTTTTTATCTTATGATAGATTATACTTTCATCAACTATTGACTTGCATTTGCTTATAATATCTTTAATATTTCTTCCCTTATATGAATAAGTAGTATTAGTCCAGTTTTCTCTATTATGATTTTTACAAAATTTGAAAATGAAAAACATAGAAGAAATTTAAATGAGAATATTCGTTCAACTCTATATAAATGAATATGACAATTTAAATAAAGTATGTGATTTGCCAGCAAATATCAATTGACAAAAATTAAGAAATCAAAACCTAAGCAAGGAAACAATAATCACTGTAGAAGAAATTGGGAAAATGGACAAAGGAAACCTCCCAAAAGTGAAGGTAAAAAAGGTAAAGTTTTAATCCAAATTATTATTATTATATTATTAATTATTATTATCATTAGCAGTAGTAGTATTTATGAATGCAGAGCAGATGCCAAGTATAGAATATAGCATATAACATTAAAACCAAACCAAATGGAATTTAACTATATTCTCAACAAAACAGTAATTTATGACATTTCTCCAAAAACCAACATGGTTCCATGTTCAACAATAAAAAGAAAACAAAAAAAATAGTTACCAGCAGTTGCTACTTTAGAGTTCAAGACATTGTTTCCTACAGAATTTCATGTCTATAGATAGTTTGGTTCTATGTTTCAGAGCATGAATTACTTTTCAGATGTAAAACCTGGGATGGTGGAGGTTGTTTATGTGTGTTGGGGGAGAATGCAGGGTGGAAAAATAGGGTGAAATAACAAGAGATTCATTTCTCTGGTCAGGCAACCAAGTGAGGAGGTAGTTATTCAGAGAGCTTCTCAAACAGAAAATATTGTACTGATCTACTGAGAGTTGGCAAAGTAGCAGGAGCTTCCTTGTGTGACTGAAGATAGCAATGGGAATACTTCTCCTGCAAGGAAGTCAAGACCAGGGTGTCAGTGGAGCTTGACAGCGGCTCTTTTCTGATGCTAAAACTTTTTAAAAGTATTTATTACATTACCACATACAATAACCCCATAAAATCTTGAGTCCCATCATCACTGCTGTTGAGTTCCTTCATTAGGTACTGGCATATTTATCTTACCAGTGTGCAAAAGGCATATTAAACACCCTGTCCGGTCGTGTCTTAGGTTTTAATGAATGGAATCCCATATCTCTTGGCCAATTTGTGGGCTTGTTTTTGTTGACTGTCCTTGTTGGCAAATCACACTTTTTTCCTACTAGCACCATACGTACATCATCTGAGTTTTTACTTGCTTAATCTGTTCCCTGTAGAGGTTAATATCTGCAAATGATTTGCTATTATTGATGACACATACACAGAGGAAGCCTTCATCTGTCCTCATGTATTGGTCTCTCGTGGCACTGTACTCTTCTTGACTTGCTGTATCCAGTATGTCTACCACACAGGTTTTACTGTCTATAACCACCGGTTTTCAGTTAAAATCCCCTATGGTGGAATCACATTCACCTACAAAGTGGTTTTGGATTAGCTGGGTTGTCAGTGTGCTTTTCCCAACACCAGCTGCTTGAACTGCCACCATTTGGTACTCAGTCACTTCACACCAGCAAGAACCTCAAGCTTCACTGCCTCTGCTTCCAGCGGATTTAGGACCACAACTGGGGAAGATGTTGGAGACCCAAGAACTGCCATAACCAGCCCCCACTAAGGATTAAGTCCAAATTATTTTAAAACTTAAACCAACCAGTATTGCTAATTTTATTTGTTTTTAATCTAAATTCTATTTAAGTTGTTGCAAAGAACTAAGAATATAATGCTTGCAACATCTCTTGTGAAATCAGCAGAACATTGACACTAGCATCTATCAAAGGCAGATAATATTTATAACAACAACAAAATGCCTTTAAGGTAATTTTTTAATGTTAGTACACAATCCAAAATACAATTAGATTGTTATTCAGAATTGAAATCTACCGGTATTTTAAAAATAAACATAGTCCATAAGAAATTTATAACTGGAATCCAAGGATGGCTTTTTATTAGGAATATGATATTATTCATCATGTCAGCAACTTAAAGCAGAAATTTTTTAAAATAATAAATATTATTTTTAGTCAAGATACAGGTGAATCTACATGATCTCAAAATGACACTGGACTGATGCAAGGTGGATTTATTAGTTAAAACATCACATACTGAGAAAATATCCTAGATAAGTCACCTGTTTTGAAAAATTCCACAGTCCTGGAAAACAGAAAGGAATAAAAAAATAAATCCTGAAAACTATGACCTTTACCCTGGAACAGATTAATAATGCCAAGAGATTTTCTTTGTTTTTGTTTTCAAATTAAAAAAAAAAAAAGTCTTACTTGAAAGATACTTCTCCATGTATACTTCAGAACTGCATGAGAAAGTGTCAGATTTATTTTGCAAGTAAATAGATATAATAAGTCAATAGAAATACCAGGAAGAATATTATATTATAGTGGATATTTATAAATTTTTGCCTTATACTCTTTCCAAAAACAAACAAACTAGCAAAAAGAAAAAAAAATCTCACTCCCACTCTGATGCATATGGAGAATTATTCCATACTTATGCTATACCAAAAGATGAATGAAAGATGGGATCATGATCCAAACTAGAGAAATTAATGTTTTTTATTTAATAAACTGGAAAGGGAAGAGGGCAATGGTGTTCCAATCCCAGTTAAAGCTGGATTCTTGAAGAGGAAATGTAAAAACTAGAGATCTTAATAGGGATCCCATATTTTCATTTTTAGATTAGGATATAGAAAAAGCTAGTCCAAAAAAGAAACTAAAACTGATAAAAGAGATGAGAATATAAAAGCCATAAAAAGACATAGAGAGTAGGATAGAAAATATAGATGAGTTTTCTCACAGTGTGTTGAATGAGTCCTAACACCAAGCAACTCTAGGCTCAGATGAAGTTTCTCCTTTTGTTTAGGAAATATGCTGGAATCTTTGTATTTTATTTTACATTTAAAAAAATTTAATGTTTATTTATTATTGAGAGACAGAGACAGACAGAGCATGAGCATGGGAGGGGCAGGGAGAAGGGGAGACACAGAATCTGAAGCAGGCTCCAGGCTCTGAGCTGTCAGAGCCTGACATGGGGCTCGAATTCACAAACTGCGAGATCATGACCTGAGCCGAAGTCTGAAGCTTAACCGACTGAGCCACCCAGGCGCCCCTATTTTACATTATTTTTGAGCTAGAAAATTGGTGTAATATTTTAAAAATACCAAGTCATATATTTTGCAATTTCTTTAAATTATAGCCTGCTTCACCTCCCAGCCATTAAATAAAAGCATTTCCATGATCCAGGGGAGACTCATGTAATCTGGAACAAAGATGTCAAGTGTATGGTAATTAGGGCTTTGGTATTCCAATAACATAGTAGTTTTGCAATCGAGGCTTAAATGAAAGACAAATTTATAAATTCTCATTTTTCTTACGTGAAAACAATTAGAGATCTGAAAGTTTTATTTTAGTATATAGAAAGAATCATAGAATATTATGGAAGTGGATAGGGTAATAGAAAAGAGCAAAAGATCAGATGCTGTGTCTTTAGTTCTCTATTCCACCCCAATATAGTTCACCTGAAAATAACCCCCAAGATGAAGATTGGGTAGTGATAGGAGAACCCCAGAGGTATATGTGTATGTGGGGAATGCTGAAAGGAAAGGAGCCTGGGGCCCCACGATTTGTCAGATCGAAGGAGGAGGCTGCTTGGCTGAATGTCCCACACCAACATGGACACACGCAACTGAGTCATGATGGCCAAATGGCCACGGACTACACCTACCATACTTTTTTATTTTATTTTTGAGAGAGAGAGAGAGAGAGAGAGACAGCATGAGCAGGGGAGGGTCAGAGAGAGAGGGAGACACAGAATTGGAAACAGGTTACAGGCTCTGAGCTGTCAGCACAGAGCCTGACGCCGGGCTCAAACCCACAAACTGTGAGATCATGACCTGAGCCAAAGTCAGACGTTAACCAACTGAACCATACACTTACCATACTTTTACCTTTGACTGCACAAATTCTGTGCATCATGAGTGAAATGTCTCAAAGTCACTGTGTGTCCTCAGTGAAGAACAGGGAAATCATTGGTTAATTAGGGAGGGGCTCTTAAGGAAGGGATCAAATGAGCATATGGCTGAGATTCAGCAGAGCAGCAGTGTCAGGGAAGACTGAGCTTGGGCCGCATCAAAGTAGTGGAGCCTGTTTGTAGAAGAAAAGGGACCTCTAGGCACTGACTGTACAGAGAAAAAAATAAAACCTAAACATGACTTTCATTAGCCACTATATTGAGAATAGATAACAGTAGAGTGAAAAACAGTAGGATGTCTAGGGACAATCTAGAGAAGCCTGCTACCCAGTTTGAGGTTTTTTTGATACCCTGTGGTATGTCCAGGTACCCTTTTGGCTAGAAGGAAGAGAAAAGGGTAGAGATAACACCAAACGGATAATTTTAAAAGGAAAAGATAAGTAACCTTTAGATGACATATTTAAAATCTCATTCATCTTAGCTTTTCCTACCACCATTAAAGAGAATCTAAACTTGAGAAAACTATGCAAATAGTTGTATTTTAAAAAAAGAATGTTACTTTTTTGCATATATGAGTTTAGCATATGTGGATTTTAATTACCCACTCTACACTAGTAATTGCTAGTTTCTCTTACCTAAAACTAAAATTCTTAAAAAAAAATTTTTTTAATGTTTATTCACTTTTTGAGAGAGACAGAGAGAGACAGAGCATGAGCAGGAGAGGGGCAGAGAGAGAGGGAGACACAGAATCCAAAGCAGGCTCAGGCTCTGATCTGTCAGCACAGAACCCAATATGGGGCTCAAACTCATGAACTGCGAGATCATGACCTGAGCCAAAGTTGGATGCTTCACTGACTGAGCCACCCAGGTGCCCCTAAAACCAAAGTTCTAACAAATGTCAGGACTGAGCAAAGAAATAAGATTGATTCCTTACTGCTGACTCTATCCCTACACCAGAAGGGATAATATCACAACTGTAATGATTACCAGAAAGAGTGATCACACCTATACTTCCCTTATATAGCATTATGGTCATCATTACATAATTAAATTGTTGATACTTGCCAACATTTGTTTTGTTCTGTGGGAGATTATCTCAAATACCCTTTGATTACCATTGCCTAAAGATCATTAGTAGTCAACCTAGTAAGTATATTATGGACAATTCTTACTTTTAAACAATTTATTGAGTTAAATACTTTTGGAAATCAAAATTCTAATTTGGAGATCCATTTCCTTCATTAAGTTATGGTTTTACACTACTAAATTGGGGTATCCATCAAGGGAAAGAAATAGTATAAGTAGAACATACTTATGTCAATAGTTTATATTGAATTCAGCTGGTAATAATAATAAAAAAATCTTCATTGCCTTTCCATAAGCACATGAAATAAGTTGCTCCTCTGGTGAAAACCCCAAGGTGACTGAAAACACACATATCACAAAATACTGCAGTGTGCATGAGTTTGCAGTCTTGGTGAAGAAGCAAGGTACTTCACTCTTCCTAAGTACTTCCTCCATCCTTCAAGAAAAGTTGAAGGCAGAGTTGGAGTGGCAATAATGGGTCAGTATCAATGGAAAGAGAAGAAATAAGGGCATGGAGTTTCTATTCTGCATGTCAGTTTGCTCGTGCTGAGTCAGTTAGGACCCAGTTTACCCTTCTCCACTGCAGAGTGCGACCTGCTCAAGCAGGACTTTGCAGACTCTGCATGTCTTTAAGAAATAGGTTCTGCAATGTCCAATAATAGCCACTGTAATTAAAGCAGCTTCTTTTCTTAAGATGCTCAGGGTCTTTTGATAAATTGAGAAATCTCTAAATCAATTATCTCTGTAAGTTTCCTGAATTGTCAAATAAGAATTTAGACAGTATTTTTTAAAATTTTGCTTTGAGTGACTGTGCTGGGCCAGTCTGGTGCTTAGCCATCAATTGCCCTCTTTCTCTTCCAAAACTTCACATCTAAGTAGAGAGCCCTGGGAGATGATCTTTTTCAAAATTGATTTCATTATGTCTTTGCTATTAATGATGCTTATAGGGTGTGAAACGTTAAGTCATGACCCTGTAGGATTCTGGAACTTTTGCTCAGCCAAAATGTCATTTTATTTTATTCTTTAGGGTTGTACTTCTTATACTAATGTAAGATTTGGCGGTAGACTGTAATTAAACTGTAGTCAGTGGGCCTAACTTTCACAAGCAATTAGATGTATTTGCTTTTTTTGCTCCTCTATTGAGAATATGTGCTGGCTTTGTGGAATCACTAAGATGTATCCCTCTGCCCCCACTTATCTTTTAGTCCCTGCTCAGTGCAAAGAGAACACACAGCATTCTGCAATGTTTTTATTCTATTATTGCTTGAAATATTGACGTCACATTACACTGGAGAAATTGAATGAGTGCAGGAATGTAAAGTACTATTTTAAGCATCTCTCTATGTTCCCTTCACCTTTTATGTTTTTCTCACCATATAACCTTTCTATCCTTCCTACGATTCTATTCTTTTTATGTTACACGCAAAGCTGAAAATGGGCAGGGCTCAAAGGCCTAGAACATCTTATACTTATGCAAGAATACAAGGGACTCAATTATGACATAACTGGATATTTTTCACATTAACAAAAAATTAAGAAAATACTAAGAATTTAGACTTCCAAATTACAAGGAAATTGTTGTCTACAGGTACTAAGATATTGTCACAATTGAGCCAAGTGTCTTTTTTTCCCAAATTATTCTTTTTCTGTCACTTTCTTTAAAATATCCACGTATATGATTGCTATATTGTGTTATCTATGTACTCTTGAGAAAGAGCATTGATGAAAATCATTAAATATTGTTTCATCAATAATTATGTGGTTTCCATATCTAGTGATGGAGATAGCTGAAAGACCATTTTCATCATTACTGTATCCTTCTCTGAATTACTTCTTATGGTTTAAAGAATTATATATAAGTGTTGCTGCTCTACTATAATCCCAAAGGGCCTTATAAAAATACATAGACACACACATATAGGCACACATACAGTTTTACATATTATGTATTATCAGGGGAAGTCTGTGGTGGAAGTGTCTGAGGCTCCTACCACTCCTGATTCCCCATAGCAACATAGTTTTTGGATCAGTCAAAACCCCATAGAGACATATGCAAGAGTTCACATCTTTTATGCTGGACCTCCTCAGGATACACTAATTTGCTACAGCTGCGCCCATGCCCATTCACTCTTAGGTTCCTGGCAAGCTTGACCTTGATGGTTGACAGGTGTGGGAGCTACTGGCTCAGGGGAAAGAAAATTAACCCTATTTCTGCCAGAGCCCTCTTATGCCTGAATGGGAATAATCTTCACTTCTCAGCATGAGAAACTGGTATGAATTTTTTAATCAGTCAGAAACCATTCTAGTCCCCCAAGCATTGGCACACAAGATTATAATTAGAGATGTTGCCTAGAAGTGGAAAGATGAAGATAGGCAACAGCTGGTTCAGTAGCCATGCTGGAAGACCCTTTTAACATTCTTAGAAAAGAAAATATTTAGAATTGCTTGACATATTTTGAGAAGAGGAGAAAGCCATTGCTCTGTTCCTCCTTCACAGTTTGCCCTCTTCAGAAAAAAAAAAAGTCGGGGGGGGGGTGGTACTTTATAAATGTTTTAAAAGATTGAGCCATTTTGAAATGGTACATTTTTGACCATTTTAATTATTTGATTTGTTTTCTTTTCTTCTTGGTGCATAGTCAGAGGTAAACTAAAATGGCTTGTGCTGGTAGTGGGCCATCGCAAAAAGCTCAAATGACAGTGGGAAATTGCTTTTGTGATGAAGGGAAGCATTAATAAAAGCTTTGCTCACGTTTACCCTTTTAAATTGGGCCTAGAGGAGTTGATTAAACTACCCCATTGGCAGTGGTTGGTTGATACATAAGTTGTGAAATGTTCTATGCCTGTAGGTGGTGGTTGAGTTTAGAGGTATCTACATATTTCTCATCTGGTTTGGTATGTCATTGAAGTTTCATTTAAACTCTTTGTCCCCTTGTGGTCTGGTAAAACTATAAGTCTTTGCCCAGAAAGAAAACGTTGTTGCATATTTAAGAAAATGTCATATTTTGCTTCCCACAAGGTGGAGTAATGTAGGCTCTCAAGACACTGAATGATTCTACCTTGTGATTTCAGGGCTTTAATAGACACTGGTAACTAGGATTTTTTTTTCTTAATTTAAAAGAAAAGTAACCAAAGCAAAATAAAAGGATTTTTTAAAATATGGATTTCTTGAATTTAACTATACGTTTGAGATACCCCAAGAAAGTGCACTAAATAACTTTTATAGCTCACTTGGGAGTCTTCCACTTGAGTCACAGAGTAAGAAAAGATTCATGTGGCTCAGCTGTCTAAGGGTACTCAGCGTGAGAAACCAGTGCAGAGTGAAGGCTCCCTGAGGATGGCCTATCTTATTCCCACTGTTGTGCCACTCCTTAATGCTTGTCTTCTCACCCTGAACAGCATGACAGGTGCTGTGCTCAGAGCATCTGCAAAGGCAGTTAGTGGAAGACAGGATCTCTTATAGAAACTCAAATGTCCTCCTTGGAGGATTCAGTTGATAAGGGTACATATTTGATTTCTGAAAGAATTCTGTTTAACTTTATTTTTGGTTTTGAATCTTGAAATTTTCTCTGGTGAAAGGCAGCTAGTGAACATCAAAGACAATTATACATTTTGGAATCATTTGGTTTTTCACAACCAGTGTATAGGGTATAAATATTTCTCCTAACTTTGTAGCTGAAAAAACTGTAACCGTGAAAGGTTGAATTCCTGCTCAGGCAACTAATAAGTGCAAGGATCCCAATATTTATTCTGATTTGACTGGATCCAAGACCAACTTCTGTCTTCTGTATTAAGCTTTCTCCTCTATGGAAAAAAAATAGGAGAAATTTAAGATTTTCCTTAGAAATGTGTAATGCGATGAGTCTTAAAGCTTTCCTAGTTTAACTCTTCTTCATTTAACATGGATAAAAATGAAGGCCTTTGGGAAAAAGGGACTAATCCCAAATCACACTGTTTTTTTTTTCTTTTTGAATGTGTTTAAAGTTACAGACTTCTTTAATCATGCATTTCTTTTTCTTTTTCTTTTCTTTTCTTTTTTTTGATATAATTCTTTACTTAGACTAACAGAAAAGTTTTAACTACATCAGTGTAATCATCATCACAGTAAAAATATAGAACATTTCTATCACTCAAAAACTTCCTTTGTACTCCTTTCTGGTCAGTTTCTCTACTGCTTACTGATATGCTTTATGTCAGCATAGACTAATTTTGCCTGATCTAGAATGTTGTATATATGAAACCAGACAGCACACAACCTTTTTTTTTTTTTTAATTTATTTTTTGAGAGACAGAGAGAGACAGCGCGAGCAGGGTGAGGGTCAGAGAGAGAGGGAGATACAGAATCTGAAGCAGGCTCCAGGCTCTGAGCTGGCTGTCAGCACAGAGCCCGACGCGGGGCTCAGACCAACGAACCGTGAGATCATGACCTGAGCCGAAGCCGGACGCTTAACTGAGGAGCCACCCAGGCGCCCCAGCACACAACTTTTTAAGTTCTTTCATTCATGTAGCTAGGGTATCATAGTGCCGTCTTTCTTAATTGCTGAACAGTATTCCATTATGTGGATATCCTATGCTTATCTATTTACTTGGGTTATTTAGAGGTTTTTGCCTATTAAGAAAAAAACCCATGAGCATTCAAATGTGCAAGGCATTTCATACCTCTTAGGTAAACACTTAGGTGTGGAATGCTTAGTTTTTTGGTAATAAATTGCCAAATTGATTGCCAAAGTGGTTATACAATTTTATATTCATAACCAATAGTGTATGAAACTTCCAGTTGCTGTATATCCTAGTCAACACCTGTATTTTCAGCATTTTTAATTTTAGCCATTCTAGTTGTTATAGCAGTATCTTATGGTTTTACTTTTTTTTTCTCTGCGTCTTGGAAGCATTGAGCATCTTTTCTTGTTTGTTGGTCATTCATGTATCTTCTTTGGTGAAATATCTGTTTGAATTTTTTGACCATGTTTTTAAACTTTAGGTTTCTAATTTTCTTCCTGAGTTGGAAAAAAATGATTTTTATATTTTGGATAGGAGTTCTTTGTCAATTATATGTAATATAAATATGTTCACCTAGTGTGCAAGTTGCCTTTTAAATTAAAAAAAAAGTTTATTTTTAAGAGAGAGAGAAACAGAGCATGAGTGGGGGAGGGTAAGAAGATGGAGATACAGAAACCAAAGCAGACTCCAGGCTTTGAGCTTTTCGACATGGGGCTCGAACCTACGAACTGTGAGATCATGATCTGAGCAGAAGTCACATGTAACTGACTGAGCCACCCAGATGCCCCTCATTTTTTATGGTAATATATATAGATCTAGGTATCAATATATCTATCTATCTCTATCTATCTATATAGACACTGCATTTTACCTAGAAACACTTGTGTAAATAAGATTATAATTAATTTTTTCCTATATTATCATCTGGAATTATGAACTTTAAAGTCTAAACTTTATTTTAAAGTTTAAAGTTTAGACTTTAAAGTTTAAAATTTTAAGTTTGGATTACATCTTTGTGTATGTTATGAGGTAAGAGTTATAGTTCATTTTTTTCCATAAGGATATCTCTTTGTTGAAAATGTAATCTTTTCCCCATTCAATAACTGCAATCTTTTTTTTCACTTTTTCAAATAGTTTTAAAATATCTACTGGCTTAAAAAAATCTACTGACTACGAATATGTTTGTGTATTTCTACTCTCTCCATTCTTTTCCATTGATCTATGTTCCAAGAAACATTTCTTCTTTCACCAATAACTGCAATGTCTTGATTACTGTGGCTTTTGAAAAAGTATTGAAATCAAACATGTAATCCGCTTTTGGAAAATTGTTTTGGCTATTATAGGTTCTTTGCATTTTCATACAAATTTTAGAATCAGTTTGTCAATGTTAAAAAAAAAGAAAAAGTGATGGATTATTTTGGGATTTTAACCATGATGAGTCTTCCATAACTAGGTTCCTTTTAATTGTCCTAACAATGTTTGAATTATTTACTGTGTGTATCATGTATATCTTGAACATATTTTATTAAATTTATCCATAAATATTCCATGATTTTGTATGCCATTACAAAAAGTATGTTTTATGTAAATTTTTATTTTCTAACTATTCTTTTCTAGGATAGAAATACATTTATTGATTTTATATCCTATGACTTTGTTAAACTCAGTTTTTTAATAGCAGTTTTCTTGTTGATTCTTTAGAATATCTGACACACATAATCATGTATCATCTCTTCCTTGTGAATCACTTGCTTACAAGGGCAGTTTTATTAATTTTTTTCCAATATTTATATTGTTTATTTTTTTCTTCACTTCTTGCACTGTATAGAACTTCTAGTACAATGTTGACTACAAGTGAAGAAGACAGCCATCTTGCTTTGTTTCTAGTCTTGAGGAGAGCATTCAGACTTTCACCGTTGTATATGATGCTCACCGAAGGTTTTTCATAGATGCCTTATACCAGGTTGAAAAATTTTTGACTTAAATGAATATTTTTTTTTCCCAAATGTGTTTTTCTGCACATATTAAAATGAACATATGGCTTTTCTTCTTCATTCTACTAAAATGGTCAACTATGTTGATTATTTTTCAAACATTAAATCAACTGTTTAATTCCTGAAGTATACATCATTCATTCATACATACACACATACATGCATCAATCAACATAATTATCCTCTTCATATATTCTGAAATTCAGTTTACTAATATTTTGTTAAGGATTTTTCTCTCTGTTTTCATGAGGGATATTCATCTGTAGTTTTCTTTTAATATCTTTGTCTAGTTTTAGTATCAGCATGCACTTGCTTCCTAAAATAAACTGGAATTATCCCTTCTATTTTTGGAAGTTTGCATGTAATTGTCATTGGTAGAAATCAGCTCTTAAGCCATTGAGGCTTGTGCTATTGCTAATGGGAAGGACTTTAACTATGAATTTGATTTGTTTGTTTTGATTCAGGACTTGAGGGCTTCTTTTTCCTTTTGTCTCAAATTTTAAAAATCTGTATCTTGTTAATGAGTTTGTGCATGTCATTAAAGTTAGCAAATTTATTGGGATATTTATTAATTATAGTCCCCTATTATCTTTTCAATGTCTATAGAATCTGTAGTGAGTGTTACTCTTTCATTCCTAATATTAGTTATTCTGCTGTTTCCTAATCTTGATCAGATTTTGTATTTTTAAAAATGTTTACTGAGATATAATTGACATTAACATTATGTACAACATAATCATTCTATATTTCTATATCTTATGAAATGATCACCACCATAAATACATCCATTACTATGCATAGTTACAAAGTTTTTTCCTTGTGATAAGAACTTTTAAGATCTAGTCTTTTAGCAGCTTTCAAATATACAATAATTACTAACTATAGTCATCATCCTATGCATTATATCCCTATGATTATTTATTTTATAATTGAAAGTTTGTACCTTTTGACCCCCTTTACCACTTTCACCAAACCTCCATCCTCTGCCTCTGGTAACCACTTATCTATTCTCTGTATCGATGAGTTTAGCTGTTTTTTTTCTTTTCTATTCCACATATATGGTACTTGTCTTTCTCTGTCTAATTTCACTTAGTGTAATGTCATCAAGGTCCATCCATGTTGTCATAAATGGCAATATTTGTGACATTTAATGGCTAAATAACATTATATAAATATTGATGGACTTAAGTTGCTTCTATGTCTTGGCTATTGTAATAATGCTACAATAAACGTGGGGATGCATATATATTTCATGGTGGCAAAATTACTAACAATTCCAGGCTTCACACCTTTATAGTACATCTTTTTTGAACGATACAAACTCTGGCTGTAAGTAATTCTCTGAAATATCTAAAAATTCTCTCTCCTAGATATCTATAGCATAATTCTCCTTGAATCTTGAATCAGTCCCTGAAATTGATCATATGTCCACCCAGAAAAATTCTTGGTGGACAAAGAAATACTTTATGCTGATTAGAGTAAACTTTAGGTACAGGAATCAAGCACTAAGTTAAATGACATGGAGTTACCTCAACAAAGTTAGACCTATCAGGAATCATCCTTGGAGCTTAGGGTATGATAATAACCTCTAACTTCCAAATCCATGTTCTTTTGAAAATTAAAATATGATTGATATAAATATCCTCTTGGTTTCAGGTATTTCAGTTATTTTAGTGATTTGATATTTTTGTAAATTATGAAATGATACCCATAATAAGTTTAGTTACCTTCTGTCACTGTACAAAGTTATTAAAATATTATCGACTGTGCTCCATGTGTACATTACACTTCCATGACTTATTTATTTTGTAATAAATTTACAAAATAATAAATAAATAAATATGTATATTTACAAAAAAATAAATAAATAAATTTAATCCCCTTCACCTATTTTTCCTGCCTCATCAACTCCCTTGTTCTGGTGATCAAGAGATACGGTTTATTTCCTGTATCTACAAATCTACAAATCATTTTCTATTTTGTTTTCTTTTGTTCATTTGTTTTGTTTTTTTAAATCTACATATAGGTAAAATCATATGGTATCCGTCTTTCTCTGTATGACTTTTTTCACTTAGCAGTGTACTCTCAAGTGTTAAAAATGACAAGAGTTCATTCGTTTTTACAGCTGAGTACTATTCCATTGTGTATGTATAACACATGTTTATCCATTTATCTATTGATAAACAGTTTGCTTCCATATCTTAGCTATTGTAAATAAAGCTGCAATGAACTTTGGGGTGCATATATTTCTCTGAGCTGGTGTTTTTGTTTTCTTTGGATAAATAGCTAGAAGTGGAATTGATAGATTGTATGATAGTTCTATTTTTAAATTTTTAAGGGACCTCCATACTGTTTTTCTTAGTGGCTACACCAATTTATATTCCCACTAAAAGTGCTTGAATCTTCTCTTTTCTCCACACCCTCACCAACACTTATTATTTTTTGACTTTTTGATAATAGCCAATCTGACAGGTGTGAAGTGACATCTCATTAAGGTTTTGATTTGCATTTCCCTGATGATTAGTGATGTTGAGCATCTTTTGATGTGCCCATTGGCTACCTCTATGTCTTCTTTGGAAAAATGTCCATTCAGATTCTCTGCTTAGTTTTTAAATCAGATTTTTTTGATATTAAATAGTGTGAATTCTTTGGATATTAACCTCTTTTTGGATGTATGATTTGTAAATATCTTTTCCCATTAACTAGATTGTCTTTTTGTTTTGTTGATACTTTCCTTTGCTGTATAAAAGATTTTAGTTGGAGGTAATTCTGTTTGTTTATTTTACCCCTTGGCTGAGGAGACTGGTCCAAAAAATACTGCTAAGACCTATGTCAAAGAGCTTACTGCCTATGTTTTCTTCTAGGAGGTTTATGGTTTTAAGTCCAAATTCCTGGCTTTTAAACAGCTGGGAAAAACAGTGACTCTTGAGGATAAAACATGTGGAAATTTAAGATAGCAAAAAAAAATGATTCATTCTAACATTTCAACCTAAATAAGATTATCTGAAATTAGAATTGCAAAATTTACCAAGTAAAAATACATGACACCAAGTTAAATTTAAATTTCAGATAAATCATGAGTAGTTTTCAGTATAATATGTCCTCTGAAACACTGTACTTGAATTCTCATGTTAACTTCAATACTGGATTGATTTATTTGAAATACACACACACAATTGAAGACAACTTCTATATGAAGCATATAAATAAAGATAAGACTAAGATTGTCAGTAGTTTTTAGTTGCATGCCTCCAAGATTGTATGAAATCAGTTCAACACACGTGATTTCGATGAGGAGGACAGATCCTGAAGTTCTGCAGGTCTCTGTCTGCCTCTTTATTGATTGTTTAGCTGAATTTGGCATGAGTTTGCTTAGCTCTGTACTGTTGTGGAGGTTTTGTGCTTTGGGGTTTTTGTTTGTTTGTTTGTTTTGTTTTGTTTTTACGAAGAAGCTGCCTCTCATATCTCAAGGGGCAGGTCTGTTGTTACGGGCAAGGGGTCTGGGTCTCTTGGTCCAGGGTGCATGACTGCATGGATAACGTTTTCAACTCCAGACTTAGGAAGTTCATTTGACTCTTGTTTTAAGGATTTCCCTTTAATTTAGCTCTTCTTAATAATAAAGTTATATTCCAGGCCCCACTCTTTTTTCCCCCTTGACTTGCAGAACTTGAGAGGGAAGAGGTATTGTTTATATGGCCTCCTTAGAAACCTCAACCCCAATCATGCTTCTTAATGTAAATGTGCTGGTACTAAGAGGGTACCAGGATATGCTATATGTTTATATGAATGGTACAAATTCTGGAGCTTTAAATTTAGACCTCTTGAAATAAGGCTCAAATTTTGTGGGATAATATTAAACATGTATTACCCATTTTAATTATTACAATAAATTATATATAATAATTAAATATGAAAATGAAAATTGTTTCTGAAGATATATAAAAATGGCTTCATCATGTGTACCACTCTGAGAAATCAAAAAGGAAATGACACTGAAACATTAATTATAAGAAGGAATAGGGGCAATATAGAATAATAGCCCAAAAATATACATTCTGGAGATACTCAGATAAATTTTTTTCTCAAATTCATATGTCTGTGCTCTGCCCCCAAAATAGCCATCCCAAAAGGAGGTAAAGCATGCCTCTAGAAATTTAGGGATTCCAGGTGGGCAGGCGAACATAAAAGAGTTGTGGTAAGCTTTATACAGCTAGTGATATGCTATAGTTTAAAATACCTTGAATAAATTTTGCTTTCCTTATCACTGCAGTGTTAGGTGCCACATGAAAGTTGTGTTTCAAAATTAACAAAACAAGTAGAGACAGAATCATCCAGAAGCTTCCAGGAATATTACATTCTAGATATGGACTTCATGAGATAGGAACCTCAGGAGTGAGAACCTTTAAAATAAAGTTACTGCCTTAGCCCTTGGTGAGAAGTTTACAAAACAAGCTGTACTTTGCATCTCTGGGTCTAACAAAGATCACATATCAAAGCTTCATGACCAAATTAATGTGTAGCTTATCCCCCTCCCCAAGGTCTTTCCCTTGGTTTTATTATTACTGACAATATTGTAAGAGCGGTGTGAAATGGCCAATTCACACATGTGCCACGTTTTGCACACTGCCTGAACCTGCTGGAACATGATTTTCCTAAGAATGATGACAGTAATAAACATCTTCTGGCAGAGGCTTGCAAAATCTGCACCCATTTTAGTCACTCAGTAATGGCCCATAAAATTCTTTGAGAACTGCAGGAGAAAAACAATGTACATACTCATGCATAAATTAAAACTAGAAGTGCCAGCTCAATGGAACTCGACTTCTCACACTCTGGAACAACTGTGGAGCAATTAAAAAATAAACAAACTCATAACACATGGGTGCAGCCAACGGTCATCAGAGAAGGTGTTCTCTGTTGGAGATCAAACCATTACCCAGCACTTTCGTTGAGTGGATTCCCTCTTTGGTCTGTGAAAATATTCAGAGAAATTTGCATAATCCTTCCTGATGAGGTTTCTTGCAAAAGCATTGCAATCTAAATGGATGAGAGGGAAAATGTTCATCTTGACTTCCCTTTACATTGAGGATAATTTTTCTGCAGGAAATATGATATATAAAAGAACATTTCCTGATTTCCCTATTTATATCAAGGTTTCAGGTTTGAGCTCTGTCATTTTATGGGTGAACAATTCAGAAAATACCTTTGTTTTATAAAAGTGCAAAGATATTAAACAATTTGACTTATCTAAAAAATATCTTTTTTTACTGTTTATTTCTTTTTGAGCAAGGGAGAGAGGGGGGAGAGAGACAGAGAGAGAGAGAGATTGTGAGTGGGGAAGGGGCAGAGAGAGGGAGACACAGAATCTGAAGCAGGTCCAGGCTTTAAGGTGTTAGCACAGAGCTTGAACTCATGAACTGTGAAATCATAACCTGATCCCAAGTCAGACGCTTAACCAGCTGAGCCACCCAGGAGCCCCAAAACATATCTTTATAGAACTCAAAAAATTCATAGAGTATTTCTAATAATATCTTAGATTCACTTTGTCAGTCCTACTCATTGTGAGTAGGATTCTTTAGAATATTTGGAATTGAAAAAATAATCAGGTTTATGGTCAGGTTTCCATATTTGTCTTAGCAATTGAAAGCCTGTCCTCTATTTGCAAATTTCTTGGGTAGAAAGTGATAAGTACCATTGTTTACTCTGTTATCTAACATAATATCCAGTAGTGGAGATAGTGTGGTTGCAATAATACCCCCCTCAAGTAGCAACACTATAGTTGGGGGGACTGACCCCAGATCCAGAGGTGGGCTTAATTGATCATAGTGTAATCTCAAGTCACTTACCAGAGATTGGCTTAGTAATGGACATGTGACCATTTTTGGCCAATAAGCCATGCAGTAAGATTTATGAAAGATCCTAGGAAAGTTCTTTCTTTCTCTTCAGAGTGAATCAGAAAGCTTTTTTCTCTCCCCCATGGTTGTGAATGAGGAAACCTGTAGCTCCTATTACTTTCAGCATCCATCTTAAGTCTTTGAAGAAATGAGAGTCAGGATGAAGTAGGTGAGAAGTTTGCTAAGCTGCTGGGTCAGTCAACACTAACCCCATGAGCCTGATTTCCTCTTACATGAGCTAGTAAGTGACCCATTCTTTAAACATCATTGTTGTAGGCTTTGTTACTTACTGTGAGAGGCAGTCCAACAGACTCAAGAGCTTTACAAAATTATATTACTTTTTTTTTAATTTTTTAAATGTTTTTTATTTATTTTTGAGAGATGGTGAGAAACAGCACGAGCAGGGGAGGGTCAGAGAGAGAGGGAGATACAGAATCTGAAGAGAGGCTCCAGCCTCTAAGCTAGCTGTCAGCACAGAGCCTGATGCGGGGCTCGAACCAACGAACCATGAGATCATGACCTGAGCCGCAGTCGGACGCTTAACCAACTGAGCCACGCAGGCACCCCTCAAAATTATGTTTCTAATAGAGCTTGGACTTTGTAGGATAGAGTTGCAGATGTTCAGATGGTAGATGTGTGGGCCAAAGACATAGTCCCTTTAGACAACCAGAGAATTATGAGGCAGGAAAGATAGAATCTTCTCAGGATGCTGGCTACACCTGGTGAGAAGCCCAGCTCTACCACCTAGGAGAATCCTCTGTCCTTCTCGAAATTTTTGTGGTTTTCAAGGAGTATACTTCCTCAACATTTTTTCTCTATATTTTAACTCTTGATTCGGCATGTGCTATTTTCCATCAGAGCCCATCCACCTCACTGTGTATGTGTGCGTACACACACACACACACACACACACATGCACACACAGGCACACACACACACCGCTTCACAGAGCATTCTGTAATGCTGATTTTCTAGATGGTTTGAGGAATCTCAGAAAGCGAATATGAATCGTCCCTTGTGTGATTAGCTGCACACACCACTCCATTTTTTCTCTTATCTCCTCTTACCTATCTGCTCCCAAAAACATACTAAAGAATTTCCCCAACACGGCACATACTTTCCTCAAGGACTCCTAGCTGCAAAAAAGTTAAAAGTTAAAAGTTGTTCTTCTCTTTTCCAAATTTGTCATAAACTTGGCTTAGTTATCAAGGAGATATTCTTAGGATACTGCATCTGCAAAGTAACATCCCCAGTTGTGACCAGAAGCTTCCTTCTAAGTCAGTACAGCTCTCATTTCAGAATGGAGTTTAGATTCTGCCCAGCCTCTTTGCAAGCAGGAAACGCTTCAGAGGCAGAAGGACCTTTTCATATGAGAAAGGCCATGATCTAGGATTGAAGAGAAATACAAGTGAATGGTTTTAGGATCAGAAGCATCTTTGCATCTGAAATATGGGAAAAGATCCATACAAGCACTATGCTCTAAATGCCAGGAGAGGTTGTAGTCCTCGTGTTAAGCACTTTCTTGATACAGACAGATTCCTGGTAGATGGCAGGATATCAGAATTGGTGCACAGCCCAGAGAAGAAAGACTTGAAAAATCTTACAGTGTTAGTGATACTGGCTAGGAGATTATTTCTGGTGCAAAAAAATGCTTCAACTTCTTTTCCAATGTAATTCACTTCTGTTCTAGATATCAAAGATCTCAAAAGAGCAGTTAAGTCTATCACGTGTAATTCGGCACTTAACGATCTTACCCTTTAATTACTGATCATGAAAAAATATTCACACTCAAAACCCCAGCTCAGGGAACAACAGACTCATACTTTAGGGCTAGTTCTATAATCCCTTATAAAGCACTGAACTATATCACAATGATAGTAACGAGTATTGCTGTCTAATATCAGTTTAGCAAAATGGAGCCAATACATAGAACTGTGGATTATTAATTCTAAAAAAGAGGAATATAATTAATAGTCTGGAATGATAGGAAGAGTATACAAGTGGACATCAAGAAACCTGAACTTGTGGTTTGGTTCTGTAACTTTCACACTTTACCTCTCCTAGCAGGCCTTAGTTTTCTCATAGGTAAAATGAAACAATTGGGTGTTCCTTCAGTAAGGTAATTATAACTCATAGTTTTAAATTAATTTAAGAAGTTTGAAAACACAAATCAGGGTACATTATCTTTTTTGCTCTCAGGTTCCTCATCTGTAAAGGAGAAGTATAAAATACCAGCAATGAATACATGCATAACATCCCTGGGGCTCGATTTTGGAAACCTAGGCCTGTTTCCTTCCAACTTCTGCTCTACGCCTATCATTTCCTGTCTCACAGTTAAATCATTAGTTCAGGTGTTTTGTTGTTGTTGTTATTTTTCTTATTTGTTTGTTTTAGTTCAGGTGGTTTGAGAAATGTTGATGTAATTCTGTCAAGCCACATGGCTTGGCCAATCAGGGATTAACACCAGCAATTGGTATAGAAATAGACATTTGAAGCAGGCTAGACCACTTAATTTTGTCCTACAACTTTTCACTGAATCTAACTAGAAAGAAAACTTCCTGAGCAAGGAGAAAAAATTGACTTCCGTTTGCCAGTGGCCATCATGCTACTGTTTGGAGTGATCGTTTTTGAGAATGAAAATAAATGGAAGGGAAGAAAATTGGTGAGGTGGGGGTTGGCAACACTTCATCTTGACTCTCTGAATTCAAATGCCTGAAGCCAATTATTTTTGGTATGTTTCATGAGCCAATATGTTTTTTGCTTTTCTTTAAGACAGTAATTTTCGGGGAACCTGGGTGGCTCAGTCAAATGAGGTCCAACTCTTGATTTCGGCTCAGGTCATGATCTCACGATTCGTGAGTTCAAACCTGGCATTGGGCTCTGCACTGATAGTATGGAGTCTGCTTGGGATTCTCTGTCTCCCTTTCTCTCTCTGCCCCTCACCGTTCACGCTCTATCTCTCTCTCAAAAATAAATAAACATTTAAAAATATATTGCACTAGGAAAAAAATAGAAATTTTCCTTGGATTCTATCACTAATACTCAACATTTACTGACATAACACCTTAGAAATGTATTAAAAATTTTTAATGAGATAAAGCATGTAAAAGAGCTCTTAAAAATGCAAATAACTATGCAAATATGTTACAACTACTATTATTATTCATTTTTATATGATAAAATATAGAACAATTCTTTTAATTGACAATAAAACACTGGGGCACCTGGGTGGTTCAGTTGGTTAAGCATCTGACTTTGGCTCAGGTCATGATTTGTCAGTTCACAAGTTCAAGCCCACATTGGGCTCTGTTCTGACAGCTCAGAGCCTGGAGCTTGCTTTGGATTCTTTGTCTCTCTCTCTCTCTCTGCCCCTCCCCTTCTTGTGCTTTGTCTTTGTCTCCGTCTCTCTCTCAGAAATAAACATTAAAAAAATAAATAAAAAGAATAAAATACTGTGTTAGCATTATTACTCAAATAAACACTATCTTAAATAAAGCACCCAATTCTTTGTACCCTTATCCTTGTTGCTTCAGGAGAACTTACTTGATTTACCTCATGGTCAAAATGCCTACCTAATAGCTATGGATTTGTTTCTCTATTATCTGATTGCTGAATAGAAAGTAGGAATATATTCACTTTGCTTTGTAATACAGTTTCACTCTCTTTTGCTAGAGTTCTTATAATACTTTGTGCTTTTAAAAGAAAGGTGCTAAATGCCAAGAATTAGTATTCCAGTGATTTAATAAGAAGGAAAATAGAGACCTTGTGAGGTGTGCTAAGTCTACAAGATTTTAAATAGAGTCTGAAATCATTAATCCAAAAATTCTGGACTAACCCACTTTAATAAAGAGGAGTTCCAGAACCTAGTTTGCAAACTGATTATATGGTTAATGCAGGATTAAATTTTCTTTCAATTATAGACCAAGTCTTGAAAATGCTCTAAAGAGAATGAAGGAAAAAAAAATCCTACAAGAGGTACATTTGGTGTAAAGTGCTTTTAAATATGCTTCTTAATTGCTGGGGGCTGTTTTGCTCTTCATCTAATAATTGTCTGAATTACTGAAGCTCAACTCATCTGATAAAATAGGTGAGTTTAGTGGTAATGAAGTCAGATAATGTCTTATCTGAGTGTCAGGCTAGGCATCAAATGGGCAGTGTGTTTAACCATTAGTAAGGAGTTTACAGACTGAAATATTTTCATCCAAGTTACATGTCTCAAGCCAATTCATTGGAATAAGAAGAAAAGGTTTAGAAATGGGAAAGTGGGAAGCTGTGCCTTTAACTATTTAATAAAATTGCTTGTTATTTAAATAAAGGTAATTAAAAGTGTAATGCTCTGGAACTATTAGGCGCCTACTCAAAACGAGTGGATTTTTGTTTCGTGAAGGAGCCAATACCTTGAAGAAGGCACAGGCTTCACAACGAGAATCCCATAGATACTTTTAAAGAGCTGGAGATTAACTCATTTAAATAAACAGTCATTTTATGGCTTTTTCACCAGGGAAGCCAGTATTTACTTGGGGTTCCTGAATTAGGGAGTTCCACACGAAGGTTCTGTGAATTAGCTATGTGGGCATTCATATTATCAAGACCTTCACCATTGCAGGGGGTCCCACATGGGCAGAAATCAAAGAAATGTAGTCATCTTGTGACTTGGATTTTTTTTTTTTTTGCATTATACCTGTGTTATTTTTTTCTTTTTAATCCTGAAACTGTTATTTGTTTGATTCTAATTAGTAATACGTACTGGATGGCCAGGCCCACATGCACTGTTTTTCAGGTGTTCATTCCCATAGAAGAATTTTTATGTGTTGGGTTTATATCATAAAATGTGAAAATTTATACAACTGCTCAGTACAAGTTTAAGAGCAGGCTTATGTAAAATAAAAAGATATTTTAAATGAAATAGACAAATGTACTGGCTCTTCTATGTTTTTTACACTAACTGAAGCAAAATTATACTCACATATGAAAAACATCCAATTTCATTTCATCCCTCCTCCTCCTGCCCAACATATGGTAAGTATTTCCTTGGTTTCTAAATCTGATGCCTTTCCAAATACACTTGGGGAAGAAGTGTAAGTTACCATACTTCCATCTAATTTTTCTCAGGAAATTTGTACAACATAAGTTTTACAGAATGTACGAGTTTCATTAAAAAGAAGAGTCTTTATCCCTGCATTACTAAAAACCTGTGAAATTGCAGGCCATTGGAAAGAAACCATGGTATTATTTGCTGGCTTTCTGTCAACATTAAACTTTCCCATCCTTATATGTGTTTCTGCAGTTTCAAGCGCACAGTTTTAGTAGCAATGGGCCAGGAGAATGGAATTGACTACCTTGGATGTTGGGGCCATCAGGCTGTTTAGAGGAGCGCATGGAGTCATGCATTCTACTTGATTGTGTTTGTTTTTGTTTTGTTTTTGTTTTTCTATAGAAAACCAAATCAAGCAAAGCAGCTTTCTACAATGAATTCTAAAATTACCACTAAATAACTTATCTGTAGAAATTTCTTCTTCTTGGTTCAGTTCAGCAATCTTGGGTACTGGTTGTTTTCTAAATACATCAGTTTTATTTTGCGCTAAAAACCAATGCCTTCATGTTATATATACTACTTTTAACTATAGGGTTGAAGTGCTCTGGGCCTGACAGGCCATGAAGCTTTAGTAGATGATTGGTTCTTTCCGTCTTGGAACTCAGCCTAATACCTAGAGTATTTAAATAGGGAAATTGACATTGACTTTGTAATCCCTTGTGTGACACTTGTTCTGCGAACAGATAAGGAGGAAGTAAGTCAAGTACAGCATTTGTCAGGAAGTCTCCACTGCCTCTTTGTCCCCAAAGGCAGGAACTGTCAGCATTTGTGACTTCAAGCTAGCCCATGTTCTGATATTATTGTGCACATTCCCAGAGGGGATTCTTTGGAAGGACTTTTGCATTCATGTGAAAGGAAATATTTCAGCTGCTTTTCACAAGCACTTGATTGCCCAGGACAAAGTGACTGACTGCTACACATGCTGAAGTTGAAGGACATAAACATACTATAATATGTTTTGTCATAAACAATCACAGATTAAGGCTCTTTTCACAGGTGATTGAACAAAATGAATAACAGAATGAGGACTTGTATTCTGAAGCTTGTTGCTCATGTAAACTCATGTTCTGCATTTTAGAATTTGTTGATGGCATAGCTTCTGCTATAGGAATAAGCCCCATTAATCAGGTCATTCCTCTAGGTGTATTCTGAAGTAGCTACTTTTGGTGATTAAACTTCACATATTATATTAGGTAACAGAGCATGCTGTTAACAGCATGCTATCACCAAAGGCAAAAGAAAGCATTCATTTTAGATAAGGCAGGTTAATGTGTGTCAACTCTAACACTGCTCTCTGAAATGAAGGTAAGAGTAAGATACAGAACACCATTAACAATAACAAACATTTGCTGAGTACTCGCTATGTGCTGAGCATTATATCAGGTACTAAGAAGAAATATATATCATATCATACCATATCATATATGTCATATGTCCTGTTATATTTCATAGGCAATGTAAAACAGCAAGTAATTCAAGGCAGTAAATCAAGAATCTATATGCCTTGAAAAGTATGAAGACACATGAATCCCATTTAAGAGTCAAAACAACTGAGGTCCTTGCCCATTCAGAGGCTTAATCAAGGATACAAAGTCTGTAAGAAGTTTAAGCAAGACTGTTTAATCTTCTGTGTGATGAAAGGCTAGGGGCAGAATCTAGGAGCTTTGAAATCTTCCATCTAACAGAGAACTTAGAGCCTGACCACAAGAACTTCCAGTTTTTTCCTTTTGGGGTGAGTATTAACTGTATTCAAGATCTCCAAGAACCCTTTAGCTTATAATTCCAGTTATGAGTTTTAAACTAACATAAAATGTCAGTTGTTAAGCAATAGACATCACTAGATTTTTCATCGCCTTTCACTTGATGATATTAATGAAGCACAAACACAAGTCTAGTAATTTCATTTCTGCTATAAAAGATTCAGAGAGATAGGAGAACCTCAGTGGCTTTTTTGTCCAGTGATTTTTTTAAAATGTTTTTCTGTATAAGAGAAAGTCTGTTATGAATTAAATGCAACTCTGCATTTAGTCAGTACACCATTCTCTTTTCCCAGTAAATAACTGGATCCAAGATCACTTAAAGAGAAAAGACCTTCTCTTTTAGGAAACAATTCCAGACTACCTTTTATGAGATTTCTCTAGCAGACCAGCTTGAAACTGTGAGGAAAATAACCGAAACCATGTCGGTGTACCGAAAGGAGATCTGTAGGGAAGCACAGCCTCCTAGTTCTGTCTTCAGACCATTTGTGGTGGGTGTGGAATCGAAGAAAATTGTGGTTTCAACAGAATTCAAACATTATTGTATCAGATCTGAAAACATTTATTCATTAAGACTAAAATAAAAGAAAACGTTTTGAAAAGTAACAGCCAGTAATTTAAGTCTCACTGCGCTCCATCTAAATTTGAGTTCTGGCCATTTTCAAGTATGTTATCACGAGTATTTACCATGACAACATCTGCATAGCATTACCTACTCACTTCTGAGTATTTAATGTAGGTACTCTTAAGAAACATGTTCCTTGTGGTCTGTTACATATATTTTTAAGACCACATTAAAAGAATCAAAAGTGGAAAAGATGTTTCCAAGAACTTAAACACAGACAATTCTCATATGGATTTTTGAAAATGTGCAATATTTGCTTTAATATCCAGAGCCCAGATTATAAAATACCTATAGAAAACTTAAAATGAATGAGAAAGTCACTAACTTTAGTGGCTTCAACAAAGTGTTATATTTTGGGAAACCATGAAATAAACTTCCATGAATATAGATAGTGAGGAGAATGGGAAAAACAAGTATCTGTTTATCAGATGATGGACTCCTGGTCTTTTCTCATAACGCAACTGTAAAAGAAGCTGTAACATGAACGGGCATGTGAAAAAGGAAGGCATAGCATCCATCTCTCATGTAGTTTTTTTTTTAATGTTAAAGCAAAAACAAACAAAGAAAACCTGAAGGACTAACACTAAAATTGGCATAAATTTTGATTTAAAATCATGATGGAAGGTAAATAATCAGGAAAGCAAAGCTTCCAGGATTTCTTGTCCTCCAAGTAAAACAGGTAGGACAGTAAACAGTTATAGTTATCAGATTGCAGGAACATTGGAATATAGGCACTGAAAAGATGGAAATAATAGTGTCTTCTTTTACTTTGAAGCTTCCTTATTGGAATGCAGTCCTTAGGGGGTTCTGCTTCATTTATAGAATTGCAATTCAAACCATTCTTTTCCATTGGTAATATATGTCACAAGAAGATTTTCCCATAGTGAAACCATTTTGTTAATAAACATTATTTTTAATGTTGAAGGTCCCATACATGCAACTAACTGGAACCATGCTTTTGTCAAGGTTTTAGACAAAGCCTGGCCTTTGAATTGCACAGGCTTGACATGTCATTGCAGAGACACGTCACATTGCGTTATGTTGTCGCTTTACATCCCTTGGCATTTCATTGACGCACTGCAGGCTCTTGTTCCTTTTGTGTGTGTGTGTGTGTGTGTGTGTGTGTGTGTGTGTGCTTCTTTCCACGCTCCCCATGAAAGGCTCCAAGACCCAACAACTTCTGCAAGAATCGATAGCATTTTTTTTCCCAGTGAACAATCACTTATTTGAATGACTAAAAACTGGGCTTTGGTTCTTAGTTTATGAAAAAATTTCCTTGGGATGTTCTCAGCCCATCCAAGTCACTGACAGCCCTCTGTTTCCAAATGTAGAACAGGGATTCCAAATCTCCAGAAATAAGCTGCATGAAACATGGTAAAATAAAAATAATAAAAGTTGATTTGAAGTAGGATATAAAGGCTAGGTTGAAAGGGAAAAGATCCTTTCATTATGAGAAATGCAGTGTTTTTATGATTACAGAAGTTACTCATTTTCATAGTAGGAAGCTTTGACAGAGAAGGGGAGTAAGCAAAATGAAGAAAAATCATGGGTAATCCCGACTGTTCAAAAATAGGCTCTTTTCAGGTTCGTTTCTATCTATATGCAGAATAATACTGACATGGAGTATATGTACATAAATGTTTTACATACAATGAAAACTATTTTTAAACATGGAATTATATTATAAACATGTTTCCATTCATTTTTACGCAATATTGTTTTTATGTATACTTCTTATTTTATTGTGTTATTATGGCATAATTTATTTTCTTAAGATAAACTCCTTAAGAAAGAATAGAATATACCTAGAGATTGCCACTTTCCACCTGCATACAGATTAATGCTTCTTTCCCTGATCCCTATGTGTACTCTTAACAGCTGTGTTTAAAAGTACTCATCCTCCCTATTCTTCACTAACATTAGCAATAATCATTTATAATAAGTTTTATCATCCTGATGTATGGAAAAACAGTTAAACAGCATCTTAATTAGTATTTTTTATAGTTAGTAAGGTGAAATCTTTTATTATATGTTTTGGGTCATTTGTAAGTGCTTCTGCCTTAAAAAAATTAATAAAATTCCCATGATTTTTCTTTCCAACAAGCTGTTTTATTGCAAAAAAGTCAGACTGAATCATTTCTGTAACCAGATTACTTCTAATTAAAGTATTTCACACCTAAAGCCCACTTGAGAAGGTATGAAGTCTCTACTTCAACTAATAATCCATTCCTCTGTCACCCAAACGTTCTTAACTATTTGAACAATGAAAATCATGCATTATTCCTTTAGGACAAACTATCAGTAGCCTCGGGACAAAAACAAAACCAGAATTATTCAGTGTGCTTCAATCATAAATTCTTTCTCTTTTTTCCCCCGATTTCCATGGTCTGTCACTATTGTCCTTTCTCCATTGCTTTCTGTTTCTCATTCTTTTTGAGCTTCTTTTGTTTATCTTCACTTTTATTTCATATCTCTGGAATCCTGTGAGGTAACTTCAAAGACTTGCCTTCTTGCATATGAGAGATTTTGGAATTGTTTTTTCATAAGTTTTATTTCTTGGTCCCAGTGAGAATGACAAAGATGACTAAGGAGAGATTGCATTTAGTCTTGATACAGAGAAATACTCTACTTAATGAGTAGATTGACTATTGAAAAATATTTCTTTCCTGAAATAATAAAACAAAATATTTGCTGCAGCCTTTATCATGTACCAGGCACTTTTATGTATTATTTCATTTGATATACACAAAGTGCTATGATATTGATGTTATTTGTCTTATTTTAGAGGTGAAAGAATTGAGGCCTAGAGACAGAAAAATGGAAGTAAGAATATATAACTAAAAGTTTTTTTTAACCTAAGAATACAATAAAACAATGTATGTGAAGGTGTGTGTGTGTATGATGCATAACTAAAAAAAATACATATCTGTGAACAAGTGTTCACTTGAAGTCTTTTCCAGGAAACCAAAACTAAACAGAAATTTCCCTCACCTTTGAACATTCTTTTTTTCTGTTTTGACTTTTTTCTTCCTAAATTTTTATGTACTTCATGTTTTACAAAAATATCAAAAATCATCCTCTTCTAAGGCTGTTCCTTACTCACTTACCCACTCTCCCAAGAGCAGAGTCCATGAGGAACACTTGTTATACATTCAAGGTATATGCCAAGAATCATGACAAAAGATGGGATTACAAAACGGACATTGCCTGCTTTGGGAAATCATTTTAACAAATCATTCAAATAAAAATTTCCTTTATCAATTTTTAATACAAGAAGTAATGTCATGTAAATATACAGACTATTTTAAAGTTTACCAACTACTTCCATGTCTTTAGTATCGTTTAATTCTAACAATTCAGGGAGGAAGATATTATGTCCTTTCTTTAGTTGAGGAAGCTAAAACACAGAGATGAGGTGACTTGACAAAGGCCTCTTGCTGCTGGAAATGTGCAAGTCTCAGGCTTGAAATTAGGTCTTTGGGACTGAAATCAAAGATGATCCCTTCATTTGTGCTATGTCTCACCAATACTATTCATCCATTTATTCACGTGTTCAGGGAGTATGTATGTCAAGGTCATAGTAAACTTTGAGACTCAGAGACATGAAAAATTCAGTTACTGCTCTCCTAACTTAGAATGTAGCTCATGATTTGTGTGTTTAGATCAAACTAGATTACAACACAATGCATGTTCTAGAAGTGTCCCAGATGGGAAAGAATAGAGGAAGGATGAAACTTGCTTATTTGATATAAGAAAAACATCCTTCTGAGTCAGATTTTAAAGGATTTAAATGGTTTATCTTGTAGTAAGGCTATTGAAAAGTATTCCTAGTAGAACCAATAGGATATGCAAAGAATCATCAAAAAAATTGATGGGGTATTTTAAACTGAATGAAGTTAGAACATTGGCTTAATAGCAAGGAGGGAGTAGAATGGTATAACAGGAGTTTATAAGGAATGCTATAACATGAGTTCTGTGAGTTTACATAGAAGTAGATTATGTAGTTAGAATGAGATGAGCAGTCTAAATAATATACACATCTTCCTCTATTTACACATTATGTCCTGATAAACTGATAAACCTGATAAATCATAAGTTGGAAATACCCTAAGTGGAAAATGGATTTAATACCCCTAACCTACTGAATATCATAGCTTAGCCTAGCCTACTTTAAATGTTCTCAGAACACTCTCATTAGCTTACAGTTGAGCAAAATCATCTAACACAGAGCCTATTTTTTTTACTTTTTATTTTTAAAGCATTTATTTATTTTTGAAGGACAGAGAGAAACAGCATGAGTGGGGGAGGGGGAGAGAGAGAGAAAGACAGAGAATCTGAAGCAGGCTCCAGACTCTTGAGTTGTCAGCACAGAGCCTGATGCGGGGCTCGAATCCACGAACTATGAGATCATGACCTGAGCTGAAGTCAGACGCTTAACTGACTGACCCAGCACCTCACACAAAGCCTATTTTAAAATGGAGTATGGAATCTCTCATGTAATTTATTGAATACTGCACCACCACTGCTCAGCATCACAAGAGGGCATGGTACCTCATATCGCTAACCTGGGAAAAGATAAAAATTCAAAATTTAAAGTACAGTTTCTACTGGATACATATACTTTTGTACCATTGTATAGTTGAAAAATCATGAATTGAACCATTGCAAGTCAGAGACCATTTGTAACTTAGTATGTAGAGGAGTGTTAGGGCAAGGGAAGGGTCTAAACAGTTCTTGAATGCCCACATCCATTATTTTTGAATAAAGAAAATAGTTTACTTTTCATGTCAAGCTTTGGGATTGGCACTATTATTCCCATTTGGAATTGAGGGAATTGAGGCTTAGAGAGGTAACAAAACATGTCCAAGGTTACCCTGCTTACAAAACACATACCTGAAATTAAAATCGAAATATACTTAAACCCATAGTTCATGTTCTTTGTACTCATTGCTAAATACTTTTTTTGGACTTGACCCCCCTTGCCTGTGGGGTCAAGTCCAAAAAATTTTTGCTAAAACTGATGTCAAGGAGCTTATACCTAGCTTTCTTCTAGGGATTTTATGGCTTCAGGTCTTATGTTTAAGTCTTTAATCCATTTAGAGTTCATTTTTATACATAGTGTAAGATAGTCCACCATCATTTTTTTTGCATGTAGCTGTTCAGTTTTCCTTACACTATTTATCGAAGAGGCTTTTTCCCATTGTATATTCTTGCCGACTTCATCGCAGATTAATTAACCAGAAATGTGTGGGTTTATTTCTGGGCTCTCTATTCTGTTCCATTGATTAATGTATCTGTTTTTGTGCCAGTACCATACTCATTTTATTACTATAGCTTTGTGGTATAGTTAGAAATGAGACCTCCATTTTTGTTCTTCTTTCTCAAGATTGCTTTGACTATTCAAGATATTTTGTGGTTCCATACACATTTTAGGATATTTTGTTCTAGTTCTTTGAAATATCCCATTGGTATTTTGATAAGGATATCATTGAATCTATAGATTGCTTTGGGTAGAATGGACATTTTAATAATATTAATTCTTTCCACCCGTGAGCATACTATAACTACATTTATTTGTGTTTTATTCAGTTTCTTTCATCAGTACTTTATGGTTTTTCAGACTACAAGTCTTTCACCTCCTTGGTTAAATTTATTTCTAGGTGTTTTGTTCTTTTTGATGCAAGTCTGAATGGGAACTTTTTCCTTAATGTCTCTTTCTGACAGTTTATTATTAGTTTACACAAGTGCAACATATTTTTGCATATTTTGTATCTTTCAACATTACTGAATTCCTTTATTAGTTGTAACAGGTTTTTGGGGTGCAGTTTTTAGGGTTTTCTGTATATAGTATTATGTCCTCTGTAAATAGCAATAATTTTACTTTTTTATTTCCAATTTGGATGTTTTTTATTTCTTTTTCTTTCCTGATTGCTGTGGCTAGAACTTTCAACATTATGTTGAATATAAGTTGTGAGAATGAGCATTCTTGTCTTAATCCTGATCTTAGAGGAAAAGCTTTCAGCTTTTTGCTGCTAAGTATGCTGTTAACTGTGGGTGACTTTTATTATGTTGGTACATTCTCTCTATATCATCTATACTCTCTATACCTTGTTGAGAGTTTTTATCATAAATGGGTGTTAAATTTCATCAGATACTTTTTCTGCATTTATTGAGATTATCATATGATTTTTTATCCTTTATTTCGTTCATATAATAAATCACTACTGACTTGAAAATCTTGAACCCTTATTGCCTTCCTGGAATAAATTTCACTTGATCATGGCGTATGATCCTTTTAATGTATTTTTTTAATTTGGTTTGCTAATATATTATTGAGGATTTTATATCTATGTTCATCAGGGATAGTGGCCTGTAATTTGCTTTTATTGTTGTGTCTTTGTCTCATTTTGGTATCAGGGTAATGACAGCCTTGAAAATGAGTTTGGAAGCATTCCCTACTCATCAATTTTTTGGAATAATTTGAGAAGAATATGTATTAACTGTTTGAATGTTTTCTAGAATTCACCAGCGAACCTATTTGGTACTGGACTTCTGTTTAAGGTTTTTTTTTTTTTTATTACTGATTAAATCTTATTACTAATAAAAGGTCTATTAAAATTTTCTATTTCTTTATGATTCAGTCTTGGAAGAATCTGTGTTTCTAGGAAACATATATTTTTTCCAGGTTTTCCCACTTGTTGGTGTATTAATATGCAAGTTAGTCTCATGATTCTTTGTATTTCTGTGGTATCAATTATAATTTCTCTTTCATTTCTGATTTTATTTTTGGGCTTTCTTTTCCTTGACATTCTGGCTAAAGGTTACCAATTTTGTTTTCAAAGAATTTGCTCTTAGTTTCATTGATCTTTTCTGTTGTTTTTTTTTAGTATCTATTTCAATTATTTCTGTTCTGATCTTTGTTATTCCCTTCCTTTGTAACTTTAGACTTCATTTTTTTCTCTTTTTTATTTCTAGTTCCTTTAGGTGTAAAGATAGATTTTTTTATTTCTAAATTTACATCCAAGTTAGTTAGCATATAGTGCAACAATGATTTTAGGAGTAGATTCCTTGATGCCCCTTACCCATTTAGCCCATCCCTCCTCCCACAACCCCTCTAGCAACCCTCTGTTTGTCTCTATATTTAAGAGTTTCTTATGTTTTGTCCCCCTCCCCATTTTTATATTATTTTTGTTTCACTTCCCTTAAGTTCATCTGTTTTGTATCTTAAGTTCATCATATGAGTGAAGTCATATGATATTTGTCATTTGGTGACTGACTAATTATGCTTAGCATAATACCCTCTAGTTCCATCCATGTAGTTGCAAATGGCAAGATTTCATTCTTTTTGATTCCCGAGTAATACTCCATTATATGTCTGTGTATATACATCTTCTTTATCCGTTCATCCATCAGTGGACATTTGGGCTCTGTCCATACTTTGGCTATTGTCGATAGCTCTGCTCAAATACTGGGGTGCATGTGCCCCTTCAAAACAGCTCACCTGTATCCCTTGGATAAATACCTAGTAGCACCAATTGCTGGGTCATAGGGTAGTTCTATTTTTAATTTTTTGAGGAACCTCCATATTGTTGCCCAGAGTGGCTGTACCAGTTTGCATTCCCACCAGCAGTGCAAAAGAGATCCTCTTTCTTCTCATCCTTGCCAACATCTGTCGTTGCCTGAGTTGTTATGTTTAGCTATTCTGACTGGAGTAAGGTGGTATTTCATTATGGTTTTGATTTGTATTTCCCTGATGATGAGTGATGTTGAGTATTTTTTCATGTGTCTGTCATCTGGATGTCTTCTTTGGAAAAGTGTCGACTCATGTTTTCTGCCCAGTTGTTCACTGGATTATTTGTTTTTTGGGTGTGGAGCTTGATTAGTTCTTCATAGATTTTGGATAGTATCCCTTTATCTGATATATCAGTTTTAAATATCTTCTCCCATTCTGTCAGTTGCCTTTTAGCTTTGCTGATTTTTTCTTCACTGTGCAGAAGCTTTTTATTTTGATGAGGTCCCAATAGTTCATTTTTGCTTTTGTTTTCCTTGTCTCCGAAGACGTGTTGAGTAAGAAGTTTCTGTGGCTGAGGTCAGAGAAGTTTTTTCCTGCTTTCTCCTCTAAGATTTTGATGACTTTCTGTCTTACATTTAGGTCTTTCATCCATTTTGAGTTTATTTTTATGTATGGTGTAAGAAAGTGGTCCAGGTTCATTTTCCTGAATGTCACTGTCCAGTTTTCCGAGCACCATTTTCTGGAGATACTATCTTTATTGCATTGGATATTTTTTCTTGCTTTGTCAAAGATTAGTTGGGCATACATTTGTGGGTCCATTTCTGGGTTCTCTACTGTGTTCCACCGATCTGAGTGTCTGTTTTTGTGTCAGTACCATACTGGCTTGATGATTACAGATTTGTAATATAGCTTGAAGTCTGGGATTGCGATGCCGCCAGCTTCAGTTTTCTTTTTTAAGATTGCTTTGGATATTTGGGATCTTTTCTGGTTCCATACAAATTTTAGGATTGTTTGTTCTAGCTCTGTGAAGAATGCTGGTGTTATTTTGATAGGGATTGCATTGACTATGTAGACTGCTTTGGGTAGTATCGATTTTTTAACAGTATTTGTTCTTCCAATCCAGGAGCATGGAATATTTTTCCATTTTTGTGTGTGTCTTCTTCAATTTCTTTCATAAGCTTTATATAGTTTTCAGTGTATATATTTTACATCTCTTTTTAGGTTTATTCCTAGATATTTTATGATTTTGGTGCAATTGTAAGTGAAATTGATTCCTTGATTTCTCCTTCTGCTGCTTCATTTTTGGTGTATAGGAATGCAGCTGATTTCTGTGCATTGGCTTTATATACTGTGACTTTGCTGAATTCATGGATCAGTCCTAGCAGTTTTTTGGTGGAATCCTTTGGGTTTTCCATATAGAGTATCATGTCATCTGCAAAGAGTGAAAGTTTGACATCCTCCTGGATGATTTGAATGCCTTTTATTCCTTTGTGTTGTTAGATTGCTTAGGCTAAGACTTCCAGTACTGTGTTGAATAACTGATGAAAGGTGGACATACCTGTCATGTTCCTGACCTTAGGGGGAAAGCTCTCAGTTTTTCCCCATTGAGGATGATATTAGCATTGGGTCTTTCGTAAACGACATTTATGATCTTGAGGTATGATCCTGTTACCCCTATAAAGTTAGGTTGTTTGAGAATTTTCCTGGTTCTTGAGGTGAGCCTACGTCGCTATGAGCTTCCTTCTTAGAACTGCCTTTGATGCATCACATAGATGTTAGAATGTTGTGTTTCCATTTTCATTTGTCTCAAGGTATTTTTTTATTTCCTTTTTGATTTCTTTGCTGACTCATTGGTTGTTTAGTAGCATATTGTTTAATCTTCATGTGTTCTTATGTTTTCCAGTTTTCTTTTTGTAATTGATTTTTAGTTTCACACCATTGTAGTCAGAACAAATACTTGATATTTCAGGCTTCTTAAGTTTATTGAGGTGTTTTATGTTGTTGTTGTTGTTTGGTTGCTTGGTTGGTTGGCTGGTTTTTATTTTGTATTGTTTTGTTTTTGTGGCCCAACTTGTGATCTATCTTGGAGAATGTTCTGCATGCACTTGAGATAATGTTTATTATGCTGTATTGAGATGGAATGTTCTTTCTAGATCTATTAAGTCCTTGTGGTCTAATATGTTGTTTAAGACTAATGTCTCCTTCTTGATTTTTTTTTTTTGTCTTGATGATCTATCTATTGATACAAGTTGGGTATTAAAGTTCCCTACTATTATTGTATTGATGCTAGTTTTTTCCTTTGTTTCTGTTAGTATTTGTTTTATATATTTAGGTGCTGCTGTGTTGGGTGGATAAGTATTTACAATTGTTAGGATTTGTTAGATTAACCTCTTTTTCATTATGTAGTGTCCTTCTTTGTCTTTTGTTACACTCTTTGTTTTAAAGTCTATTTGGTGTGATATATTGCTATCCCAACTTTTTTTCCCATTTATTTGTTTTTTGTTTGTTTTGCATGGAGTATCTTTTTCCATACCTTCACTTTTGGTCTGTGTGTATCTTTAGAACTGAAGTGAGTCTCTTTTAAGCAGCATATGGATGAGTCTTGTTTTTTATCCATTCAGCCACCCTGTATCTTTTGACTGGTGCATTTAGTCCATTTACATTTAGATTAATTATTAATAGGTATACAATTATTGACATTTTGTTGATTGTTTTCTGGTTATTTTGGAATTCTTTATTCCTTTCTTCTGCTCTTCCTCTCTCCTTTATAATTTAATGACTTTCTTTAATGTTATATTTAGATTTCTTCCTCATTATTGTTGTGCACCTGTTACGTTTTTTGTTTGTGGTTACCATGAGGTTTATATGTAATAATCTATATATTTATAGCAATCCTTTTTAAGTTGATAGTCACCTAAGTTTGACTGTATTCTAAAAGCACTACATTTTTACTTTTCCTTCAGTGTTTTATGTTTTTGACATCATATTTTCCATCTTTTTATTTTTTAGATTCTTTAGCTAATTATTGTAGTTATGGCTGGTTTTACTATTTTTGTTCTTTTAATCTTCCTACTAGCTTTTTAAGTGGTTGATGCAATATCTTTACTATGTATTTGCATTTGCCAATGAGATTTTTATCTATCTATCTATCTATCATCTATTTTAATTTCTAGTTATGGCTTTTTTTAGCTTAAAGAAGTCCTTTTAATAATTCCTGTAAGACTGATTTAGTGGTGACGATCTCCCTTAGTTTTTGCTTTTCTGGAAAACTCTTTATCTCTCCTTCACCTGAATGACAGCCTTGCTGGGTAGAGTATCCTTGGTTCAAAGTTTCTGTCCTTTCAGCACTTTGAATGTATTATGCCACTCCTCTCCAACTTGCAAAGTTTCTGTTGAAAAGTCAGTTTAGAGTTTTATAGGAGGTATCTTGTATGTAAGTAGTGTTTTCCTCTTGCTATTTTTAAGATTCTCTCTTTATTGTTAACTTTTTAATTATAATATGTCTTCATGCAGATTTATTTGAGTATTTCTTGTTTGGAAATCTTTGTGCCTCTTAGACCTAGATATCTGTTTTTTCCTTCATGTTAGAGAACTTTTCAGGCATTATTTATTCAAATACGTTTTTGGCCCTTTTGCTCTCTCTTTTCCTTCTGGTGTCCCTACATTGTGAATGTTAGGATGCTTGATGTTGTCCCACAGATTCCTTAAGCTATCCTCATTTAAAATTGAAGGAATGTTAGATGAGGGAATGGGCTAAATGTGTGATGGGCATTAAGGAGGGCACTTATTGGATGATCACTGGGTGTTAGATATAAGTGATTAATCACTAAATTCTACTCCTGAAACTGTTATTACACCATTATTAACTAACTTGGATTTAAATAATTTTTTTAAATGTCCTTTTCTTTTTGCTGCTCTCTTTGGGTGATTTCCACAACCCTGTCTTCTAGGTCACTGATCCATTCTTCAGTGTCATCTAGTCTGCTATTGATTCTCTTTAGTGCATTTTCAGTTCTGTTATTATATTCATAGCTCTGTGAGTTCTGTTTGGTACTTTTTTATATTTTCTGTCTCTTTTGAAGTTCTTAGTAATTCATCCATTTTTTCCCTGAGTTCAGTGAGTGTCATTATGACCATTGCTTTGAACTCTTTACCATGTAAATCACTCATCTGTGTTTCATAAAAATTTTTTTCCTTGCTCCTTCACTTAGAGCATGTTCCTCTGTTTCCTCAGTTTGTTTGTTTCTGTGTATGATGCAAAACAGCTATCTCTCCCTGTCTTGCAAGAGCTTTTCTGTGTAGAAAATAAGAACCTTGTCTTATATCTTAATAAGTTTTCTCTCTGATTGTTTCTGATGAATGGTGTCCAGAAAGGCAATCCCTTCAGCAACTTGAGCCTCAAGGGGCAACTGTGTGACCTGTACATGCTCATTGGCATTGATAGGGTTATGCACAGCATATGGGGGTTGGGGCTCTGGGTGGTGGGGGGGAGGGTAGGGCTGCTTGACTGCTGTGTATGGGAGTTCCATGCCTATAGGGTTAGGGATTGGGACTGTTCACCCATCCTGCTGTGTCAGCAGGACTAGGGGTGGGGGAGTGTTGTTTACTCACCCTTTTAAATTAGTTAGGGTGAGGCTACAAGAAAGTCTGCCCAGTGCTGTCACCAGCAAGGTAGAGGGAGCCAATAAAAATGATTTCCACCAGTGTTCCGTCCCCAGAGAGAGTTCTAACAGACTTCTGCCCATTTGTTAGACGCTTTAAATTTAGCAGCTAAATCTCCTTAACCTATGGTCTATACTTTTCTCAAACTGATACTTTTTGCATTGGGTCCCGGGGCAAGTGGATCAGTGTGGGAGCCCTTTAAGAGCAGAAGCTTTGTTTTCTATACCCCTTTGTTCCCCTGAACAAAATCACTATTGGTTTTTAAAACCAGATATTTTGGGGGCTTATCTCTCTAGTGCAGAATGGCTTCCCAACAGCTTGGTGTGGGGTGCAAACCTCTTTCTCTTTAGGGAGAAGCTCCATTTATATTTTGTTTTGTTTTGTTTTGTTTTGTTTTGTTTTTGAGATCTCTCCTAATTGTGTGTTGCTGCACTGGAGGTAGGCTTTTAGGCAAGAGCATGTCTCTGCCTATCTTACACTTCTTGGTGTGGTCCTTTTACCCTTTGCTGTGGAGCAGGTGTTTAGTTAGTTCCCAAGTTCTTTTCACAGGGAATTGTTCCATTTGTAGCTATATATTTGTTGTGTCCATGGAAAGAGGTGAGTTCAGGATATTCTTATGCTACCATCTTGAACCACCTCCCCAGGCATTATTTTTCTGTCTGTATTTTTTCTGCCCCATTATCTCTCCCTTCTCCTTCTGGAACTCCAATTGCATATGTTTTAAATGGGTTGATATGGCCTCATCAGGTAATTGAAGCTCTCTTCATTATTTCTTTTTTATAAAGCTCTCTATGCATCAGTATTTGAAAATCTTTAAGTCTACTGGTCCTCTTTTCTGCAGTGTCCTTATTTGCTTTTAGTCTTCTTAAATGAATTATTTTTATTTTGAACAATGTATTTTTCATTTCTAGAATTTTCACTTGGTTTCCCTCCTTCTTTCTCTCCATCCTTCCTTTCTTTTGCTTTCCATATTGCTCCAGAATTCCCCCATCTTCAACCATCATATATATCTCATCCTATAGCTTATTTTAAGTTATTTTAAATATTTTAGTACTTATTTTAAAGTTCTTGTACTAATCACAAAATCTGAAGTTGTTTTTGTAACTTTCTCTATAATGTCTTTCTACCCAAGAAGATCATAAACTTTAGAAATGTAGGGATCATGACTGGTTGGTTCTCTTCTTTAGAGAGAAAATACCTAATATGTACTTACTGGGAGAAAAAATGAAGTTCCTAAGTACCTAAGTACCCCCATGTTTTGCAAAAGCAATGCCATTTTAAAAAGATCACAAATATACTTGTAGCAAAGTTTTTAACCCAGACCAAAATGTAAAGATGGTTTATATATATATATTTTTTCACTACTAGTGGTATATAATATTGGAAGTCATTTTACTCAAAGTGTTTTTTAATTTTTCATAGTTAATCCTAATTTTGAAAGGATTTTTGACCGGAACTGTCATAGATAGCAGAGTGAACAAGTCAAAACCTCTTGAATTTTGAATTCTTATAATTTCCTTAAACTTGGAAGATGATATTCTTTATTTTTATGATTCTCTTTTCATGATCTTCCACATATTTTCTGTCAACAAATCCCATATGACTTATATACAATAGATTATTCAGTTTAACACCTGTCAACTGCTAGTGAGCAGTTATTCTCTTTGTTTTTCTTTCTCTCTCCATCCCTCCCTCCCTCCTGTCCTTCTTTCTTTCCTTTTCTCCCTCCATCTGTAGGCCTTACTCTCTCTCTCACACACAACATAATTCAACTGGTAAAGCAATACAAAGCGATACAAATCTGAGTGAAAAGGCATTTAGTGTACTTGATCCTTGAAAATAGCTACTTCCTTTAAGTCTATTAAGAATTTAACTTGACTGACAGATTTCAGAGTCCCAAATCAAATGCCAAGTGGAAATTACCCCTTTTGAGATATTCTTATAAAAATCTCTGTGGACTACATGGAGTAAGATAAGTTAAAAAATAAAGTGTGCTGAGTAGAGTCAGATGACAAATTTCCAGTATCATTTTTAAAATGTTACAATAATTCAGGCAAATTTGAACAAAAGGTATGGACTTGGGAACCCCACAATGAAAGTGACTACATCCATATCCATATGAAGTAACAACTCAAAGAAGATAATGCCTCCAACTACTTTATTTCATAACATAGACTTTCTAAGAATCTTAAAAATTAAAAGACTGCATTTTGTTTTTGCTTCATTAGAGTTGGGTGTAGTTAATGTTTATAGAATATCAATAATGCAGTTTGTAGCTCTGCATAATTAAAGGCACCCTTTTTGTTAATAAAATAACATGAAAAGAAACTGCACAATCCAAGACATAAATATGTTGATGCATTTGGTCTTATTTCAGACAAGCTTAATTACAAAGACATGGGTGCCTGCTACACCTATAAAAATATTTTTCTGTCACTTAGAGCTATCAAACCTTACACCCATTTATGATTTTAGTGAGAAAGAGTAAACATCATCATAATGGCCCACCAGTGAATACTTGCAGCCGTGGCCGTCTAGACTATGAATCTGCAAAATAGAAGCATATGTAAATGGAGAAAGGCTTTCCACACACACACACACACACACATACACACACACAAGGAGACAGTAAATTATTTTCTGAGTGTATTTTAAGAGGCCAACCAACAGAAAAAGCTGAGAAAATATATTTCTAATGTGAATCATTAGTATCAGAGGCAGCAATTGTGATAATGCAAAATTCCCAGAACTTGAGTCAGAAGACCCAGATTGAGTTCTAGCCTTTCTTGTTCTTAGCTGCATGCTATTGGGCAAGTTTCTTAACCTTTCTGAGTCTTAAACCCTTAATTTCTAAAATCTTGATCAATAATTAATAAGTCACACATCTGGCACTAAGACTGAGAGTTAGAGTTATTTATATTATATGTGTATTTTGTAAAGTTTGTTTATTTATTTATAAAGAATGCAAGTGGGGGGGGAAGGAAGAAGAGAGACAGGGTGTGAGAGAGAGAGAGAGAGAGAGAGAGAGAATTCCAAATGGGCTCCTCGATGTCAGTGCAAAGCCCCATAAGGGGCTTGAACTCATGAACCTCTAGGCCATGATCTGAGCTGAAGTCAGATGCTTAACCGACTGAGCCACCTGGGCACCCCATGTGTATTTTTTTAATGTCTAGGTCTAGCACATATTATGCACTTAACAGATATTTATTTCAGTAGCCTTCCTGTCTGACAGAATTGTGGTGATCAAGTGAGATAATGTCTATAAGTGTAATTATTTAACTGAGATAAATAACACTATTTTTCTTATTTGTATACCAAAAATGAACTCCTATTAGTTTCTACCTCAGACTAAATGATCGAATTGCAATTCACCTTAAATTTGGAAAATAATTCAGGGATTAATTGTCAAATAGAGAGCAAGAAAGTCCCCTATATTCTTGGACAAAATTTAATCCAGAGCGTCCATTCAGAGAGTGAGTTGATTCTGAGACAATCACAGACAGTTGGAGAAGCTTTGGGGATTCTAATGTTCACTGGAGTCCCAAGTAGGACAGTTCTTATAGACATGCAGAATAAGTAATTGCCTACCTCTGATTTGAGAGGTACCATGCAATTCATGCATTTCCTTAAATAGGCAGGTTCCAGTAGAGATTTATTTTACTATAATTGGTAGAGGGGTTACATAAGATCACATGTAGGAAAGCACTTGGTAAGCCATCATTCACTGACCAAATGAGACTGTCATCATCAGCACCACCATCGTTACCATAAGTTGGTCCCATTCCCAACAAATTACTCCTTGCAGAGAAAATAGGCCAATTTTATTCACACTCAAATGTCAAGTACAGGACAGGAGAGATCAAAATCACTACCTTTTACCCTGCTTTGCGAGCATAGGGTAAGAAGTGTGACCTGAAATGTAGATGTAGTTAGAAGAGAAGAAACAGTGGTGCCAACTGATAATATTTGTTAATAATGTACCAAGTACTAAAACAAACTCATTATATGTATTATCTTACTTAAGATATTAGGTAAGAGATGACTTAATTAGAGTATTTTTAAAGATTTTATGGGATAGTTTAAAGAATATTATAAAGGTTTTCTGTTATAATTCTGAGACATCAATGCTCTACTTTTCTTGATAGTGGCTATGGAGGCTGGAATTTCTTTAACCATCATACACCTATAAAATAAGCTATCTTGAGAACAATGGTGATACACTAATCAGGGCAGAACCATGAGAGTCACAAAGATATATTACTACAACCGTGATTAAGGTATAAATGAAGTTCAACAGCCCTTTTATTTCTAATTTTTAAGTCAATATTATTTGCTTTTTCATTATACCTAACTATAAAATATAAATAAATATCATAATGCTTGGTATGTATTTATATAAAGAGCTAAGGCTCTTTAAGCCTTAGCCTAAATATTACCTTATTTTAAGGAATGCTATCTATCCGTTATATATACCTGCCATACCAAAATCCACCCATAATTTTCTACATAACAATATATTGAGCCCTTCAAAGAGTGGCACAATTTATATCTGAGAGAAAGCAATCTAAGAAATAAGTGGTTGGAAAATTTTCTTCTTTCACTGAACTCAAATCTATTTAGGGAGGGTGATGGTTAATTATATGTGTTAATTTGACAGGGCTTCCGGGTGCCCAGAAATTTGGTCAAACATTTTTGTGGGTGTATCTGTGAAGGTTCTGTATCAGATTAACATTTGAAGCCATAGATTGAGTAAGGCAGATTGCCCTGCCCAATGCGAGTTAGCTTTATCCGATTAATTGAAGACCTGGATAGAATAAAAAGGCTGAATAAGAGGGAATTCCTTAAACTGGGACATCAGTCTTTCCTGCCTTCAGACTTAAACTGAAACATCTGCTGTTTTTGGGTCCTAAGCTTGCTGGCTTTCAGACTAGCGCTTACATTATTGCCTTTCCTGGTTCTCGAGCCTTGGGACCCTGGCTAGAACTATACCATCAGCACTTCTGGGTCTCCAGTTTGCCAACTACAAATCTTGGGACTTCTCAGCCTCCATAATCATTTAGCCAATTTCTTATGATAAATCTCTTTGTCTATAAATAAGAGAACGTGGAGAAGGTATTGCCCTTGAAAGAAAGGAAGCACACTGGGTGAGATCTGCACTCTTCCCCCAGGGTCCTGTTGGTTTTGTGGTTCATGAAGGGATAGAACTCAAGCAGAAAGCAGCAATTTTATTGGGTTGGGAAATCATATGTATGAGTTCAGAGCTCTCAGAACAGTAGAAAATTGAGAGTGGAACACCTTAGAAAGATGAAACTACAGAAAGAACAGCCACAAATATGCATACAAATTCCGCTCAGATCTTGAGCTGACCCTAAACATGAAAAACTTGAGACTTTAGATGCAGTAGCAGACAGCAACAGATGGGAAACTTAAAGAACTGAGTAGAGATTTCAGTAGCTGTCCATTACCAATGACAGAATGTTTAAAGTTCAGTCTTGCCAAGTTAAAAGGGTTTAGTAAACACCTTGTGCTTTCCATTGACATCAAAAGTCTATACCCAAGGAAAAAATGAAAACCAAAGTAGACTCATGCTAATAAGTTTCAAACCAGCCCTCTAGTGGTTAATCTGCATGCTAGATCAAAACTTATAACCCTTTATAAAAATTTAGAAAATTGAAAACATAATGATAATGGGTGAAGGTATGAGGTAGTTCAGAAAGATATGGAAATTCAACAAAAGAACCAAATGGAAACTGTGAACTTGAAGAAGAAGAAACAAAAGAAACATGAGAAATCAGAAATGTATTAGATAAGTTTAACAGCAAACTGCATAATAGAAGAAAGAATGGGTGGGGTTGAATTATCAGGGGAAAAAAAGATTAAAACAAATGACCAAAATCTTAATGACTTATGGGATAAAATTGAGCCATATAATATAAAATGTAATTGGAATTCTAGAAAGAGAAGAGAGATAAAATGGGGCAGAAAAGGTAATTTTTTCTATTCACAGATCCAGGAAGGTTAGAGTACCCTAGGCAGAACAAATATAAAAACAAAACAGTCAAACAAATAAAACTAGGCACATCATAGTCAAACTTATGTATGCCAAAGAAAAGGAAAAAAAAAATTGGCTGAAGAGAGTTGGGAACCCATTACTCACAAGGGAACAATAAGAATGACTTTGCATCAGAAACAGTAGATACAGCCAGAAGATAAGGAAACACTGTATTTAAAGTGCTATAAGAAAAAAACGTTAACCTGAGATAATATAAAAGGGACATCATCCTTAAAAGATGAAAGTCAAATAAATACATTTGCAGAAAAATAAAAACCTAGAGGATGTTGTCCATGGACTTACACTGTAAAAAATGCTAGAGATTCCTCAAATTGAAGGGAAATGCTATCAGGTAGAAATATAAATCTTTAAGAAGTAATTTAATGGTAAACATGTGAATAAAAATAAAAGACTCTTAAAAGATATATTTTTCTTTCTTTGGAAGTGAATTTATAATTTAAACAAAAATATTGACACTTTTTATGGGGCTTAGATTAGATTTAAAGTAAAATTTATTATAACAATAACATAATAAACAGGAGGGCATGTTACTATAACTGTAATGCTCCACGGCTCTTACTTTTATAGGAGGTATATAATGTTAACTCATAAGAAAATGTTAAGTGTGTGTTTTGTAATACCTAGAGTAATTCACTAACAAAATGGTGAAAAGAAAAGCTAAAAACCAAGTGGGACAATAGAAGAAATACTAAAAAATGCCTAGTTAATCCACTGAAAGCAGAAAATGAAGGACAAAGATCAAATGACACAAATAGAAATATATATATGGATATAAAAGATAATTGATATAACTCAATAATTATATTTAAATGTTTTAAATGAAATACTAGTTAAGTTTATATAGAGATCCCAATGTATCAATGTAAAAAAGAAAAAGAAAGCAATTCAGTATGCCCAGATAAGGATGACTAACTAAATACCAACATTTAACTTCCATTCATCCTTTACCCTATATAAGCCTACTAAAGCAAGAGCAAATATATTTTTTTCTGTATTGCTCAAAATGTGTTTCAGGTGTGAATCCCCCAATCAAAAAGAATATGAAGGGTGACAATAGAATTAAAATGTATATTCCATAAAGTGGGAAAAAAGAAAATAGAGGGGAGGAAATCATCAATAAAATAAGTCAAGAAAATTTCACAGAAGTAAAGGATAAGCGCTTCCAGATTTAAAGAGCCTACCAAACAACCAAAAGATATAGTTGTATTATATTGCATCATTATAAAATTTCTAAGTGCTGAAGACAAGGAGCTTTGAGAGAGAGGTAAAACAAAAATAAAACTATGCCTTATACAAAAATATTGACTTTTGAAGAATAATATTTTTAACTTAAAAGAGAGTGGAACAAGGCTGCACAGTTTGGAGAAAAAAAAATTACAATCCAGAAGTGGATAGCAATGTCTTACAATTTTACTTCAATATACTATTTTCCAAGAAGCTACTGAAAAACAGAACCCACGAATTTAAACAACATCAAAATATGAGAAAAAGGGAGATAAGTAATCCAGGAAATAGAGAATTCATTACAGTGAAAGTTACAGTGATCTCCTACATGATGGCAATGGAAAATCCCATTCAGTTGCTATGTAGCAGGTCAGAAATCTCTAGGAGAGATATTTTATTTTTAAAGAAAATGTACAACAAATCCTATTAAAATTCCATTAAATTCTATTAAAATCCTATTAAAATTATATTAAAACTTCATAAGATTTAATCTGTTAAGAGGAAATGTGCACAATTTAGGGAAAGTTTGGGTTTGAAATACTGACAGTAAATATAATACTAAGGCAACAAGAACAATAAAATCAAATGATGCACCAACAGAAGCAAATGATGGGAGAAGAATACATGCCATCTCTGCTTGAATAGGTACAAGTCACTCTTAACAGAGCTGCTGGTAAGTGAAGGAGAAAATCATGGAGACAGAAGCAGTAGTAGAAGCTTAGATTCCTCACTGTTCAGTTGTGTTCTTTGATAGCACATAGGTATCTAATGGAGCCAGAAATCAAACTGGGAGAAGGACTTCAAGTTGCATGATTAAGGAAACCCCAATGCTTTCTGTTATCAGTGGTTGAGATCCAGCAGTAAGATGATGTGGAAACCAGCTGTATTCTATATGCACGTTGTTTATGGATAGGATCGCCTACTCCCCTAAAGTGTTGTAGAAAGCTTCTGAGATGACCACTAATGATTTATACTTTCTGGTGTTCAGACCTATATTCACTCCCCTTCCCTTTGAGTGTCGGCTTGACTTATTGACTCACGTGTAAAGAATAGAATACTATAGAATATCACCTCCTAGATGAAATTATAAGAAGACCATGGTTTCAATCTTTGGTTCTCTCTCTCTCTCTCTCTCTCTCTCTCTCTCTCTCTCTGTCAGTCCTCACTCTAGAGGAAGCCAGCTGCCATGTTATGAGACAGCCTTGTGGAGAAGTCCAAATGAGTGACCTAGGAAACAGAGCTTCTGAATCTTGCCAAAGGCCAATGAGTGAACTTAGAAGTAAATCCTCCCTTACTGAAGTCTTGAAATTACCATCCTGGTGCCTCTTCTTGAGTACGTCCTCACAAGACACTGAATTGTAACCATACAGCTTAGTCACTCCCCAATATCTGACTTAAACTAACTGTGAGATAATAGTTAGTTGTTTGGTTATTTATTTATTTATATATGTTTATTTATTTTTAAGAGGGAGAGAGACAGAACATAAGTGGGGGAGAGGCAGAGAGAGAGGGAGACACAGAATCTGAAGCAGGCTTCAGGCTCCAAGCTGATAGCACAGAGCTTGATGCAAGGTTCGAACCCATGAACCATGAGATCATGACCTGAACTGAAGTTGGCCGCTTAACCAACAGAGCTACTCAGGTGCCCTTATTTGTTGTTTTAAATTGCTAAGCTCTGAAGTAATTTTTTATGCTACAATAGATAGTTAATATAACTAATGTGACCAGAGACCTAGGGTCTAAGCTTTATAGCTATCGTTCATATGACATGGCAAATGAGTGACCTGATTTGTTCTGTCAGTTCTCTGCCAAAAATGATTGCCTTAAGCATTCAGTTATGGCCCGTTTTAGAATTTTTTAGGAGGTCAACTTGCAAAGAATTTTTGGACAAACTAATTTTTGATTCTCTGTTTATATCTTCTCTCTGATCACAAAAGGGTGACTTTATAGATCATAAACTAATATATCAGCAACTTATACAATTTCAACCCTTAATAGTTTCAGTGTTAGTCACATATACAGCTATAGTAGACTCTAGCAGATAGATACAACAGTAAATAGAAGAAAAACAATAACACCTGAAGCCTTCCACTATATCAAAAGTGGGAACCTAGGCCTGACCAAGAGAAAAGGTCCCAGGATTCTTATTGGGATACCTTAGATAACCATCCTGCCCACTACTATATGTAGAACATTATTGTTCTACTTTTCTGCTTGGTAATAATCCATATCAAATATCATGATGGTCAGAGTGTAGTATCTTCTTGAGTAGCCAACACTCAAAGTCATTCTATTATATAAAACAACCCTGGCTAAAGAGTTTAAGCTTAGCAACAGTGTCTCCAAGTACCAGGCCACCCAGTTTGGCATTTTACATAGCATGACTGACATATGACTGACACATTCCAGTTGTAGTAGTACCTGAAAAAAAAATTCTGAGATTGTAGTGTATTAGAACTTAAAATATCACCACTTCTCTTCAGGAAGATAGCTTATTTGAGACCAGAAAACAAGTTTTGGAAAATTCAGAGTGGCAAGATAACCAGTTCTGGACAGCATCTCAGAGTCTCTTTAAGCAGATGGGGTAACACTACTCAACTACATGAGAAGAACAACCTGGGAGGGGCATGTTATTCCACCCAGAGAATTACACTTATGGTCATGAAGTTCTAGCCACTGGCTGCTCTCATGGATCTTATATTCTAGTGGATGTCATAGACAATAGGGAGTTAATAAATAGACCAGACCATTTCAAGGAATTGTGAATGATATGAAGAAAAGCATGAATTATGAATAGAGTGGCTGAAGAGGATGTGGGGGGGATATTAAACCCTGATAAACAGGGTTGCTGAAGCAAGCTCCTCTAAAGGATGACATTTGAGCTCAGAGTTGAATTATAAAGAGCTAGCCATAAAAAGATTTAGAAGAAGAATATTCTAGACATCCAGAAAGGCAAGTCCACAGTAAGGAATAAATTTGGTATGTACCTGATTAAGGATGGTACTGTGCCTGGAAAGTAAGCAGCAGAGCACTAGAAGGAGAAATAAAAGAGTTCCAAGAAGCATAGGGCCATGTAGGTCTGTGTATGTTTTGGTAAGCATTTTGAAGTTTATTTGGAGAATGAGCTGAAACCACTGGGAGGGTTTAAGCAGAAAAGTAATAAGATCTGATAGAAGTTTGTCAAAAGGTATCTTTCTACATTGGCTGATAAAGTACAGTTTGGAGCAGAAGTCCAATGAACAGATCATTGGAGAAGTTCGGGCAGCAGAAGATGTTGGTTTGGAATGGATGGGAGAAGTGGAGTGATAATATGTAGACATGGTCAGGAAATATTTTGGAGGCAAAGGCTTTAGAACTTGCTGATGTATTAGAAATGAAGGGAGAGGAAAAGAGAAAAATCGAAGATGACTTCCTAACATTTGCTTTGAGGCAGAACACATTGGTAATAGAGAAGGTGAAATAAACTCCACTGTTTTAATTTATATAATATTGAGATACCTGTTAGTCATCATGATAAACATATTGAGGTGGAGGTGGAATGAAGAGAGACATTTGGATTAACAAGTCAGAATTAATGACAAAAATTCAGAATTATCAGCACATGGATGGTTGGTGTTTAAAATTATAGAGCTAGATAAGGTCAATAAAGAGAAGATCTTTAGTTATCATTATCAGGATCATTGGATTTTTCAGTTAAAGTAGAACAATTTTTGGGATTTTCACATTGAGTCACTGAGGTATCAAACATAAAGTGACTTCCTCAGTCAATTAATGATATATTTAGGTCACAGTGTCTTTGAGAACCTTAACTATCCAAATTCTTCATGTATGTAGACTCAATCAGTGATACCCAGTTAGTATAGTTACTCTATGCAAGTGACTAGTGTTCTCTCTAAGGCTATAATTTTCCAAAGAGAGGAAAAGGAATTGCTGTGTTAAATCTGTATTTGGATCCATATGATGGTGCAGCCAGTTACATGGAGGAGTTACTAAATGGCATTTTAACAGAACGGCTTAGTCCTGTTGATTCATTTTAGAAAATAGATTACCTTAAAATATGTGGCATTTTGAAGAATCTCTGTAATGACTACTTTAAATATTTCCTAAATAAGTATTTACATGACTCTTTTCCCTGGAAGCTGTTAGTGCCTGTTAATTAGTACCTGTCTAAGTGTTTCAGCATAAGCAGCTGTACACCCAATGCTAAGTGCAATACAAAATATGATACATTTCATTTCAGAGGAGTCTTGAGTTCTTCTCACATATTTTCAAAGATTGAAGATTGTTCTGATTTTTTACCATTACATCAAAAAAGGTATATTTCTTTTTTGCAGAGAAACCACCAAGCATTTTGAATGAGAAAAAAATATGTTGATGAGGATGAGGATGAGGATGATGATACTGATGATGATAATGATACTGTTACTGACTATAGTGTGGTGGCAGTCCCAGTGTAGATGTTGGTGATCATAACTAATCTACATTGACATACTACTATATTGCAAGCAGTGGGCTAGGAGCTTGAACTATAGTATGAAATCTGCAAAATGCATATTATTTACTCATTTTGCCAATGAAGAAAATGAAGATAAGCACATTAAATTGCTTGCCCAAATTCACTTGGCTAGTAAGACCAGGATCTGAATCTTGGTCTATGTAACTCCAAAACAATTATTCTTTCCACTTTATCATCTTGTGCAGCATCTTGTCTCGGAGTTCTCTGCCTTTATGCCAGTGACACATCTATGTTTAAAAGCAAATGAAGATAATTCCTATGTCCAACGTGTTTGTTAATGTGTGTTTAAATTCCTAAGGATATAGTACTAATTGCTATAAAATCCAAAAGAAATCTGGCTTCACAAGTTGTAGGAGATTCCTTATCTATAACCCCTGAGGTCTTACCATTTTAAGGCTCTCTTGGACACCCAATTGCCTGAAGGTAGCAACACATCAGGTAAGTATTTTTAAAATGTAATCTCTTCCTTCTCCCCAACCAATGATAGATTCAGTATACAAATACCCCAGCTCCTAGGCTCCTGGACTGAGCTAACTGTGGAGGAATCTGTGCTAGAGAGACTCCAGAGTTCTGGTTTGTCCCAGTGGTACTGATTTGAAAATTTACCCTTTACTTTGTGCTTTCCCTTTCCTGACTCATTTCTCCACTCTCCTAACAATGTTTTCTGAGATCACTTGCCAAATATCTTACTTCTCAAATCCTAGCCTCAGGGTCTACTTCTGAGGAAACTCAAATTAATCATGGATTTTTTATTTATAACGAGAATTCTTATTTCTCATATATGTCTATGCTTTTATTCTGGCTTCCAAATTTTGGATCACCTATTGAGAATATACAACAAAGAGAATATTTAAGCAGATTTCAGGCAATGTTGTATCCACCATGGTAATCTCTCTTCACCTTTAATAAAATAGTTTCTACCATGCTCACTGCAGTTAGCTCTCAATCCCTGTCTGTTAGGTATGGGACAGCTTTACTTTCCAACTTTAGTTGGAAAATAACCTTTAGGTTATTTGCTTTTTGGCTACTAACAGTGCAATGCCTGGAACTCTCAATATTTATCTAGTGCAGTCTTTATGTGCAGTAAACAAGAGTCTAGGGCACAATGGAATCTCACATTTCATCATGGTTGCTATAGCACTCCTGACCTCAGTCCAGAATTTTGAGAGCACAGGGCTGCTCCCAAACAAGTGTGGTTGGGTTATTTCGTTTACTTGACACTTTTGACAGAAGAGAGAGTATGTGTTTCATTCATAAGGACTAATTTCTGTAGAGGTTTGATATATGCCATGTAGCACATAGACATAATTCTGAATGCTTTGGGGTTACCTTCACCCATGTTTCTTTATTCTATACAATTTTAAAAGTCATTTTATCATTTGGTTTTTAGATTAGCTAATGGGATGTTCATTACCTTATTTAGAGTAGTGGACAATCGTTTGTTTACACTAAGCTCATTTTATGCTGCTGTATAATTGAAGAGCTTTCTTTTCTGAAAGTAAGTTTCCCTGAAGGCATTATTGGAGAAAATGCATCTGCAGTATTTGCTTTTTGTAACTCCGTTTTTAATTTACTAACACAGGAAAATTTTATTCTCTCAACACATCTTGAGTTTGGTTCCTTCCTTTGTTTCTGAATCAAATAGATATCATAATAGAATGTTTAATGTCTCGTATGAATTTCTTATGTGCCTTACTCTCTGAGAATTCATATGCATGATTTGACTACAGGAAGAAGTAAACGTTTCTTTGGACCTGTAAGAAGTAAGTCATCGAAACTTTGAACAAAGAAACCTTCATATCATCTGAATATGTTCAAGTAGAAAAGGTAAGCCAGACCATGCACTGACTTAAAAAAAGTGATGGTCATTTATTTCATCTGTGGGTTGGGAATTACTTTCCAAGCAATGTTTCAAACACCTAAAATATAGCTGCCATCATATTAACCCCTGACAGACAGCACTCTGCTAACAGCATGAATTGTATACGTCTTTCTCTTCAGTGGCTCTCAAAAGGAAATGTAAATGTAGTGTCAACAAGAACCTCTCCTATGGAAAAGAGAGGCTACTCTATGAGAGACAATCAAGGCTATTGCTAGGATGGTCCTGTCAAGGTATGGCTTAAGACCAAGAGGCTTAGGAATCCCGCGGGAAAACTTTATTCTCTTTGAAGAAAACTACCTTGTGTACCTTTTGACATACCCTTGGGGGTAGTAGTGTAGAATATAGCATTGAATATAACTCCTGGCTTTATCATTTACCAGCTGTACAGCCACTTAAACACTTGAGGAACCATTAAAACACTTGATCCTTGGTTTTCTCAAATGTGCAGTGGAGGATAATAAAAACTTCTTTAACCTACCTTCACAGAGATTTTATGAAGAGTAAATGAAATGTATGGGAAAACACTTTGTATATTGTAAAATTGCACACAGTAGTTATAATAGCTTACCTTTATTGACTCTGCAGTGTGTGCTAACATTCTTCCCCGTGTTTCACCTATAGTATCTCATTAAATCTTCATGGCAACCTTAGAAGAAGGTATCAGTGTTATTTTCATTTTCCATTTAAGTAACTTGAATAAGATTCCAAGGTGAGTCGAATATAGCAGAGAGAGGATTTGAATCCAGGCAACTGAATATGAAAGTCTCTACTGTACTTTAACGCAACACTACTCAATGAGTGGCCCATCAACTAGGGCATGTCCATAACAAAATAAGTGCAGAAACTGAGCATAAGTGTTTGAAAACTTTTATAACTATTTGATATTGTCTCAACATCCAGATACATGATTATTTTATAGTAATTTGTGTTTTATTTTACAAACTATTGGTTCGCACTGGATCAGAAAGAAAAACTAGCCTTTCATCACAGATAGATCAAGAAACACTGGTCTAAGTCACTGCACAATATGGTTATAATTGATTATTTTATTGGAATATTCTAGGCAATTTGTAAGTTAGCCTCATAATGGGAATTAGAAGATAAGCTTTATAAATTATCATACCTAATTTAAGCAAAGGAATGTGCTTATGCATACTATGAAAATAAACAATAATTCATGAAATGAAAGCCAGCTCCTTGATATCAACCCTCCTAGTCTCAGCAAGGTTCTCCTCTTTCTCCCTCTGTCTTCCATTCTGGACATTAGATAGAATGTTACCAGATAAGTAGTTCTTCTTCAAAATAAATATTCTACTATACGTGGGCCATGTGGAGAGTTATGTGGGAGATTGACCTCTAGGAGAAAATGATTTGTATTGGTCAAATATCCCCCAAATCAGAAAAAGAGGGGGAAGTGAATACATGTGGCTGGAAATCCTGTATTTGATCAATTATAGAACAAATGAAAAGTACCTTTATGAATGCTTAGAGATTTTATGGCAATGCTTGAAATTATATTGAATTCACGTTTTCTCCACGAGATTGTTTCAGGTTTGGCTCTTTCATTATAATCTTTATATCAATTAAATTCATTTCACTACTTCAGATATTTGCCATTTTATTTTTTCTTTCATTTTTGTCTCAAACTTTTCTCACTGAAATCACTCTCAAAAAAATAACTTCTGATAAAGCAAGAAAGATTTATATCCAATTAAATGTCTTATAAATGTTACATATAAAACCCATTGTTCGTTCAAGTCTTGTGAGGCACTTATGTGAAAACCATGCCTATGTTTAGAACCTGAACTCAAACACATGTTTGATGAACAGTCTAAAATCTGATTTTGTAAGAACAACAAAGGGATGTATAAGCTTCTGGATTAAAAATAAATATTAAAACTTGTGGAGTGACTTACATTTGGACATTTTGATCAATAATAAATGTTTCCATGCAGGATATAGAAACTTAATGGAGACTGATTCTTTGAGTATCAAGATTTATTTTTCTTTCTTTCTATCAAGATATATAGTTTTGCTCAGCACAACAGTCAAGACAACAGTTTACAGTCTCAGAGATGATAAATTCTACTCCCAAGTGCTCCATTACCTCAATATATGACCTTGAGAGTTTTTCTAAAATCCTTGGTGCCTCAGTTTCCTTTCTTATCAAATACAGATGTCTGAAATAACTAACACACTTCACATTTCCTTTAAGGAAAGACAGAGAAGGGAAAGAGAAGTGTAAAATATCTGGGATCAATGGAAATTGATATCTAAGTGCCATGTATTAATCAAATTCTGAGATGTATTAAATTTAAATGGGAGTAACTAACTAATATAGAACTATTGTAAATTGTTTAACACAAAGTTTGGTTCATAGTAAGCTTTCATAAACCTTAGCATTTGCTGTTGTTTTTATTAGCACCATTATTATTATTGTAAAAATTGGGAATCAGAGGTGCAGAGTCCCTATGGCTATTGTGGGGAAAGCAACTTAGGAATTAGACATTACACAATTGTACAAGGAGCTAGAAGAGTTAAAGTTTGGAAGAGGAAATGGAGGATAGGAAAGGAGGTCATCAATTAGTCTAAGAACCAACCACATCAATCCATCAGAGTTAGAATAATCAGAAGCAGCAAATAAAAAGTACAGGATTCTCAGTTAAATTGAATTTCAGATGACCAACAAATATTTTATTTATATACTTATTTATTGTTTGTTTGTTTATTTTGAAAGAGTGAGAGTGCAAGCAGGGGAGAGGCAGAAAGACAGAGAGAGAAACCCAACCAGACTCTGTGCTGTTAACACAGAGCCAAATGTGGAGCTCAGTATCACAAACCTTAAGATCATGGCCTGAGCCAAAATTGAGAGTCGGCTTAAACAACTGAGCCACCTAGGCATCCCCAACAAATATTTTTTTAAGAATAAATATGTACTTACAGTGGAGGATAAAGTGTCAATATTAATTGTCTAACCCATTACAGCGTATCGTCTGAGATATTAGATTGTTACTAATATTTCACGGCTATAATCAACTTTTGAAGTATGGGGACATATTTAGACAAAAAAGTATTTACTGTTTATCTGAACTGTGTTTTATTTGGCAACCCTAGACTATGAAGGGCAAGTTCTTTGTGAGGTCCAAGAGAAGATATCTTCTCTGTGTAGGTCTTAACCACTATAGGTCTACAGAGCTGCCCTTGGTCAACAGAGTCATCAGTTGAGAAGGAGAGCTAGACAGGGAGTGGAGGAAAGTAAGAAAAAACAGGAACCTATTTCTCCATTTGTCCATCATGACATCTGACTAATGCAGCCTTTAAAGGGCAATGGCTGGTGCTTCTTTCCACTCTCCAAATCTCATGCAAATATCTCTTTTGGCCAATTGTAAGCCAGAGCTAGAAGAGAAGGGAGTTTGGAGAACTGTACATCCTGGCTTAACCATATTGGCAAAGTAAAAATCACTTCCATGATGATGGTGATGATGATGATGATGATATGGGTGTTTTCTCAAGGGAAGCTACATCTTCGTAGCAGTTCTGGGAGACATGAAAAAGTTTTACTTTATCCAGCATTTGGTAAACTAAATTAGTATGTGACAGAGTTCAAGTTATGTGATGTAATAAAATCACATTATGTCAAAAGCCATAGGATTTCCAGACATAGTCTGGGAGTCTACCTTGAATATTTTCATAGGCCTCTGAATGTTGCACTATCTATGTTTTCAATTCAGACTTTGACTTGGCAGTGTGGAGATTCTACTCTGAAAGCAACCTTGATCCACGCAATGAAGTATTACATATTTGAAGATAAATTAACAAAATTAACTTTCCAGCCCACTGTGGCAATCCTTTCATATGGACTACTTAGATTATTACCAATATTTCAGTGCTATAATTTATATAAGTAAATATTCATACAAAATAAATGTATAGAAATGCAAATATTCCTTTAGTTTTCTTAGTGTAGAAATGCTAGGGTAAAGGTAACAATGCTTGCAAGACAAATGAACAATTTTTAAGGCAAAATATCTATTACAAAATTGTTCTCCAGAAAGGTTTTACCAATTACACACCCACCAGTTCAACAACGTAGGATTATAAAATTTCTGACACCCACACCCACACTGGGAGTTTTCATTTAAAAATAGTTTTAACATTTGAAAGGAAAAACATGTTTATTTTTTATTTATATAAAACTATGAGACATGTACGTATACCCACCCGTGAGAAATTGGTCATGTTATATACTATTTTTCTATTGTAGCATTTATTTTTCTTGTTAATTCACAATTATGTTCTCCCTGTTTTATGCCTTTTCATTTGTTTGTAGCATTTGGTAGCATACGATTTTCTTAAATAAGTGGTCATAATCAAATCTGCTAGATTTATTTTTGTTTTCAGCTTGTAAAACCACGTGTAGGAAAGTCTTCCCCCACACCCCCAGTGAAAGTATTTTAGAGGACATTTGTATGTTTTCTACTTTTTAAGAATTTGCATTTTATGGTCATCTGAATGGCTCAGTTGGTTAAGCATCCAGCTCTTGATTTCAGCTCAGCTCATGATCTCAGGTCCATGAGTTCAAGCCCCACATTGGGATTCTCCATCTCCCTCTCTCTCTCTGCCTCTCTCTCTCTCTCTCCTCTCTCTTAAAAATAAATAAACACTAAAAAAAATTCACACTTTATGTACAAGTCTTTAATTCATTTGACATATACTATGAATAAATACTAATATTACTTTAACTTTTCTCAAGTAATATTCTAATTATGCCAATTTTTTAACTAAAACTTTCTTATCTTGTTTTAAAATGACACTTTTATCATAAGATGTGTTGTACATAATCATAGTTCTAGCACAGGGGTTGGTAGTATGAGCCCAGTACTCAGACTATGAGGTAATTGAAGTCACTTACAAGTTTTGTGACCTTATGTAATTTATGTCACCTTCCAATGATTAAGTTTCCTAATTTGTAAAATTGGGATAATGTTAGGATAAAATTGTCATGAGGATTAGAAAGATGAATTCATGTGTGTAAATCTCATACAAGAGTGCCTGGTATATAGTAAACACCCAATAAATCTTGGTTTTCACTGTTGTATAATGGGATATCAAATGAAACACTTACACACTCAGGTCCAGATGAGCATTTTTGGTTGTTAAAGACTAGACCTAAAGGTCACTTTGAAGATAGTCCCACATCTACCCCTTGTCTCAATGTGATATGACCCTCCACTATGATGTGATATTGTCACTTAGAAAACTTGTTACATCTCCCATGGATAAAGAAATACAGTAGACGAGTTTTAAGTATTTGGAAATGGTTTGTAGATGGAATATGAAATAGAGTGTGAGAGAAGAGCTAGGTCAGAATGAGAAAGAGAGTTTGATACATAGCTCTAAGTCCTGTATTTAAGAGACGAAAGAAAGAAAAGTAGAACTGTTGAACATAGGAAGCAAAAGTCCTTTGGGTTGGGCACTGTTCTGCAAAGAATTGTGCCCACTTCCTGCATTCATATGTTGAAATCCTAACTCTCAATATGGCAGTAGAAATGGAGACTTTAAATAAGTAATTCAGGTTAAATGAGGTCATAAGCATAGGGACATAGTACAATATGATTTGTGTTCTTACATGAAGAAGAGAATCCATTGATGAATAATATCAATATGGGAACAAATAGTATTTTTGATACTGGAATATAAATGATACTGGAATAAATGAATATCCCAAAAGAAAAAAGTGACTCTTGACCCTTATCTCAGACCATTCACAGAAATTAACTCAGAATGGATCATAGATCTAAAACTTAGGGCAACAAATCATTAAAGGGTTATAGTTAGAATTTCAGTGATTTTTCAGTTGCTTATTGTATTTTGCTTATTTTCCCTGTCTCTGTATTTTTCTTTTGAGCGCCTCCCTAATATGTACCTATTTGATCAATATTTTTAAGTTAATTGGATTTTTTAATATTCTTAAATCTCAGACATAAATCAATTCTGTAAATTTTCCTCTTTTATATTAATAAAGTTCTGCTTTTATCAACTCATTTTTTCTAGGTAAAATTATCATAGTTATAGAAAATAATGCCTATATGCCTTTAGAATTGGATATAAACCTGTTAGAGAAATATTAGAATATAATAAAGTAATGGAATGGAAAAAATACATTAAAAGCACTAGATTGCCTATGTTCAAACAATAGTCAGAAAACAATATTAGAAAACGTATATTGTTTCAAAAAACAAGGAAACATGGCAAGATATTATATATAAATTTTATAAATTATTGCATTAGACCTAATTTAAACATCTTTTAAAAATCTTTGAAGACTCATTAAAGAGGATTTAAATAACTGGAAAGATGTATGCTTTTGGATAGGAAGATATAATCCCATGGTTATGTCACTTCTTACCAAACTAACCTATATATTCAACACAAACCTACTTAACAAACAAGAGGATTTTGTTGTTGTTTGCATGCTTCTTTCTTTGTAGTTTTTAATTTGGGATTTGATTTTACATGCTGTATGAAATTAAACAAAATAAGTTCATCATGTAAAATAAAAATACAATGATATTTTAGGACATCTTTCAACAATGGAGAAAAATAGAAAATTCTAATAATAGAGATGGGTAGATGTACAACTTTAAAATATATTGCAGGGGTGCCTGAGTGGCTCAGTCAGCTGAGTGTCTGACTCTTGATGCTAGCACAGGTCATGATCCCAGGGGTCATGGAATTGAGCCCTGTGTTGGGCTCCACACTTGAGCATGCAACCTGCTTAAGATTCTCTCTCTCCCTCTGCCTCTCCCCACTCATGTGCTCTCTCTCTAAAAAACAAACAAGCAAATATTTAAAATATGAGCACTAGAGATGAATGTCTGTTTATAATGAGAGATAAGTTAGGCCAAACAATGAAACAGTAGAACAAAAATAAATAGATTCAAACATGATTTGTTTTACAGTAAGGTAATGATGCCATTTCAAATTAGTGGGGAAGACAAGGATAATTCTATAAATTATGTTAGATAAAAGTAAAGCTCATCCTCACTTCATTCCTCAAAACAAAATAAATTTTGATGGAGCAATGATTTAAACTAAGCATAAAAGTCCTCGAAAGAAAACACTGTGAATTTATTCATAATATTGAAATGAGAAAGGCCTTTTTAAATTGAACATAAAATCTAGAAGCCTTAAAGAAAGAAAATAGATAGCATTGACTTCATAAAAATAAAAGATATATTTAAAAATTAATAATAAATGAAGTCAAAAGGCCAACAGCAGACTGGAAAACAATTTTTCAACACATGTAACAGACACAAAGTAAATTTTTCAAACGCTGAAAATGCACATATACAATCTTGAAGACGAATCAAGAGCTACACACCAGCAGTGTATAGGAAAGCAGTTACAAGTATGCAATAAATATATGATGCAATATTGAACCTCACTCATAATGATATAAACTAATTAATTCCTCAAAAGTTATTGAGCGCGTCTTCTATATGTTGGGAAAACAGCCATTAACAAAATAAACACAAACCTCAGCCCTAATAGAGATTATATTTCAATGAGCAAACTATAGACAATAAAAATAAGTAGACAAATAAATGAGTAGTACGTAGTTTATTTGATGAGGATTGAGTGCTGTAGAGAAAATAAAGCGGAGAAAAGAGAATGTGAGATCTAAGAGAAAAGAGGACTGTAATTTTAAACATGGCAGCCAGAGATGGCCTCTAATAAAGATAACAATGCAGTACCAAATTTCATAGTTTCATATCCAACAGAAATACGTGAGGCAAAAAACTATGTATGAGAATGTTTAAAGAATCATTATTTGTAACAGCAAACAACTTGAAACAACTATAATAAGTATATCAACGCTAGAATAAGTAAATATTTTAGTATATTCACACAGTAGAATTATATTCAGAAATGAACCTGAATGTACCGCAATTATAACAAAGCAACATGTGGAAATCTCAATATAATGATAAGACAAAAAAAGTCATATAAGAGAACCTCCATTATGTGGTTCCATTTATGTCAAGTCTGAAGCTAAGCAAAACTAAAATAGTTTTAGAAGTTAGGATAGTGGTTACCTTTGGGAAGAAGAATGCATGGGAATGTCTAAGGTACAAGGAATGTTCCCTTCTTAGTCTGAGTAGTGACTGTATTCTCATGGGGTAATTCATTGAGCTGTTCAATGACAATTTATGCACTTTTCTTTCTGTATGTTATATTTCAGTTTCGGGAAATTTAAAAAATCCCTTCCTGGATACCCAGGTTTCTTTCCTTATTCTTGAGGTTTTAAAACAGAACCAGGATATATCTAAATACTTTAATCATTCCATTAACCTTTCCTACTGCTCAGTGACCATTTTGATCTGTACACATAGACCTTTCTCAGACCAAAGCTTCTTCAGTGTTTTTCCTTTCTTCTTTATCAAGAAATATTGCATGTTTCATTGGGTCTCCTGTCTCTGGTCTTCAATAGCTACTGTATTCATTCTTATTGTCTTTATGTTTTTTGAATATTTCTGCTACACTTTGGGAGTAATTATCAATTTGTCTTTCAAATTAGTTATTTAGTTTTCTAAATTTACAATTCAATTCTGAATTTCTACTGGTGACTTTCATTCTGAAATTGCTTTTTCATTTTCTAATATAATATTAAGTAATTAAGGCTGTTTACATATGTTGAGTTTTCTTTCTTTAGGTAACAGGGACTACTTTTTCCTTTAATCAGGTATGGCCAGGTCACTTGGTTTGGCCCATGAAATATGAATGAAAGACAAACGTGGATCTTACTGCTTACATGACTTTAAGAGCCACGTGATATTTGCCATACTCTTCTCTGTAAACCGTGTACCTCTGTGATCAGCAATACTCCACATAGTGTAGTGGCTTCTTTATTATCCTGGGTCCTAAAGTGAAAACAGTGTAGAACAGAGCCCATTTTCAGCCCATATAAATATGTGAAATAAATAAAAAACAAAATCATCTTGCTTTAAGCTACTGAGATTTTAGACTGTTTGCTACTGCAGCAACACCCTGCCTATCCTAACTAATATACCATATAATCGTTTCTAATCTTTTCGTAACATTCCAGTAATTTGTACAGTTTAATTCTGTTGATTGTCATCATTATTCTAAAATTGCAATATATTTCTTCATAACTAGCATTATCTATTTTCTTATTTGTGAATATTTTCATTGGCTCCACATGATGTTTTTCTAAGCTGTACATTTCTCTAAACAGAGAATATCCTTGTCCCCCTCATTATATGCCTGACTATAGTTAGAATTTCCAAACACGCTAACAAAACTGGTAGATCTAAATTCAATCAATAATTAAGATATGCAACAATCAGAGGAGAGAGTCCAAGTTGAATATAGTCCCAGCAGAGGAACATTTTCTATGCTTGTTTCCTCCTGTGTTTAGTAAAGCTATTTCACCAGTGATCAATTTTTGGTATCCAGTTTCTGTTTGCCTGGAGTAGGTTCACACTGTGTCTATGGCCAGCTCCCTACCTGTCACCCACCACATCAAAGAGAAACCCTTATTACCCCAATGATAAGCCCTTGCTTCTCTGCTGAGATCTGTGTTTTGTAAGACTCCCAGGCAAAACTTGAAGCCCTTTGGTATTGCTGTTTTTATTTTTCCATATTTATAAAGATATGTGTGAATAAATCAAATAATAAGATTAGCCTGTCATAATTTCTATACCTCCTCATCCCATACTTATTCAAACTCTTAGTCCCTCTTCCCAGGGGCAACCTGTTTTACTTTCTGTTACCTTCAAAACACTAAATAATATACTTAATATCTCTGTTTCAATTTCAACATTCCAAGCAAGTATTGATTTCCTAAAATTAAAAATAAAAAAGTTCGAGGCGCCTGGGTGGCTCAGTTAGTTAAGCATCTGACTTTGGCTCAGGGGTTCTGTGCTGACAGCACAGGGTCTGGAGCCTACTTTGGATTCTGTGTCTCCCTATCTCTCTGCCCCTCCCCTGCTTGCTTGCGCTCTATCTCTCAAAAATGAATAAACATTAAAAAAAAACTTAAAAAAATAAATTAAAAAGCTTTCCTTAGTAAACTTTTAACCTCCCTTCCCTTCTCAGTGTTTGATAGTATGTGTGTGTGTGTGTGTGTGTGTGTGTGTGTGTGTGTGTGAGACTCTTCTCTTGGCTAATAGATCTTATTTAGTGTGTTAAATATTAATGCTCCTCTATTCTCTTTCATAATTCCTCTATCCTTCCACTTCCCATCGTCTGTGTGCTATTATTTTACATTTATGCTGGAATTTTGTTAATACTTACATTCTAAGTTCTGCATTTGCAGCTAAGTCTTACACAATTTATCCATGGGTTGACTAAAGCTGAAAACTATTTAGACATTATTATATTATTATGAATAAGCACTAGGATTACATTCCTTTTCCTATGTAAACAATATTGTAACTCCTGAGCCACTTGGAAGAGAATATTAGGAGCAGCAAGATAAAGATGAATTCTCTTACATTCCAACAATTGCTTGAAATCAATAGTTTATATACAATTTAATTTTTTCCTGGAATTTTGTATTGTTTTTCCTTTTATCTTGAATAACATGCTTTATCTTGCCTCAGGTTTGTTCCATCCCCTTAATCGCAAAATTCCTTTCAAGACTTTTACCTTCAGAGACCACTCTCACAGAGCCCACCATTTTTCCACTGCTTACTGCATTCTTAAACAACTACTTTTAGTCCTGATAGACCACTGTCATCCTGAGGTGTTTTTGTTTTTGTTTTTAGTTTAGTAGAGTTTTTTCTTTATTGCTCTTTGTTTCCTTGTTCTTACATCTTTTTGTTTCTTAATCTACATGCTCATTTATTCAGACTACAAATTCAACTAACTTTACAGAATGAGATTTGGAAGGTGTGGTTGGCTGTTCATTAGATGATGTGACACCTAATGATCTCAATATCCATCCTTCTTTTCTTACTCAGGAACAGAGTCCCAATTTATTTTTTTTTAGGCTGTCAAGTGCACAAATAAAATATTCTACTTTGCAACCAGGTAATTCTAATAATTTAGAATTAGTTGCATTGAGTGCAACGTCAGTAGCTGGTAAGCGCTCCACAGACACACATGCACCTACTTCTAACTGGAATCCAGAAGTGATGGGAGGAACTCCAGCAGTCATTTGAAACATGAGGCAATCTTGAATATGGAAGCCATGCACTAAGAACAACACAATAAAAAGAGGGGAACCTAGGTCCCCGTTGACATCATGGAACTGCTATAATAGCTGTGTTATCATATATTGTACTTACAAATATGAATACTGGCTACAAATATATTTTACAAAGAAGACAGAAAAACATTCCATTTGAGCAACTGGTATTTCTGATCTCAGTTGCTAGCTACTGAATACACTTATATATTGAAAATAGTAGGGGCTGCCTGGGTGACTCAGTTGGTTGAGCGTCTGACTTTGGCTCAGGTCATGATCTCACAGTTAGCGAGATCAAGCCCCCCTCCAGGCTCAGAACCTGGAGCCTGCTTCAGATTCTGTGTCTCCCTCTCTCTGCCTGTCCCCTGCTCATGCTCTTCCTCTCTCTTTTTCTCTCAAGAATAAACATTTAAAAAATTATATATATGGGCGCCTGGGTGGCTCAGTCGGTTAAGCATCCGACTTTGGCTCAGATCATGATCTCACGGTTTGTGAGTTCAAGCCCCGCATCGGGCTCTGTGCTGACAACTCAGAGCCTGGAGCCTGCTTCAGATTCTGTGTATCCCTCTCTCTCTGTCCCTCCCTGGCTCATGCTCTCTCTCTGTCTCTCAAAAATAAACAAATGTTAAATTTTTTTAAAATTATATATAAAAAAATAAAATAGTGTAAGATTTTTAGGCTTTTAAACATCTAGAAATATCTTAATTTTGTCATACTTGATTACAACTTTTTGTGATGCCAAAGTTCAAGGTTGAAACTTATTTTTCTTCAATGCTATAAACATGTCTGTTCTCTAGCATTTAGTGTTGTTTTTAATTCTGATGAAAGTCTGATTTTTATTCCTTTGTGGACAATTCCTTTCTCTTTCTGAAAAATTTTAGGGTGCTTTAGTTTTTCTTAATATTCTAAAACTTTACAAGTATGTGTCAGAATGTGGGCTTATTTGTTCTTTAACTCTTTTATTTTTGTGAATGGAAATTTTGTTAATGGTTCACCATCCTGAACCAGATTTAGGTTTTTTAAATGTTTATTTATTTATTGTGAGAGAGCACAAGTGGAGTGGGGGGTGGGGGGGGAGAGAGAGAGAGAGAGAGAAAGAGAGAGAGAGAGAGAGAAGCAGAGAGAGAATCCCAAGCAGGCTCCACACTAAGCATGGAGCCCAACGCAGAGCTTGATCTCATGACTGTGAGATCATGACTTGAGTTGAAACCAAGAATTGGACACTTAGCCAACTGAGTCACCCAGGTGCCCCCAGATTTAGTTTTTAAACAGAAATGATTCATGGTGGTAAAATAGAATACAGATGGTATATTTCCTTTGTATTTCCCTTATCTCCAGTCCTCTCTTTTCATGAATAAACTTTTCATTGTATGTATTAAAAACCCAACAAAAAGTTATTGACTCACTTAATCAAAATATCTAAGTTAGTCAATATTTTGGCTTAATTCCAGGCTCAGATGTTGTCAGTTCTCATCTCTCCATCTCCTGAATCAGTTTTCTTTTCTGGCTTTACCCTTACGGTGGCCTCCAGTAGCTCCAGGCTTATGTTGATCCACTATTAAGTCTAGAAGAAGTGAGTTTCCTGGAATTTAGTTGTATCTGCTTGACTTACTCTATTTGTCGTTTCTCTTAAAATCTCTGGTACACTTTGTAGTACACAGGCTTTGGACATGAACCTATCTCTGAACCAATCATGGCGGCCAAGGATATACAATGCTCTGATTGTCTGCTCTAGAACAAAGAAGAGTGTGACAGAGATTGCTAGTTTCACTGAAAATCCATTCTCCCTTTCTTAGTTTATAAAGACAACCCTTGGATTTCAGTTGGCCTCATGGCCTAATTCTCCAGCCTCTGTTTCAGCTAGATATGTGCTTGTGGCAGTGTTCTGATCAATAGAAAGTAAGAAGTGGTATATACCACTTCAGAAAAGTGAACTTAATGAAACAGGATGGTAGATCAACAGAAATGACAGAGCTTAGATCTGTAACATCAAAGGGCACCATGCCAGTCCTGGCCTTTCCTCGGTCTTAATTTTCATGAAAAAATAAATTTTAACTTTGCTTTAACTGTTATCTTGGATTTTTCCTTCATTTACAGCTAAATCCAATTCTTTTTAATACAGCTACTGTCAGCACCATTCCAACCACATGAACTAAGAATGGATATAAGTGGTTGTTCCCTGAAAAAAATTAGAACTGCTAAAATCATTCTAAAAGTATAGGAAATTATCTCTGGTCAAGTAAATACAAAAGATGAATATGCAGGGCATACACACAGGATCAGGAATGAGGGATTCCTCACTTAACTAGTGGAGAAGTAGTTGGTTTCTAGTAAGATGTTCCAGCATTCAGTTGACCCCACCTGCATATACTTAGATGTTCCTTGAAAAGTCTGCTATGACGTCGTAGGCAACCTTCTCTAGTTTCTAATGTAGATGACAGCTTTTCTCTATTTCAGTACTGTCTGTCATTATAAATTGAATTTCAGCCCATACTCTCACCCTTACCTGGAAGTCTACAAAATGTTTTCCTATAAACTTTTATAAAGCAATTCAACTAATAAAACCAATTGTACTGTTTAAAATAAAACCCTTCAGGAGGCTTTCAGCTATTTTGATATATATAATATTTGAAGGAACTTCTTTCCTTTTTAGTTTCCTTAATGTATAATTAGTTCTCTTAAAAGTGTTCAAATTTTTGGGAAAAGCTTCATTTTTTTAAAATCAGCATCTCTAGAAAACTAGGGTAAAATTTTGTCACCAGTTTCACATTTATCCTTTTCAAAGGATGTGCATTTGCCTTGTTATGATAAATCCTGAAACTAAATGTGTATACAAATACACACGTGTGTGTGTGGTGTGTGTGTGTGTGTGTGTGTGTGTGTGTAGACAAACCTGTAAATAGACAAGGACTGACAGTTAAGAAAGCAGGGATTTATAACCAGCTCTCTTGTTCACCATCTGTGTGACCATGTAAGAGTTATTAGAGAACCCAAGATGCTTGACGCCTCTGTCATCTTTTGTCATAACCAGAATCAAACTCCTCCGGCCATCTGTCCTCATCCATGAGCATAACCTCCATGCTACTCTGAGCTTCTGTTCTTCATACTTCTAATCTTAGCTCTCTTCTCTCTCGGTACGCTGTTCTTTTGAGATCCCTATTCTAAAGCAGATAAATTCTCTCATATTCTCAGTTTTCATGGGCTTTCCCCTTCATCTTCTCACCTCAGTCCTGGTTTACTCCTCCCATAACTAGGCCATATTTGCCCACGACACACACATCTCCTCCCTTATTATACATTTGTTCTTTCAGCTCATGGATACATGATTGGATCCCTGGTTCTCTTCTCATTCAGTCACTCTCTTCTCTTCTTTATCCTTTTAGCTCAATACGGCCCATTACCCTGCTCGCTATACAAGTATCTAATCATTACTCAGGTATTCTTTAATTTGTCACTGAACTTCCCTGGAACACCCATCTCTCAGCACATCACTTTCTCTGATCCATCTTTCTTTTCTGTGCACCCCTCACTGTTTCCCCCGATACAGATTTCATGTCCAACCTTGCTCCACAAACCACTTAATCTCACCTCCCTGAACCTGTCTTGTTCTTTTCAACTTCCATTCTTCATGGATCTCTGCTGGAATATTAAAACACCTCCACCTTGTCCGAACGTCAGCTTAGAACTCATTTCTTCTACCATTTCTGTCACTTCTCCCTTCTTTTCACACTCTAGTTTGGGATAAAATCCCTCCCATAGCACCTTATCTCACCCTTTTCCTAACATGGGTCACGTCTGATTTCATTATTTATTATAGTCACTCCTCCCCACCCCCTGCTTAAAGGGTAAGTTCCTTGATGGCAAAAATTGCATTTATTCATGTGCGTTTTCCTCATGTTTAGTATAGTGCTCAGTAAATATACAAGGAGTGAATTAATCTCATCTCCCTCTGCTTTTGTTCTCTACATGGTCCAATTCCCCCAGATGAAACAGTCAATGTTTTGGATTAGTTTCTTGCATTTCACTGTCACTTTCCAAATAAGTCTGGGTCATGGAAGATTTACTTAATGCAGGAAATGAATAGAATAAATGTGTACATAGATTGCATGCCATGGTAATTAAATCATTAGTGCCGAACACTAGTATTTAGACTAGAGCACGTTAACATATGTTTTTATTTGTCAGAAGCAATAAGTAAAGATGAAACCTAGTAATTATAGACTGTGAATAAAAAGGAGTTTTCCGGGTGGTCTTATATAAATCTTGAAGAAAAGAAAGCAAAAGGAAAATGTTCACCAGTATTTCTCTTGACTTCTTTATTAAATGTAATAGTGACTTTCAGATATTCTGTGCTTTTAAAAATCAAACTGGTAGTATTTTTATATGTGCACTACAATTGTTTCAGATATATGTCAGTAGTTTTGTTCACTTTTGTTGACTCTTTCCTCTGCTTTCCTTCTTATCCATTTCTGCCTTCCAGTCACCTCCTCTCCACTCTCATATCCTCAGTGTCCTCTCCCAGCCTCCTTTCCCACCCACCTCCTACAAGCCATTGACCTCCTATCATTCCCCCTTGCCCCTCCTCCACCAAATAATGCTAGATGAATGTGGTGAGATGTTTGTGTGGAAATGTAGTACATACTGATTTTCACTTTAAAAAATGTGTGAATTTTTGCTTGTTACAAAAATACCAATATTGCTAGTGATATTTTAGTGTTACATGAAAAAAATAACAAAATATTTAGGAGTGTCATTTTTTTTGTCTGGTATTAAAATGAACAACTCTATCCAAAGGACAGGCATTGTTATGTCTATAGAAGCACATTCTATTGTGGGATTGAGCAGCTACTCATTCTTTCTTACAGCCAGAGAGGAGCATCCCATCACATCCACGTTTACCAAGCAGATACCTGATTAGTAATACAATCGATTGTACATTCAATTTTGAGATATATGCTTTTATAGTGATTGAAATATTCTTGCCCCTGTTTAAGACACCCCTCAGTAATTAATAAATTAGTATTTTTATTTTTAAAATAAAAGAAATTTGTTTGGTATTTCTGCTCCCTGTTGGTGAGGTAAAAAATTATCATATGAACTATGTAATAGGCAGTAAAAGAGGTTCTTCATCTGGGGCATAGAAAAGCCCAAGGAAGATACTGTGCATAAACCAGATCACTATTCCCAATAGACAGGGATGGGTGAATTTAGGGTACAATAATCTAAACCTAACCTCATCCTAACCATTCTAAATGTAATCTTACTGAGGAAATGAGAGAATTTTTCCCTTTCTAAATTTCTAAAATATGGTTTCCTCTTTATGGCTGGAAAGGCTGTAACTCTATTTGACTGCATATCAACACTTGGCTTTGAGGATCACCAAAGCTCAGGGTATAGAGAAAGCAGAGCCTAAACTCCATTCACCCATTGCAGAGACACAGTTTTCTCCTGGCCTACTCAGTGATTTAACAGTTTCTGGCTCAATACATTATAAATCACACATGACATCTCTTCTAAGACTGCAGTATCAGGGTGTGAGTTTGGGCCTCCAAGGAGAGTTGTAAGGGGAGTAAAAAGTTGTGAGCTGTGGACCTGAACAGCTGCTTGGTGGTGGCAATGGCAGCTGTTAGGAAGAAATGCCTTTCCCCCCAATGTGCTTCTCTTGCTCTCTTGTCCCCTTTCTTGTCAATAGCCAGTCAACATTTATTGATTGTGCAGAGGCTAAGGGCTAATTCTTCTGTGTAAGCTTATCCATCTGCCCCTTTTCTTTTGGCTTACATTGTCTCTCCAGGGTTTTATTTTGTTTTTATAAACATCTTTCTATCTGCCTGCTCCTTCCCACCATATGGCAATTCTGATATATATCTTTTTTGTTGGAGGAGGAATGTGAGACAGCAGGAGAGAAGAGGTCTCTAATGGAAAAAAGCACTTATCAGAGGAGTGTATAGTTTAATAATTGCTGCTTTCTTCAGCATGATTTTAGTTACATTATGGTTAAACATTTTTCCCCAGAAAACAAGGAAGACTAATTTTCATAAATACAAATGTTGTCTACAACCAATGTCTCCACTTCTCTCTTACCTGTCAATGTGAAGCAGTTCAATAAGGCATCTAACCATTACTACTCCAATAAAACTGTTTTGGCCTAAATCACAAATGACCTCCACATCACAAATCTGGAGTATGTTTCCATTCTCATCTTACTAGGTTTCCCAGTAGCATTCAAGTCATCCAGGAGCATTCAGTCTTTCGTAAAATATCACATGGCTCCCATACCTTCACCCTCCTAGATTCCACCCCCTGCCCACTGTGTAACCAGCCCTTCTCATTCTCATCCCATAGCATTATTCCCTCTACCTGCCTGTCCCAGACGTCCCCCTCACTGAACTCTTCTCGAATTACACCTATCTCTAACTGAGCTCATCCAGCGTCATGGCTTTAAATGCCATCTATTTGCTTATAAGTTCCCAAATTCCACCTGTAGTTAATCATGTCTCTAACATAAGACTTTTCTATCAGACTGCATTCTTGACAGCTCCACATGCTTATAACTTGAATAAAACCAAACTCAAACAACCCCAACACCTTTTACTCAGTTTTCTCCTTTTAGGGGAACTGTCTCCCCACAGTTTATACCAGAAACATATGAGTCCTTCTTGATTTATTCTCCTTCAATCCCTATATGAAATGCTTCAGTTGTAAGTCATTATTGCCTCCCACATGCATCACTTATTCACTTTTTCCCCCATTGTTTGCTGTTACCACTCTAGCGTATATACTTTGCCCTGGACGGGAATGTGGCAAAACTTTCCTAAGTTGTCTCTGCCATTTTTACCCTGTCCATTTTGTTATCTAGGAAGCATCTATAATGAGCTTTTACATTTTAAACCCTGAGGATGTCACTATCTGGCTTATAATCCTGCAGACGTCTCCTGTTGCACTTATAATAAAGCCCACTTCTCTTAACTCATCTCCAAGTTCCTGAGGGATCCAGCTCTCCTGACCTCTTCCTTCTTATCTTGTGGCCTGCCCCAGCAGACTCCCTTACCATTCTTCATACAGGCTCTTTCCTCCACCTGGAAGGTTCCTGCCTCAACTCCTCACACAGGCTTCTTTTCATCCTCCATGTGCCATCTTAAGTGCCAATTTCCCAGAGTGATTGCTCTGGACAATCCAGTCTAAATTAGTTTCTCACCCACCTCCTTCTAGTCTCTTTCATTTTATCTTATTTTTTTCCTTCATAGAACTCATCACAATGTGTGTGTTTCTGTGCTCTCTTATTTAAGACCTGACTTGCTGCTAAAATGTACTCAACCTTGCAGTGTAAGTTGTTTGTTTCTTCTGTGAAGAAAGAAAAAAATGTATTTTAGGGTACATTCATTAATTTATTCCTCCTCATCATTTGCCACCAGTTAATTGTAAGACATTATGTCAATAATACCACTGATCATGATAATAACAACAGAAACACCAACAATAATAACAAGTATTTATATAGGTCTTATATGTGCTGAGCACTCCTGTAAGTACTCTTAACATATTACCTCCTTCAATATGCATCTGAAGTAGGTATTATTCATCTCTCAATACTGCTGACAATGAAACCAAGGCGCAAGAAGGTTAAGTGACTTGCTGAAGGGCATCATGCCCTTATGTGGAAGAGCCTGCTTTTAATCTGACAGTTGGGCTCCAGAACTGGGGGCTTTTTAAGTACTAACCCAAAATGCAAGTTATTGTGGGACTTTAAACTGAAGGAGATGATGAAAAATTGATTTTGCTTTCATGGAGCTTATAGTTTTTTGTGTTCTCTTGAAGCCCAGCAATAAGAATAGTTGCTTCCATTTTTAAATACAGTAGATACTATGTCTATATTATGTCATGCATTCAATACTACTTTTGTGTCTATTGGTAATTTCTTATTGTTTGCATAGTTAATATAATTTTACATTTATGGTACCCAGGACCACTTCTTATTTTCAGATTACATTAAAATAATGAAGGATATATACCACAATAAGCATTTCTAGAGAATTTAATGTTTTCATTATTAATTTTATCCTATAAGAGGATGATACATGTTTCATTTAAGGTTTTAATTATCAGGAAAAAAAATCTATTCATTATTCCAAAGACATATGAAGCAGTTTTCACCACATGAGAACTAAGTCTCTTCTAAGAATCAGTAAGGAAGAGATTGTTTCCTGAGTCTACATAATGCATGGCTAAATTATTATTCATAAAATCATTCAGGAAAACTTCATGTGTGATAGTTCAAGCATGCAGACTGTAAAATAACAAATGACTCTATTTCAAATAGGCTAACAGGACTGGTCCATCATGCAATTGAACATAAGACATTAGATAGGTTTCAGTTTTTTGGACCTAAGTGAAGAAAGACAATGCATTAAAACCCCCTTAAGCTACCCTTCAGACATTTAAATATGGCAACCCTGCTGTCTGTGAGAGTGGATATAACTATAATTCCCCAGCTGCAGTAAACATCTAAATATGTTGGTTTTCTGCTCCCAGAGGATTCCAAGTTACTCTGCCAAATCTATTAATATAGAAAAATAAAGTCAAGAAGAAGAACTTAAAAGACCTGAAAGCAAGTCTGAGATGGAGGAGAGAAGACAGGGGTAGGAATGGGATTGATTAAAGATCCATTTATCATCGTCCACAAAACTGGAGTCTTCCCATACAAGGAAATAAAATGGAAATGCTCTTTAAATTGGGAAAAAAATATGCTAGTCATTGTGCATAGATCCCAAGAAAAGTGATTTTACGTATTGGCACTGCTTCTTCATAATACCACCTCTTTCTTCCAGTAATTAATATTAGATAGATGTATTGTTAAAGCTCAGAGACGTTCATGGGAATACAGAGACATTTAAAGTTGTAATTGGTGAAGAGAACATTGGTTAAGCACTAATTAATATTGGTTTCTTTGAAAAGTTTTGTTTTGGCTATACCAGTCTCCCTGCACAGTTAACATAATCAGTTTATTTTCGATGAGGCCAAACATGAGCCTTCTATATGATTTTCCATGTCTTACCCACCTACCCACTGATACCAAGGAAGTTTAGTTCCTGTTCCTTACAGTCAAAAGAGCCTCATGAGTCAGACTCAGAAACTATAGTTCTCAATCCCAAGGCTGTTCCTTTTAACTGTTGGATTTGGGCTGGGCACTTAATTGCATGAAGCATCTGTTTTCTTACTTGGAAAATGGCATACTTTCTTCATAGAAGAGTCTCTGGAACATGTGAAAGCACAGACATTTAGTAGACCCTCAAAACATGTTATCATTTCTTTCTATCTTTTTTTCTTCCAAACCTTGGAAACAATTCTGGTCTTAGAGTAGCAAACATTAAGGAACATGACATATTTTTATATTATTTTCCATTCTGTCTTTGTGAGTGTTGTTTTATTACTTATACCTTCCCATTTAATTATGAAAATAACCACTAAAATAGTTATTACTTTTTCTAAATTATATATCATAAAAGTGGGACTCAAGCAGTTTTACTAACCAGGCCATTTATTTATCTAACAATATTACCTGAGTGTTTACTGTGTTCTAGGCATTAAGCTAAGGATCACGGACACAAAAATTATTGTGGTAGGGTTCTGCCCTCCATGAAGTCCCAGTTTGGTAAGAGAAAAATGCAACACAAATATAATCTATTAGTTGCTAAGGCAGTAGAGGCAAAGCCCTCTGGCTCTTTGACGACAGCAGCCTGTCTCACGTTCAGTAATGGGCCGTCAGTCTCACTTTCACCCATTTTTATAGTATAACTGAGATCTTCTGTCCCTCCCCGCCTCCCCCGCCCCGGGACTCACCCCCTAGTTAGAGATTTATCTTCTCGGGATAATATGTCTTCCCAGACCACAGTGCCACACTTTCCCTATAGCCCATCACCTGGATTTGTCACTTTCCTTGGATTTATCCACTCAATGCAAGTAGGCGTCAAGAACTTTCTATGTGCCAGGCTTTATGCTATATACTGAGGATGAAATATTTGCAAAAGGATAAAAGAGAATAAAAGTATATTTTTAAATTGCTGCTCTTTTAGAACATTAGAATGTAATAAGAGGAGATTGTTATTGAACAGATAAGAAGAGTAAAATACTATTGATGATGGGATAGAGATCTGCTAAGGACAGAGGTGAAGTGCAAATAAAGCCTGGTCTACATTGTCTGCTTGGTGTCAGTGTGGGTTAAGGTAAAAGATGAAGGGTTCAGTTTTAATATGTTCTAAATGAGTGGACTGTGGCAGAGAGAAGGGTCATCCCCGGACGGATATTTAGACCTTGAGCATAAAGGAAATATCTTGGTTAAAGATATATCTCTTCGGAGTCAAATATATGCAAATACAATATGAAGCTATGATAGTTGGATTGCCCAAAGAAAACATCTACAATGAAAAGAGAGAAGACCCCAAAAATGGCAGACCTTTGAGGAACAGCAGAGTCAAGGAACAGGTAGGGGTAAGCAAGGACATAGATGCCAGTCCTTCCAAAAGACATTCTCATCCATGATTGAGAGATGAGACTTCATCATTCCTTGATCCTTGTAGGCATCTATATAACACAACTGCATGCCAGAAAAGACTTGAATAAAATCTCCTCACAGTACTGTTAAGGAAGCTTACTGGATTGGCATTCAAATTAGGAAAGTTTTATGAGAATTTTAACTAAGCAAATAAGAATAAAAAACAGATGAATGAAAAAGACATGTCTTCAAGAAATGAATAAATGAAGGAAATGTGGTGTATATACAGTGGAGTATTATTTATCCATGAGAAAGAAAGAAATACAGCCATTTGTGACAGCATGGATGGATTCTGAGGGCACTATGTTAAGTGAAATAAGCCAGAGAAAGACAAGTACTGTATGGTATCGCTTCTCTGTGGAATCTAAAAGTAAAACCAAAAACAAATAAAAACAAACAAACAAAAAGCTGATTTCATAGACATAAAGATACAATGGTGGTTGCTGGAGGCTGGGGGGAGAGAGCAAATGGGGAGATGTAGGTCAAAGGGTACAAATTTTCAGTTCTAAGAATTAATTCTAAGGATCCAATGTACAGCATGGTGACTGTAGTTAATAATATGGTATTGTACACTTGAAAGTGGCTGAGAATAGATCTTAAGCACTCTAACCATGAGAGAGAGAGAGAGAGAGAGAGAGAGAGAGAGAGAGAGAGAGAACTATGTGAGGAGATGATCATGCTAATTATCTTGGTCTTGGTAATCATTCCACAGTGTATATGTATATCAAATCATCCCACTGTACAAATAAAATAAATACATTTATATTTTTCAATTATTTCTTAACAAATTTTTTTAAAAAGGGAAAGAATGGAATAAACCCATGAACTCCAGACCTCAACTCATGTCTTCATGTTCCACAAGAGCTTTAGATTACATGTTCAATAGTGGTGTTTTATCTCAAGGTGATATCTTCAAGAGTTTTAGAAATATTACTAGATTCACCTAGCTATATAATTCAATAGCTGTTATCATTTTAGCACCTTCCTCATACAATTAACCTTTTTTTCTTTCAAGCCATCAACATTTTCTAATACTACAGTGATTGCTGATCTGTTTAATTCTATTATGTTTATTTTGAATAAATGTGCTAATCTTTAAAACAGATGCATTGTATTTCTTATCTTTCAGTAATTAAAACAAATAATCTAATAGTTTTATATTTGCCATATTTTTTTAAAATTTGGAAACATATTGCTAAGGGAAAACATGTTCTTGTTTCAAGCTTTTTATCAAGACCTTGCCTTTGAGAGAGAATTATGGGAAAGAGGTAAGAAAGGGTTTTGAAGCTTGCTTAATGCAGCAGTTCCTAGAATGTGATACTCAGATGATAAGCACCAAGGGAGAGTATTAGGGGAGAGTTGGGGTGAAACACAATTTGTGGTCAAGATAAGTTTGGAAAATTCTTTGTTAAATTATGTTAAAGAAAGTTCTGTCCTGTAGGACTTCTTAGAGTCTTCAAACAAGGTTTGTTTTCATGGCAAATACTTTAGGAAAAAATTGCCTTACACACACTGATCAAAAGAATAAAAACGACTAGTGACAAAACATGGCAGAGATCAACATGGATGTGACAAGGAGTGCCATGATTAGGGACTGACTGCATTATTCAAGTCAGGAAAAATGAAAAACAGGAATAGAATGAAAACCCTTGCTCAGGTATGCACCTAGGAAAGAAAAATGGAGGTGAAGGTAAATTTTTTTCTGCATTTCAAATAGAGCCTACCTCTGACTTTCTGGAAAATTGCTACTTGTTCACCAAAATTTCTTTTCGAGCCTGTTTCCTTTTCAGAGTAGAAGGACATGGTATCTCATTTACCATGGTATCTCCAGAGTGTAGAACAGTGCCTTATCACAGAGAAAGTACTCAAAAATCATTTGTCCAATAGAGCAAATAGTAAATCAATGGTGATAGAACCATAAGAATAAAGAAAATTCTGTTATTTGGAGATTTTCCAATGGTTGGCCCACAGAAATCAAAAGTTCCAGGTGTTTCCTAATCCTGTCTCTATTCTGAGAGATTATACTTAAGGGGTTCCCCACAGGAAAAGTTTGCAAAGCCTTGGGAACTTGCCAATGTACATGAAGGCACAATTGAAGGTGGTTATTAATAGGAAAACAATACAAATTGAAGGAAGACTAACTGTCCTTTGCGTAGTTTCTTCTTATTTATTAAAGAATATTTATTATAAACCTAACCTAAAAACTTGGATTTTTATATTAATAATGCCTCACATTTGTAAAGTAGTTTTCAAGTCTCTTCAAAATTGACTAACTCTATTAATCCTGAAAAAGTGACAAGTATTCCATTACAGTAAGAGAAAAATTAAAGCAGAACAGATGAATGATTTGCCCAAGGTCACAACATTATTTTATGGAGGATCTAAGATGAGAACTTAACTCTCCCATCTTTTATTCCTTACAACGCACAGAAGAGTAAACACTAATTCCATCTGCTTTGAGAAATCCCCTGACTTGTAATGGAATGGAAACTTTCTTTTGAAAATAACCTCTATAGAAAAAATTTTAAAAAGAAGTCTTCATGACTAATTCTCCTAAAATAATAAAACAATTATAAGACCACATAAAAGTCATCTAAAAAGCTGGGTGAAGAGAAGATCAAAGATGCTTATGTAAGGACAAGATAGAAGCCAAGCTTCAAAATTCAAAGCTTTTGTGAGCTCTAATCATTTCGCTTGCATTCATAAAATCTTAAACATTTTCTCTCTACTTTTTGATGTATAATATTCAATCGATTGTAATGGAATATAAGTGGATAGTACTTGTGATGGCCCCTGAGCAAAAGAGTGAAAACAGTGGCACATGCACAACGCTGCCGCCTGGAGGAAAATGGTCTCCTCCTGCATGTCCAGATGCTTTAGAGAAGAAAAAAGAAAGGGCCCTGTGATTGGTGCCATTGTTGTTCTTCTCCTTCTAGGTTATTTAAAATAGAAGAATTTTGGATCTTTCCCCTTTTCCATTCTAAAGTCAAAGGCAATGACTAGATTTACTGCTAGAAAGTCTATGTATGCTTCCTTTTCAGTGGATTTATAAAATCCATTATAAATGTATGTTAATATTTAAAATATATATCAGATATAGGGGCACCTGGGTGTCTCAGTCGGTTGAGTGTCCCACTTCAGCTCAGGCCAAGATCTCATGATTCGGTTTGTGAGTTCAGCCCTGCGTTGGGCTCTGTGCTGACAGCTCATGGCCTGGATCCTGCTTCTGATTCTGTGTCTCCCTCTCTCTCTGTCCCTCCCCTCCCTCTCAAAAATAAGTAAACATTTAAAAAATTAAAAAATAATAATATAGATATAAAAGGGATGAAAGACTCTGCTATGACTTCCTAAGGAGGGGATTTTTCCAGTTTATTGAGATTTTGAATTATTGGTGGGGTTAAAGCTTCATTACTGACCTTCTTCTTAGGCTATTATATACCAGTGTAGAAAGTTGGCATTAAAACTCCATGTAATTAAAAAATTCATACGTCCTTTAAAATTGTACATTTTGACAGATAAAAAGGATATAAAAATATTCACAAATTACTTAGCTAGTGAATTGTGAGCTTTTAACACATAAAGAAAATCAAAGGCAGCATTTTTTCAAAGGATTGGTTGCATCTAACCACTTTCTCAATTTTTCTGGTGTATATTTATGAGATAAAATATCTAAAAGAGCAACTGAAGTGTGATGGTCTTCAAACAGTTAATAGGTTCCTGTTGAGAAAACATTTTCTTGTAGCAAAATAAGCTTTTAATCCTAAATTCTATAAATGGGTGGGGAGGTGGGAGGAATTTTTGATGGCAAAAAATGGGGAAAGACAGAAGAAAGAAAATTTAAATAATAGCAGAGGGGGTACAAAGCAGCACTCAGACTAAAAAGTATTCATTTTTCACCTGTAAATGCAAGAAAAAATTATAAAAATTCTTGCCATTGAGGCCCCAGAAAATTTTCACAAAGAGTATTGGGTTTTTATAGAGAACAAAGATAGTCACATCTCCTAAATTTCCTTCCTTGAAACATTTATGTAACAGCAATTAGGAATAGACATCAAAATAGTTTCTAAATTGTGAATAGTTTTGGCAGAAACCATCTGCGTTTATATGACTGAACACTGAATCATTACTGAGAACATCCTGTAGAGAGTATATATCTCCCTTGTCACAAAGAAATGATGTTCATCATGTGCCACCAAGGGATCAAGAACTAGAACATTTAAATAAGAGGACATGCAGAGTAAAGACAGTGTCAATGAAAAGGACAAGAACAGAAATGTGATCCAGCCAGTCACTGAAATAATGAGGGATGGTAATTAACATTAAAAGTAATAGTAGTTGTTTGGCATATCATTTATAATTTCATATATATGTGTGGTATTCCATGGTGGGTATTCACTTCATCTTGAGTAATCACTTGGTGTCCCTTTTTAAAACTCATGTTTGACGAAAGTCCCGTCAACGTTTATTAAAGAAAAGTGTTGTTTACTAAAGAAGGAGGAGATCTAGCCAACATGTGTTATTTCCTGAGTGAAAAGCCACATAAGCATATCACTTAAAGAATGATGTCTAAACAAAGTCTATTATTACTGAGGGACTTCAGTCCTAAGGACTTTGGGAGCTGTAAAGTGTCACAGACTCCTTCATCATAAAGGCTGTGTGCTGCAGGGGAAGTAATTCTTAGCTCTACGGGAGAAGTCTTGAC